>PVLA01001259.1:0-246772 GCA_004027455.1 Hydrochoerus hydrochaeris
GCCTGTTTCCTTGTTATTTTTAAGAGATCTTTCCTTTCATGATCACACATTGCAAACTTGTCTTCAAGTTTTGATAGTCTATCCTTAGTTTCTTTTAAGGAGTTTTGCCAGCTTTCAATGGAGTTTTTAATTTCCTGGTAGTCTCTTTGAATCTGCTTCATGTATTCTATATTTTCTTTATATTCTTTATCGAATGTTTTTCTCCTTTTTTTGTGTGTTCCTCCCTTCTTCTGTCTGTATCTTCCTGAGAGATGCTTCCTGAGAGCATTTCTTTTGTTACTCTACTCATATCTTGCTCAAAATATTTCAGTTTTGAGCTCGTCTACAAGGTTCCGAAGATATCTCTTAATGTCCATTGAAGCCATGTCTGATGTTGTGTGTTTGGTACCCTCAGTCTCCCTTGTTTTTCCCTCTCCTGGATCAGTGCTCTCAGGGTTCTGGGCTAGGGGCCTCCTTCTGCCTCTCTTTCCTGTCATGGTCCTGGTTTCCTCCACACAGGTTACAGTGCAGGTCCCAGCACTATTGGCCATGTTTCCTCTGAAGCATGCTGGCAAGGGAACTCTGCCCTCTCCTGCCTGCTCTTATTACTGAGGTGTAAGCAGGGGCTGCATATGCCTGCCCCTCCCCACTGGGCCAGCCAAACTTCAGGGGCCTTTACCCATTTGGTGCGTGCTAGGCACAGGGAATCAATTTGGGAAGGCTCATTGGGTCCTGGCCCAGGGCATGGCCCAGTCCAAGCAAATCCCACGAATCTGCTCTGGGGAGGGAGCAACCAACTGAAGTCACTGTCACTTCCAGTTCAGCCTCCTCTTGCCCGATTCCAACATGTCGCCCATTTGGTTACACCCTTCCTGTGTGTGTGGGGTCTAATTCCCAGCACTGACCATGGATTAATAAAGATCCCTTCACCAGCTCCGCTCTCCATTGGGCTCACCAACCCCCGACTTCAGCGCTGCTGTGCTTCCTGTGAGTGGTGGTGGGAATACGTTTGGGCGGCTCTGCCAGCTGGCACAGATTCAAGCTGGCGCAAATTCAGGCCGGTGCAAACTCAGTGGGTTGCTGCAAAAATGCTGTTTCCCGTAATTTTTAGCTGTTTCAGTTGTAGTCCCAACATATTTGATGAGCTTTTTTACGTTTTAATTTCTTCCTGTGTCAGGAGGATCCATCTCCCTCTGTCTGGGTCTCTCCAGGGTGTTTTATTCTGGCAAATGAGTTGTTTCTCCCAGGAGTCTGTATTTTGTTGCTCACCAATCGGCCATCTTGACTTCTCTCTATATTTCATTTTTATATAGATACTGGGACAGGATAGGAAAAATAAGGTAGAAAGGAAATAAGAAAAATATTAATTTTAGAATTGTACTTTTAGTAAAAACTAAAAGTTTGTGTTCAGGACACAAATCTAGTAAAAAAAAAATTCCTAAGGTTCTTAGAGACATAATAAGGCCAGGTCATTCCTTTCTATCTGAAAATGGGCCATTTTCACCTGTGAGTAGACCATCTCCTCTCATCTGTGAGACTCCCTGTGGATGGGCTACCGCTGTCAATTGTGATGGCTGTCACCTAGCAATGGGCACTACTCTTGCCCTGCAGAAAGAGCCCTTGCCTTTCATCTGTAAATTGGATCCCCTTATTGTAGACAGCTCAGTTAGATAGAAATCAATAGGCAGTCACACAGGGCAGGGCTCCCCAGGGAATTGGTGCAGAAGATACGAACAATCAAACTGGCAGGAGACAAGTCCAAAGAACGCCCGTTCCAAGACGGAGGGAGACGCATGGCCGGGCCTGCATGCCTCTCTCAGAGAGAAGTAGCATTGGAGATTATGCCCTCATTAATAATGCCCAGTGCAGCAAGTCCAGGGAGGAATCCTATCCAGATGAACAGAACATGGGACCCATCCCTTCCTGTCCCTTTCTAAAAAATGCCATAGAAGGTAGAAATTATAGATAACCCAGCATTAATGATGCTCACCATATCTCCTTGCTGTGTGCCTCGCTTCCTTAGTAAATCAATATTAACTAAACATCTATCCTAGTGGTTGATTGCAATCCTAGTGGTTGATTGTAGTTTGACCCTTGTGGTACCCATTTTGTGATTTTGCTCTATAAAACATTCTTGGAGAATTACCTCCTATGGCAGCCCCTTTTGGGACCTCTCCTGTCTCTCAGGATCTTTCTCTTACTAAACCTTTTCTCCTCTTAAGCTCCTTTGTCCCTCAGAATTCATTCATTGATATTCACAAACTTGGCACACGGACTTCCAGCAGATTGGGAATCATTTTTCCTCTGTCACATCTTCTTTCCACAGATGCTCAAGTTCTACAGATTTCTTCCTCCAAATCCTGCATAAATATTCCCTGTTCAAGACCTTAAGTACTTCCACTCTCTGCCCCCGTCTCTGTCTCTCTCCCTTTCCCACGTTGTTTGCTTGAGTATGTACTTTTAATGTGTTGCCTAATGCATCTCTTTGTGCCTCTTACTGATGCATCTTGAAAGTTCTTTTTGCGTGATGGAAGTCAGTGAACATGTCACCTGTCCCATGGGAAGGGTGAGTCAAAGTTCCTCTCCCTGCTTTGGGGACCTCTTAGGATGCTTCTTGTTGACAGTGATGCTAGGCTAACACACCAAGAAATGACCGCTATTAAATAGCTTGCTATACTCACCACTCAGCTGTGAATATGCTTTTCATGTGCAAATCAACCAAAGCAGAGACTTGACTTCTGGTTCCCTCCTGTGTCTGGCTCTTAGTTCACTTCGCTGCTATGTCTGGGGATTCACTAGCCCTGAGGGACCAGTCCTTCTGGGGTCAGCAAAGTCCCCAAATGACAAAGGCTTACACATATGGAATAAAAGGGCCCGATTGATCCCTCTGGTGACTACTGATGTCGGGCGTCTTTCAGTGTGCTGCTGGGCACTCATAGAACCTCTTTTCTAAAATGTTCAAGTCTTTAGGCTTTAAAAAAATTGTGTTGCTTTCATATTTTTAACTAATTAAGTTGTGTACTTGGATACAAGTCATTTTTCAGGTGTTTATCTTGCAAATAACTTCTTCCATTCTGTGGTGAGCCTCTCATTTTTCTAGTAATATGCTTCAAACAAATTAAGTTTTAAATTTTGATGAAATCCCATTTATCCATTTTTTTCTTTTATGGATCATTCTCTTTGTGTTTTAACTAAGACATCTCTGCTTACCCAAAGATTTTTTTTCCTATTTCTTTCAGGAAGTTTAATAGTTTTAATTATTGCATTTAGCTCATTTTGAATTAAATATTTGCATGACCTAAGGTAATGGTCAATATTCATTTCTTCTCCAGCATTCAACATTTGTTGGAAAAAAAAATCTTCCTTTTCCACATTGCACTAAATTGGAAATTTGATTTTACTGGAACTCAAATGACCATACATGTGTGGGTCTATTTCTGAATTCTGTAATTCTTTTTCATTTATCTGTTGGTCTCTCCTACCAATAACACATTCTCTTTATTACCATGCCTTTATAGAAATCAAGTAGTGAAAGTAAGTCATCCAATTTTGAACTAACTTGTCTTTTTTTTTTTTTAATAATTTTAGAATTAGATAAAAAAAAAAGCTTTCTCAGCTTTGAGTGGGATAGTGTTAAATCTACAAAATCAGTTTGAAGGAACAGAAATCTTAATAAATACTGGTGAGTCTTAATACTGATTCATCATCATTTATATCTCCATTTCTTTAGATATTTTTAACTTTCGGAAATCTTCTGTAGTTTTCAGAGTAAGTTCTGAGTACATTTCATTTGATTTATTGCTAAGTGTTTCATGCTTTGAACATTATTATAAATAGATTTGTTTTGACAAATGTTATTTCTAGGGCTGATGATTTAGCCCCGTGATAAAGTGCTTGCCTAGTATGTACAAGGCCCTCTGTTCAATCTCTAGCACTCAAGAAAAAAAACGTTTCCATTTGCTTGTTGCTAATACACAGAGATACAGTTGTTTGTGTGTGTGTGTGTGTATGTGGCTCTTGTATTTTGAGACCTTTCTAAACTTGCTGCCAAGTTATAAGAGCTGTCCCAGGGTAGATTCCTTAGGGATTTTTCTGTGTCATCTATGTCTAAAAAGTTGTACTTCTTTCTATCTGCACAATTTTTTTTTTTGCATAATTACATTGGGCAGAGCCTCCTGCAGTTTCATAGGTAATAAGAATGGTCAATTGTTCTTTCCTTGAAAATTGTTTTGCCCATTTCTTTTACTTTCAACCTAACCATGCACAGGTTTGTAATTGGCAAAAGACTTGAGTCCACTATGCAAATGCTTGAAACTCTTATTAGTTCCTCTCTTGGGGACTCTGCTGAAAATTCTAGCTGCTCTGTCTTCTCCAGTTCCCAGACTGTGTTCTCCATATATTTGATTGCTAGATTCTGTTTGGGTTTCTCCTCCGTGTCTTACAGGCTGGCATTTATTTCCCAGCAGAAATCCAGGACACACCTTATGTTATGGTTTCTATCCTGACATCTCCCCACTCCCAAGCCTCATGTGGTCATGAGTGGGGCTTTCTGGAGGTGGCTGAATTTAGAGTGTTTGAATGTAAACTAAGGGTGTGATACTGAGGTTGAGATTGTGAGGTGGGTGTCACCAACTGGTAGGTTGCAGCCTGGTTGCAATATAAAGGGATGCAAAGAAGGCAGATTTGCTGTTGCTGCTGCTTGCTGCTCACTGCCTTCTGCCTGCCACTCCATGAACAGTTTCTCCTCTGAGTTGCCCCTCTGCCATGCCAACTATGGATTGAACCTCTACAAACTGTGAGTCAAATAAACCTTTCATCCTTTAATTTGTGGGTGTTAGATATTTTGTCATAGAAATGAGAAAAGTAACTAAGACACCTTACTTACTTATTGGTTTGCTTATTTACTTTAAGACCTTGATTAACAAGTGCTTGCAATTTAACTTTTTAAAAAAGAATCATGTTGTAAACTTTGCTTGCAAATAAAAATGAGGTTTTAAAAAATCTCCACTTGACTAGATGTGAAACAATTAAAAAACTTTTAATTGTATATTGACAAAAAAGACTTAAAGAAAAATGCATTTGTCATTACTAAAAAAAGACGTCTTTAGGTAAAAACAACAAAACCCCATGCTAAATAGATAGTGCAGACAACCCTAGTTATTTGGTCAGTGGGACAAAAGGTAAACCATATCTTCCTTTCTGATCATTTGTTCACTTCCTATTGCTGGAATTTTGTAATCGTTTCTTCTTGTTGGATGACTAAGCTGGAACATGATGGAGACAGTGAGCAGACATTTACAGAGTCAGGCCCTGCTCACCCTGGGAAGCAGACAAATTCTCCGCTGGTGGATCAGCTGCTTTTGTCTCTTTGCCATCTTGTGGTGTAGAGTTTCAATTTACCTCACTCTCTTCCCTGTTTTTCTCTTAGGCTGTCATTAGGGAGCAGGGACCATGCAGCGTCTGTACCCTCCACCTCAGTTTCTTGTGCTCTGGTTGTCAGCTCTCCTCCACTGCTTCTCCCTGCACAGGAGGGTTAGAATCCTATGGGCCAGGTCTGTAGGGTTCCCAGGGGTAGTGAGGCGGGAGCCTTCTTTTCCTAGAGCAGGGCCAGCATTGTTGATGTTCAGAGTTCTCTGATTCCTCCTTTTCACCCCCTCACCATTCTGCTGGCGATTGCATGGAGGACCCCATGACGTGGGTGGCATCTACAGTGGTTGTGGTCAACTGTGTATTCACAGCCTTGAACTGCAATGTCACCAGGGTCTGTAACATTTGCAGCCTCTTCTTCCTCGGCAACACCAGACTCCAGTCTCTCCCCCTCCTACACTACAGAGGTACTTTGTGGGGTTCTTTTTTATGGCAGTCTGGTGAATACATACATCTTTGTGGGCATCATTCCTATTGACGAGGCCATTTCCATTTTTTTAAGTTTCTATTTTTATCAATACATGTTTATAGTACATAATGTTTACCTCCCTCGTGTAGCATTGGTGCATGCACATAACACACATTAATTACTTTTTCATCCACTTTCCCTCCCCTCTTCCCTCTCCCTCCATCTCTCTGTCCTCTTTTCATTTGCCAAGATCTATCTTCCTGTTTCCTGTTATCCACCTTTAATTTTGCACTTTATTTATACTTTGCGCTTCTCATATCATATCTGTTTCTTACACTGAACCATTCTACTGTCCTCCAAAACCCCACTGCAGTGCACTTCGTGTCCCAGCCTGCGGGTATGGTGGATGTGAGGCTCCTGGGCTGATGCTGCCTGCAGGGCTGCCTGTGGTGCTGGGCCTGCTGGTATCTGCTGGATCTCAGCCTTGCTGCTCAGGATTGTGTGCTTGGAACTGGGGCTACCACCTGTAGCGGCCGTGGCTCCTTCTGGGTGTGATGGTAACTAGGTGGGTAATGGCGACCCAGGGCTCTCTGGGCCTGCTCTGCTCCAGCTACTGATCAAACTCTCCTTATTTTTCATCCAACTTTCATGGATCATAGTCTTCTATTGTCCAGTGCTGTAGTCAGGGGTTGTGAGGAGAACAATTAGAATCAGGACACAGAGTTTATAATATTATTTTATGATGATCACCCAGAGTTTAACACAAGAAAGTGCAGGAAATCTGTCCACAACACTAAAGACTCACAATATTCAGCCAAGGGTCTGGATCCCACAGCATTGTCCTGCATGGGAGACCTAGAGTCTATGATAATGCCTGCCACAAGTCCAACTAAGATCTAGAGCCCATGACAAGGACTCACTACAATCTGTTTTATGGTTCTGTGCTGGGAAGACCCAAAGGTCAGCAGTGGAAGCTAGAAAGTCTATGCCAGTGGGGTGAAGGAGTTATGCCATTAGGTTGAGGGTTCAACACTGGAGCCAAGAAGCAATGCTCAAAATAAGAACCAAGGCTGCCCTGAAAAGTACCATAACCATTCTCAGTAACAAGGAGGTCCCAAGCTCCTCCAATGATGAGAACAGCTGAGTACATGCCAGAAAGCCAGTGTGACAAACTTCTGGAGATTAAACAGCACACATCTTCCCCTCCAGAGCCAGGAAGCGATGTTCCCTGTAAGGACCAGAGCTCCCCAAAGTGAAAACTGCAGCCACCCTCACTAACAAGGTCCCAAGCTCCCCCAATGACAATGGCCGAATTCATATTGGGGAAGCCAGCATGACAAGCTCCTCCAGGAGAATCAATGGCCTGAAATAGCAACTTAGGAGAACCCACAATGCCTCACTGTTCTCCTCTTCTCTGTTTATACTGGCAACTTTCCTCAGATGAACCATCTATACTCAGCACCATGTTGGTTTAATTCAGCTGGTGTTAAGTTGGCCACCAGTTTTTAATCTGGTATCAGAAAACACATTTTCCCATATTTTGCCCAGTTTTCTAGTTCTTTACAAGGAAAGGTAATTCTGTATTGTGTGACTCCTTCAAGGGTTGAAATGGAAGGGTTGTAATTAAGTATTTATCCATCAGTTTTTTAATGATGATTATTGTCTTTAATTTTGAAAATTGTTATGCAACTTGGCCAGTTTTCAGCTGGTGGGAGAACAGAACTTTTGAGAAGGTGGTTCTCAGCTTGTCTCCCTTTAGTCTTAATTGATTGCTCCCCAAAGATACCCACATTCAGGCTGCTGCCCAGAGATTCTGATTTAAACAATAGCCTTAGTTTTTTGAAGCTCCTGACTGGAGCTGAGAACCACCAGTTTACTTTCCACAGCCTGCAGAATTTGCCAGTGCACATTCCACAACATCTAGTTGTCAACCAGAATGGCTGACAGGAGAGCTGAGTCATAGATCTTATCATCCCTGGGGATGGCCAGGTTTGGCCTTGGCCAGGTGTCCCAGCAGGAGTCAGCCTCCTCTGTTCACTCTGTGTGCCACACGAACATCATTTTCTGGGCTTGCTGTGACCAGAGAGCAGTAAGCTATAGAGGCTTGTCCTCCTATCACCTTTCTTACCTCGGGTCCTCTCAAAAAATACAAAACTCTTGGACCCCTCTGTGAGCTACATTTCCTTCCCACCTAATCACATTGCATGACCTGTGTATCTTTATGACAACAATATTAAAGTTTTAAAATAATTTTCTATTTCAGATTTTTGTCTCTAGGTGGCAGGGATTGGTTTCTTTAATATCTTGTTCTTACTACCAAGTTGAGGTCTTTTTTTGCCAATATTTGTACTTAATATTTGTTGAATTCGGACAGCTATTTTGGAACTTAATGTTTGGAAGCAAAAGTATGTCTGGTCTGTGATGGTTGATTGATTGTGTCTACCTGAGTAAGAGAAGCTCGACTAAATTGGATCAGCAGTTCCAGTGGTAGGGCGTGGAAGCCCCATTTCAGAGTGACTTGTCTGGATGGTTGTAAAGGGGAAATGAAGGGTGGAGCTGCTTCTGCTTCTTCAGAGGTGTTCCGGTCTTTGCCATCACCTTGGACTTTATCTCTTTGGTTTCAACACAGACTCTATGTCTTCCATTGCAGATCTTTCAGCTTCTAGTGTAGCTCCACTGGCTTCCTGACACAGTCTTACGTGGGACACTGCAAGGAGCTCCAGACCTTTGACTAGATCCTGTGGCTCTCCACTGTGCAGACATTGTGGGTAGCTATTGTGAGCCAGTCTTGTAAATTCTTATACATTTGTGTAACTTGTGTTATATCTGTTTCTCTAGTACACACTGATGATACAGAGTCCTACAGAAAATATGTTCTGTTAAGGAATATATTTTTATACTACATTATTTTAGTGGTACTTGAAATCATTTCACATCTCTAATGTTTTTCAGATTTTATTTTGTTATTTAAAAAGAAGAATTTGGCAGTGGTTTTATACTGTAGACATTTGCATTATCGAAGTAAAATTGGTTGTTTTGATGAATTTACTTATTTCATCTTTTCATACCTTTTCATCTTTTAAATCTAGAGATTTTTATTAGGTTAGATTATTTTTTTCCACATAAATAGATGGAATATGAGTTTCCAGGATGATAATGTGGAAGAATATGCATAATGTTCTTGATGTAATTATTTGTGTAACAAATTTAGCCAAATAACATCTAGCTTCATATAATTACTCAATTCATTTCTGTTTTTAAATTTTTAATTATACATGTTTGCATGGTATAAGGTTTATATCCCTTATGTGGGCTGGTATATGTGTACAACACATCTTGATTCCTTTTCTCTCTCTTTCTTATCCCCATCCCCCATCTCTTGTTCCTCTTCTCATGTGAAAAGATTCATCTCCCCACTTCTAATTATCTAACTTTTATTTTGATTTTCATTTATAATTAGAGCTTGTTATATAAGAGAAAGCATGTAATATTTAAGCTTATGTGTTTGATTTATTTCATTTAAGATTTTTTAAAACATAATTATTGACATTACCACATTCAAATGACCAGATTCAAATACTCTATTTAACAACCACATACACATTTTCTCCAAGCACACATGAAACATTTTTGAGGATAGAGTTTAAAAGATAGGTGTCATAGGAATATCTTCTCCAACTGCAGTGAGGGGGAACAAAATTAGAAAACTCTCAGAAGTTGTGGAAATTAAACAACATACTCAAGAAAACCAGTGGAACCAAGGAGAAATCACAAGGAAAAATTAGGAATACAGTGGCACCTCTGTTCACAAATTCAGTTTGTTTTATGACTTTGGGGAAAATGGCCGCATTGGTTGTGTTTGTTATCCAATATGGAGTTTGTGAATGGAAGTCTAATGCTTCTGTTTTAGAACCAAATTGTTTGTGAATAGAAGTGCTCATCAACCAAAGAACCACTGTATGGGAATGAAAATGTGGTGTACTAAAAGCAGTGGGACCAGGGAAAGCAGTTCTAAGGAGCAGGTAATAGCTATGAACACTTGTGCTAAAAAATAAGGACTATCACCAACCAACAACCAAAATGCATCACTTAATGAAATAAAAAAAAAAGACAAGCCAAGACCAAAGTGAGCAGAAAGAAAGAATTAATAAAAATTAAAACTGAAATATACAGACTAGAAAATAGAAAAAATAGAGAAAAGCAATAAAATTGAAAGTTCATTCTTTGAAAAGAAAACAATATTGAAAAACTTTTAACTAGATATACTAAGAAAAAGGAGTTGACAGAAATTATAAAATAGATGTGAAAGTGACAACATTACCACCAAATCTGCAGAACCAAAAAGAATTAGAAGAAAGTGTTACAAGTAATTTACTTAACAAATTAGATAATCTAAATAAAATAGAAAACTCCTTATACATAAAGAATATTACCAAGACAAAATAATGAAGAAATAGAATTTCTGGCAGCAAATAGAATTTGCTGGCAGCAAATCATAGTCTCTCCAGGACTGGAAATAAAGACACCTGGAAACAACAACTTAATGAAGACAAGGACAAGAGCCCTAGGAATCAAGAAAGGCCAACAAGAAAGATAAAAATCATGGAGAAACTGAAGAAAATGAAGAGACAATCCAAGGTAAGCCCAGAGAGGATTGACAGGCCGAGTGACAAGCAATAGATAGGCAGATCAGTCCTAGGAAAAGCCCATGGTTATTGCTAAGTATAAATTTAGTGTGGGTTTTACAGTAAAAGTGACCCAGTACCATGTCACACTAACTTTGGAGAAGAAATTCACTGCAACATCTACCATATTTAGAAGTGATATAGTTAGAAGCCATTTTTAGAAAGAACTTACTGTTTAAGATTGAGATACACTGGAATCAGAAGTCACAGAACATCTATATTTCAGGTTTCTGAAACCACCTTGCGACTGACTGAGCTGGACACATTCATAAAACAGTCATAAAGAGGGGAGGTCTGGTCACCACCTCCCAGAGAAGTTTAAGCAATGCAGAGCTCAGGTTATAGAGGACTCAATCAATGGTTGGCAGCATGTCCTCTGTGGTGAAATGCCTGGCAGTTGCTTGTAGTTTTCTGAGGTGGCTATGTCTGAAAGTGTTGGGATTGGGTTTAGGGGACTTCTTGGCTCCACTGGCTACCTACTTCCACCATGGAACCCAATGGTCTGTTTGTTTTATGCCTACACAAAATGTGATCAGGTTTGCTCTTCTGCTTGGACATTTGCCATGTCCTGTGGTATATGGACAGAAGGAAATCTGCAGTAAGCAGGGTACCTCATAATCCCACAAAGCTAGTCTGGGATAGCAGTGGCTCAGGGCACTCAGAAGGACACAAAGAAACACTAAAGTGCTTGGAGTGAATATACCCCTGAGGCAAATGACAAAATAATGATTGACCCCATCCTGTGGGAAAAGTAAAGCAGGACTTGATGCTCACATAACAAAATGTGGATATTTTACAACAACAACAACAACAAAAAGCCCAGAACCAGATGGATTCATGGCAAAATTTTACCATACCTTTAAAAAAATAACACTAATACACCAATGCTTCTCAAACTATTTCATGAAATGAAAAGGTAAGGAAGGCTTCCAAACTTATTCTGTGAGGTCAACATCACTCTGATACCAAAACTGGACAAGAGAAAGAGAGAGAAAGAGAGGGGGTGGGCTGGGGATTTAGCTCAGTGGCATAAGCGCCTGCCTTGCAAGCATGCAGTCATGAGTTTGATTCCTGGTACCAATTTAAAAAAAGAGAGAGAGAGAGACAGAGATTGTTAATATCCACTCTACCCAATATAATTATTGAAAGTTTAGCTAGAGGAATTAAGAAAACAAAAGCAATAAAAGGGACACAAATAGGAAAGAAAGAAGTCAAATTATCCCTGTTTGCAGATGATGTGAGACCATACTTGGAAGACCCTAAAGATTCAACAAAAAACTTTCAGAGCTGATAAACATGTTCAACAGAGTAGCAGTATACAAAATTAACATTAACAAATCAATAGCATTTTTACACATTAATAATGAACTAGTTCAGAAAGAAATTAGGAAAACAATACCATTCACAATAGCTTAAAAAATTCCTAGCAAGCAATCTAAACAGAGATGAAAAACTTTACTATGAAAATTGTGGAAATATCCTTGAAGAGAGAAATGGAAAAAGAGACCAGAAAATGGAAAGAACTCTCATGATGGGTTGGCAGAACTAATATTGTTAAAATGGCCACAATACCCAAAGCTATCTATAGATTGAATACAATCCCCATCAAATTACCAGTAGCATTATTCACATAAGTAGTAAAAAGAATCTTAAAATTCACATGGAAACACAAAGGTCCCAGAATAGCCAAAGCAATCCTAAACTAGAAGAAAAGCATTACAATACCTTATTTGAAATTATATTACAAAACCATGGTAACAAAAGCAACATAGTACTGGCACAAAAATAAAGAGATATGTGGACCAATGGAACAGAGCAGAGGACCCAGAAATTTGTTCAAAGCACTACAACCATCTGATTCTGGATAAAGGAACCAAGAATACATGAAAACAGCCTCTTTAATAAATAGTGCTGGGGAAACTCAATATGCACTAGTGGACAATTGAAAGTAGATTCTGAGGGAGGAGCTAAAGATGGCCGATCAGTGAACAACAAAATACAAAGACTCCTGGGAGAAACAACTTATATACCAGAATAAAACATCCTGGAGAGATCCAGACAGAGGGAGATGGAGCCTCTTGACACAGGAAGAAATGAAAATGTAAAAAAGCTCGTCAAACATGCAGTCTCGGGGCTACAATTGGAACAGCTAAAATTACCAGACAAGGCATTTTCACTGCTATCTGCCAAGTTTGCACCAGCCTGAATTTGCAAATTCATGCCAGCTGACAGAGCCACCCAAACTTGTTCTCGCCGCCACTCACAGGAGCCACAGCCACACTGAAGTTGGGGGTTTGTGAGCCCAATGGAGAGCTGAGCTGGTGAAGGACCTTCAGTAATCCATGGTCAGTGCTGGGAATGAGATCCCCCACCACACAGAAAGGGCGTGACCAAATGGGAAATATGTTGGAATCTGGCAAGAGGAGCCTGAACTGGGAGCGACAGTGACTTTAGTTGGTTGCTCCCTCCCCAGAGCAGATTCATGGGATTTGCTTGGACTGGGTTGCACCCCTGGCTGGGACCCAATGAGCCATCCCAAGTCAATTCCCTGGGCCTGGCATGCACTAACCTGGTGAAGGCCCCTGAAGTTTGGCTGGCCCAGTGGGGAGGGGCTGGCATAAGTAGCCCCTGCTTACACTTCAGTGAGAAGAGCAGGCAGGAGAGGGTGGAGGTCCCTCGCCAGTGTGCTTCGGAGGAACTGTGGCCAACAGGGAAGGGGGCTGGGACCTGCACTGTAACCTGTGTGGAGGAGGCCTGGACTGTGACAGGAGAGAGAGGCAAGAGGAGACCCCCAGCCCAGAACCCTGAGAGCACTGAGCCAGGAGAGGGAAAAACAAGGGAGACTGAGGGTGGCAAACATGAAACATCAGACATGGCTTCAGTAGACATTAAGAGATATCTTTGGGACCTTGTAGACGAGCTCAAAACTGAAATATTAAATCAGGTAAAGCAAGATATGAGTAGAATAACAAAAGAAATGCTAAGCATCTCTCAGGAAGACATAGATCGAAGAAGGGAGGAACACACAAAAAAAGAGAGAAACATTCGATAAAGAATATGAAGAAAATATAGAACACATGAAGCAGATTCAAAGAGACTACCAGGAAATTAAAAACTCCATTGAAAGCTGGCAAAACTCCTGAAAAGAAACTAAGGATAGACTATCAAAACTTAAAGACAAGTTTGCAGTGTATGATCATGAAAGGAAAGATATCTTAAAAATAACAAGGAAACAAGCAGTAACAATACAAAAGCTAGAAGACGACAAGAGAATCTATAATTTAAGAATAAAAAATGTGAACAAAGAAGCAGGAATACATACAGGTGAATTACAAAGGCTATTCATGGAAATAATTAAGGAAAACTTCCCAAGCATGGGAAAAGAAAATGACACTCAGTTATATAAGGCATACAGAACTCCAGCCATCTAAGCCAAAACAGATCTACACCCAGACATATAATAATCAAGACACCAGAAATTCAATATAAAAACAATATTAAAAGCCGTCAGAGAAAAGAAATAGATTACCTATAAAGGTAAGCCCATCAGGATCATGGCTGACTTCTTGACACAGACCATCAGATCAAGAAGAGCTTGGAGCAAAATATTCCAAGCCCTGAAAGAAAATAACCTCCAGCCCAGATTGATGTAAAACTGTCACTAGAAATTAATGGAGAAACAAGATGCTTCCATGACAAAGAGGAACTGGGTGAGTTTGTGACCACCAATCCAACCCTACAGAGAATACTGAAGGACATTCCAGAGAGGGAAAAAAAAAATCCAGGATTTTAGGAGCTGTGGCAGAAAGGCCTCAATGAGTGGGGCAGGCAGTAGAATGAAGGAGAAAAGTAGATAAACGAAGGCAGAGAAATAGCATAGCAGAAATGGGGCAGAGAAGGATGGCTAGAATCTCTAACATAGATGGGCTTGATACACTATATTGTTAATAGTGCACCAGGATTTAAAACCCACATTACTCACACCACTCTGCTTAGATGTATTATATTCTGTTCCAGTCATTCTACCTGTACTAGATTTGAGAGCACAGACAGTTATCCCGAAAATAACAGGATATAGTACGGTAATCATCCTTAATTTCCTATTAACTTAATCTAAAGCTCTGTATAACCTACACTCTTTTACCATGACTGATCTTAATCAAATCTGGTTTGTTAGATCGCTGTTTTGTATTGATAGATTTTATTCAAAGCTGTTATGATTGATAGTATCAAGTCTGAAAGTATAGACAACTGCACTCAAGATGAAAAGATTCACTAGAATATCCACTCTAGTTTAATTATTACCTGCCTTTGAAGTTTTATACTGTCTACAATGTTTTATTTTTACTAATATTGTTATATACTGCTATATTCAATTATACTGCTATATTCAATTATGCTTGATGATATAGACAATTCTATTGAAGATAATAAGAAACAACACAGTAGTTATTGTAGATCACTTTGTATTTTAGCTTTATATGACTTTTTGGTTTCATGTTTTTATAGGAATTTGTTTTGTTTTGTCTTGCTAGGTTTTGTTTTTCCCTCTAATACAGAAAGGATAGAACTACATGTAGAGACTCATGCATGCATAGCTGTTTATAGTCTCACTGTTTGAATATCTACTTTGTATGCTTTAATTTTTTAACTTAAACAACTATTTCTAAGAGGACAGTATGTAATTTATCAACTAGTGATTTCTTACTATTTATCTATTTTTTTGAAATTCTATATTATGTCTATCCTTTACATGTTTTTCTCTCTTTAAATAAAAAAAAGAAAGTAGATTCCTATCTCTCACCCTGTACAAACATTATTTCAAAATGTATCAGAGACATAGGTATAGTATTTGAAATTTCGAAACTTCCAGAAGAAAACACAGGGGAAAGACTTGAAGCCATAATAGGTCCTAGCACACACTTCCCAATTGGAAAGCAATAGCACAGGAAATAAAATAGCAAGGGCAATACATTACATTAAAGAGCTTTTCCACAGCAAGGGACACAGTTAATACAGGGAACAGACAACCTACAGGGTGGGAGAAAATCTTCCCCAGCTACTCTTTTGATAGAGGATTAACATCTAGGATAAGTAAAAAACTCAAAACACTTAACACCTTCCCAATCTAGTAGTCTAATCAAAAAATGGGCAAAAGAACTGAACAGGTATTTCTCAAATGAAGAACAGGAGGCCAGTAAGTGTATGAAAGATATGGTCAGCCATTCGGGAAATTCAGGTCACAACTACACCAAGATTCTGTCTTAATCCCAGTCACAGTGGTCAACATAAAAAATACAAAGTACCACAAATAATATTAGTGAAAATGTGTGAAAAAGAACCTTTCTATGACTGCTATATGGAAATCAATATGGAGTTTCCTTAAAAAACTAAAAACAGAGCTACTACATTCCTTGGAATATACCTGAAAGAACTAGAATCAGCACACCGTAGTGATACCTGCATGTTCATGCAATATGATAACCAAGATATAAAGCCATCCTGGGTGCTCATTAACAGTGAAGTGATAAAGAAAATATGATACATACCTACATACATATATACATGAATATTATTCAGTCATAAAAAAGAACTTTTGTCATTTGCAGAAAAAATGGGTGGACCTGGAGATCATCATATTGATAAATATGCCTATCAGAAAGACAAATATTGCATGTTCTCTTTCACACATGATATCTAAAAAATTGAAAAGTAAATAGAAGGGAAACAATTATTAGATAGGAGGAATAGGAGGGGGAGGGCATTGAAAGAGCAGGTAAGAGGGGACATGGATGTGATCAAAATATATTACCCATATTGGGTCCCCAAATATGAAATAGGAGGACAGTGGGGGTGGGGATGTCATGGAGGAAGAGAGAATTAAAATGTTATGTGTATGTATGAATCTGCTATAATGTAACCCATTAGTCTTTAGAGCCAATAGGCACTAATGAAAATGTTAGGGAAAAAACAAAAAAGAAAAGAAAAGAAAATCTGAACAGGCCAATGTTAGTGAGACTCTAGAACCTTGATTTGCTTGCTGACCATGAAATCCACTTCAGGTGAGACAAGTACAACTATTTATCCACTGCCCAACCACTGGGTGACTTTTTCAAACTGCATGCAAGGTAATAAACGGAACGCTGTCATGTACTGAATGACTTTGTTTGCTCTTTGGTGTGCTGAGGCTCTCACATATACTGTCCCATTTGGAAGAATCCCTCCATACTCTCACTTGACCTAAGGAGGAGCATGTTATAACTCCTCCTCTTTAGGTCAAGGAAAGGAGCTGCTGGATGTTTCTGTGATAAAGCTTGCTAGGCAGAGGTAATAAATTTCACTTAGGCTTCACTGGGTTTTTCGAGCTGCTAATCACAGGCAGTGAATCTTGGTCTTAAGGAAATGACCTCATTCATTACTGTGTGTTCCGTCTTTTCCACCTACCAGTGCTCTGCTTTCTTCCCTCCTGCTGATTTCCTTGATCTGCTGGGCCCCTTTATCTGTGGTTAGTGCCATGCCTCAGCAGCCTGCAGTTCCCTCAGGCTCTCAGACTTCATTTATTGTATTGTGCTCTCCTCCAATCAGGGCCACTTCAGACGCACACACTGCTCTCCAGGGTTCTTATTTAATGGACTCCAATCAAGGACATTAAGAGGATCTATTCTGCAATTATTTTTGCATATTTTTCCATCTTGTTTCTTAAAGAGGAAATCTCTTCACAGAAAAGCACAATTCTTTATCTCTTGGTTTAATTAGTCCTGTTAAGATTGATTGTGACTAAAGGATATTCATCTAGGGAGTTGAATGAAGAGTATAAGTGAAGAATAGAATGTTTTATGCTGGGGTTAATTTAATCCATATTGAAGAAATAGAATAGGTATGAGGTGCTGCTCATCTTACACAGGTAATAGGGACCTGGCCTATGGCCATGGGATCCTAGATCTCAAGGACAGCTTATTTGGATCTTGTGACTTGATAAGTACCACCACACAGACCTACACTGAAATTCCAGGGACCAAGTATGTAGAGCTTAAATGCAAATATTACCAGAGTTATCACTGTAAATTTTGTGATGCTGAAATTCCTGGAAAGTCCAGCATTTGGAGATTATTTGAAGCATCTCTCTCTGGTTCTCTGTCAAGGAAGCATTGCTTTCATGGGTTCACCTGTTTGCATTAGGTCTGTGTCTGCACTGCAGAGATGATTGTCTCTATTCTTGTGGGCAGACAAGAACTGCTGGGGACTTGGCCTAACCCTAGTCTCCCAAAATGCATGCATGGTGAACATAAATAAATAAATAAATAAATAAATAAATAAATAAATAGAGACAAGTGGTATGGTTTTGGGGAGAGTCTAGAAAGCTCAAAACTTTCTGGAAGACTCTCTGGGAATAAGACAGGAGTGTCTCCAGACAGCCCATATTTATTTGGTTTTCAAACAAAGGAATGGAATACTGAGGCAAGATGGGGCTGGGACCTTGGGAAGTTAGTTCAAAGACCTCTCTGGGCAGTGAATTTTGCTGATAGAACTATCTGACCTCTAAGGTTGGCAGCTTTATTGCTCTGGAATAGGGGGGTGTCAGCAGCCTGTGTCTACTGCTAGGCTTATCTTGACTTTACAGCACTGAGTGGGAACTTTCCAATACATCCAGAGAACACTGTGTCCAGGAGTTTAACCCTTAAACAGCCTAGTCTCCAACAAGTAACAATTTAAATACAATTTGAATTTATAAAAGGACTGTATACACTGTAGTATGGAGGGGTGTATTACTCATGCCTGTTTATTTCCTGTCAATCTGACGCTTTGACCTTTTGGACCCCAGAAGCACTGCTTTTCTCAGGACTCCCTAAACTCTAGAAAGAGTGAAGACTTTGACTTTCGTAAGCAAACACCCAGTCTAGGTCCTATGCCCCACCAACGCCTCTGTTGGGCTCTTATATTGTAGGCCAGTGTTGTTAGTCAGGGGTTGTGAGAACAGTTAGAATCAGGACACGGAGTTTATAATATTATTTATGATAGTCATCCAAAGTTAACATAAGAAAGTGCAAGGAATCTATCCACAACACTAAACACTTAGAATATTCAGCCAAGGGCCTGATTCCACAACAATGTCCTACATGAGTCCAGATGAAGACCCAGAGCTCATGACAGTGCCTCCCACGAGTCCAGCTGGAGGTCTAGAGCCCATGAGGACTCACGCCAGACTCTTATATGGATTTGTGCTAGAAAGGCCCAGTGGTCAGGGGTGGAAACTAGAAAGTCTGTGCCAGCGGGGTGAAGGAGCTATGCTGATAAATTGAGGATTCTATGCTGGAGCCGAGAAGTCACATTCAAGACAAAGACCAAGGCTGTCCTGAAAAGCACCACAGCCATCCTCAGCGACGCGGAGGCACTGAGCTCCTCTGATGATGAGCACAGTTGAGTACATGCCAGAAAGCCAGCATGATGAGTTTGTCCTGGAGATTAAGCAGCACACTCTTCCCTTCCAGAGCCATGGAGTGATGCCTGATGTAAGGACCAGAGCTCCCCTGAAGTGAACCACAGCCACTTTCACCAACAAGGTCCTGAGCTCCTCTGATGACAATAGGTGAATTCACACTGGGGAATCTAGTCATGACGAGCTCCTCCAGGAGAACCAGCAGCTCAAATAGCAATACGTAGGAGAACCCACAGTGCCTCAACACCTACCTGCCTTCTCCTTCTTCACATCTCTGTTTATGCTGGCAACCTTCCTCAGGTGGAACATCTATGCTCAGTACCATGCTGATTTAATTCTGCTGGCATTAAGTTGGCCACCAGTTTTTAATCCATAACAGCCAGTATTCCCTGCTCAAACCAGCCCAATGCCAGCTCTGAAGACAGCTGGAGCAAGTCCCTATACCCTAGAGCTTGTTGAGATTATTCAAACTTCCCAGTTCTAAACCTGCTTAACTTGACTTTTCTTCAGAAACCACAATAAATGCTATTGCCCACATTTCCTTATTTCCCTTGCCTTCTGACCTACTCTGGTGCTTCCCCCAGATGACCCTGCGTCTTAGTTACTTTTCTTGTTGCTAACACAAAATACTATGCAGGCTACCTGCCCTAGGGCAGTGTAACACTCACACCCATAATTCCAGCATTAGACCGCGAATCAATCAAAAACTCTAGATTCAGCTGTCTCTGCAAACCCTGCCTCTCATGACCACATGAGGCTTTGTGAGGACATCCAGACATAAACCATAACACTGTACATGGCATGATTTGGCCCCTGCTGATAAGTACTTGTGACTGTTTTTCTGGGGATCATCTCTTGATCTGTTGGTCTCACCATACTGGCATGATATTGAAACCTGCATTGTAAATAAAAGTTGAGACTGTCTTGCGTGCTTGGAGAAGGTGTCCCCACCCCCTCCCCAAAAATCCATGCTTTGAAAAGACCTTGAATGTAGGGTGCCTGATACTATGATGGAGATGTGTGAATAAGAAAAGGAGACCCAGAAGACAGAAATAGCATACATGGCAAAAGCAAAAGTAATATGTTCTGAGAACAGTGGACACAATGGAACGAGTGGACAAAGCAGACAAAGGTGGGAGGTCAAGACAGAGGGGTTGGTTGGGTTGCATAGGGGCCTTACTGGACCTGCCAAAAAGCTGGGTTTTATCCTATGTATTTGGGGAGGCACAAGATGTCTTGATCATGGTAGCAGTACAAGTAGGTGTGCGTTATTGAAAAACAACTCTGGCAGCCACATGGAGGGTGAGGTGGACAGAGAAAGGACTGCAACTGGGAAAGCTGGTTGAAGAGTGTCTGAAACGTTTACCTCTAACTGTGAAAACAGGACAATTAAAGGTCAGAAAGGCCCTTAGGAATAGCCTGAGAAGAGCATATAAAGCGCTCTACTGTCCTGTGTACTCTCTGTTGTAGTACATAGTACCTCCTGGCCTCAGAAGAGGCTTTCCTGAAAGGGGCAGTGGGTAAAGGGGAGGTAGAATGGAAGAAATAAAGGTAAACAGGAAAGAGAAAAGCAGACTCATGTTTTTGCCTCTTTTAGTGAACTTAAAACTCGGGGTCAGGTCCCTGCTCAGCTCCATATGGAGGCAAGGTGATCACTCAAAGGATGTGTGTATTGCAAGTTTTATTAACCCTATATTTACGTAGTTTATCTCAACCCCTCCAGTACTGAGGATACCATGATAAGAGTGACTAAGGTAATTTTCAGGGTCAGCATGGATGCGCAGTTGCCAGCTTTTCCAGTGTCCAGCTCATGCCCCCGGAGCGATGCCTAGAAGTCTCCAAATCTATAATGTTGGGTTCCAGGAAAGCAGAGCCTTGCCGATCACCCTGCGATGAGTTCACCTTTCCTGGTCAGGTGCAGTCACCCCAGGATGAGAACTTGGGTCCATCAGCCTCTGAATAGGAACAATTATCCATGGAAACCAAAATTTCTCTCAATCTATAAAGATTCCAAAGGGAGGACTATGAAACTAGGGCTAAGAAAATAAGCAACTGGAGCCTAACCCACCTCAGCTAATGCGTAATGCTGGCCTCCCTGCGAGTCTGAACCCAGCATCAGCGTGAGCCTCTCCAGCTAGTCAACCTGGGGTCCTTCTCTAGTTTCCCTCACTTTCTACCTCTGCATCATAAACCGGCCTGTGCCTCGCATCAGTGTGCCCTGAAATTCCTTTTCTGTGACAAGGGCCATGAGCCTACCTGGTGGGTAAGCTGAGGGTCCACCTCCTGTTTGGAGACCTCCTCAGACCATTTGGTGAGAAAGGTCCCTAGAAGGCCACACTCACTGCTTGAAGGCCTCCTGCATTTTCCTCATCTGCAGGTGAGTTTGGACATTCATGATAACCACTTACACAAGTCAAGTGAATTAGAAAGGTTGATATATTAAGATCCAAGAAAAAGAAGGGTTTTATGTTTTGCATCATCTTAACATTTATGAAATACATTATTTTCTTCCCTTATTTCTCATTTTCCCTGTATCTCTTCTTCCCATTTCTTGAAAATATTTATTCTATTCCTGTGCTTGCTTGCCTTAGAAAAAGTTGTGTTTCTTTGAAACAGCAACCATTTCATCTGTGGTTGTTTGATAACTTCAGGAATAGCTTCTTCAAAACAAAAAAGGCATTTCATGGCCAACAAGAAAGGATTTTGAAAGTCTTGAGGAGAGATCCTTAGGCTGATCTGCTTTTGTAAGAACAGCATAGCATTCCATGAGTAGAAAAAAAAAAAGATTGATGAATAACGATCCTGGCTTGTCAATAGTTGAGGAGAGTAAACAACAGAGTAATTTAATTCCTCTCACTACAAGCTTATTTTATTCAACGCTTTCTGGCAGAAGAAGGGCTTATTAGGTGCAGATAAAATGATGTACTCGATTATTCACACCAGTGCTAAAATTGATTTTATTTCTTCTACTTGTTGAATTACAAACTAATGAGATTTGGCTGTTATACAACTGCAGCCACTGTTGCCCAGCTTTGCAGTGACCAGAGCTGGACTGTTGAAAAACCAGCTGATGTATTGTTCTTTAGCACGGAATGTGTTTCTTTCTGTTTCCTTTTCTTTATCTTCCTCAGGTAGAGTCTCTATCTTCATCAGCGATATATCAAACAAGCAAAAAGAGATTTTTCCTTAAGACATTTTTCTTTTTATGTTTTTAATATATTAAAAAATAACAGTACAAATGCTGTGGTTCATATTAAAAAAGGATCCAAATTTTTCAATGAATGAATTTTATTAACAATACTGTAATGAAAGAGAAATAGTATCTTGATACATAAAACTTTTAAGATTTTAAAATTTTAAAAGCAGAAAAATGTTAACATTAAATTCTTCCCAATGTTCAAACAAAAATCAACTTGTACTGTCTCTGTAACAAAGTGTGCCCTTGGTACACATGTCTTGGGCATTGGAAAATGTTAAAATTTCTAAAGTTTGAGTAAGAGAGGCAGCACATAATGACTTCATGGATCTTTTTTCCAAAAAAAAAATGCTTTTAGTAAAATGTTTCACTGTTTTATCTGAGTATGTGTTAATATTTTTGTTCTTCCTGAAAAGAGGAGTTAACATTAATATTGTAATTTTCCATGTAAAAATATATACATACAGATATTTCATGTACAGATACTTAACTTTTTGAGTGACTGGTCGTATATCAAACATGATTTAATGAAAAATTTCTAAAACTTTAGAATGAGATAGGATATGTAGTTTTATACTTGTATAGGCTAAAGTTACAAAAAGCATGTCACAGAATTTATACTTGAATTTCTTAAATTAAGCAAACTGATTTATCCACTAATAACCAACAACTTTCCAAAACTATTAATACAACAAATCACTGAAAAATTATATTTTCTGACTTATTAACAAAATAGTCATCTGAGACTATCAGCTTAAACATCATATTATATACACCAAAACTGGATTCACTTAACATGAAATTTCTTGTGGTAAAAAATTAAATTATTTGCTTTATAATACAACCATTTGATCAATGTATACAGGAATGCTTAGATCTTAACATTTGTTAGAACAAAAGACACAGTGCTGTCATGGCATTATAGCAATGCATCTTTTATTTTTTCAACATGTGGACACTGTATTATTTTTTAAATCATGCCTGCTATGCAATCCACCCTCCTGAAGCTGTCTAAATGATTTGGAATTGTGGCAGTTTCTTTTGTGTAAAACCCTTTCCCCTTCATAAAACCCTGAGGTGAAGTGCTATTAGTGAAATAAAACTGGAACCACAATTCTTCTCATTTTTGTATTAAACTAGATTTTTTTTAAAAAGTAGCAACTTGAAAAGCTGCTCTGTACAGTTTTTCAAAAATATTTTCATCCTAACTTAGTTGAAAGAGCCTAAAATGACTAAAAAACCAAGTCCTTTTAATGCTTGCTACTGTCGAGATGAGTGCCATTTTCCATCTCTACTACTGTCCCTCCTGTTATAATCATGGCTCCAGCTGTCACGATTCCTGTCTTCATAGAGAAAAACCTCTGCTTCCTCTGTCGCGATGGTCAGGCCCATGATCAGTGTAACGCTGTTCCCAGCTGTAATGTCTATGTTCTAGGCAGGGATGAGAATGCTGTCCGATTTTATGCTGTGATAGTGGTGTCCTGGTACCACTGGGAGCTTGAAGAATGGTTAAAAATATGACTATGCTACCAGACTGATGGTGAAAATCCTGCTTGATCCCCATGTGGAGAGCCACGTTTCCCTCCAGATGGCATCTGTCTCAAAACATTGTCCATCATTGCTTGCTGATAATTTTCTGGAGAAGAGAACAATCTCTGAAGTTATCAGTGGTGATGGTGTCATGTTATCCACAGCCCTTTCGTATCTGCTCAGAGATGCAGAGGTAGATCTTAAATTTCTGACATGATGCTGGGGATAAACTGACATCCCGCGAGGCCTGACTACTTCCTGATCTAAACTGAGCTTTGATGAGCCTTCTAACAAGCTTGATTCCATCAAGTAGATTCAGTGTGTAAGGAACAGATACTTCATGCTTAAAATTCACAAATGCAAACTGCATCCTTATCTTTTGGAATTTTCGCCTTTATTACTGGCCCAGCCTGGTGGAAGAGCTCGAAAAGCTGCTCCTCTGTCACTTTAGTTTCAAGGTTGCCCAGGAATAGGATGTAGTCTGCCTCGGCAGCCGCCACCCCCATGTCAACGTCGCCCCCCTCCCCACCCAGGCTTAAAAGCAAGACACTCAACAGTGACATTACAAACGTGATAGTACAGAGGTTTTCTCTCTGGGACTGAATTGACTTCACCACAAGGAGAAGCAAATGAAGCACAGAAAGTCTAGCACTTTGACTTTTTCAAAGCTTTTAAATTTATCACTTAAAAATGCTAACCAGTTGGCAGAGACAGAATCATTCTATGTATTTGTGCAGGAAACCCAGTTTCCCCAGTAAATGATGCTATTGTCTAAGACACTTTCCAGGACCTTTGGTTTAGAAGCATCTATTTTCATAGGCATTGATTTGATTTTGATTATTCTTAGTTATGGATCAGATAAACACAAAACACTTTTCCATACTCCATCTCTCTCTTTATCCCACAAAAAGATAAGAATTTATAGAACATAGTGCCTTAGGGCTGCTTTGGAAATGTAGCCATCTCTCCAATGTGGGTCATGTATCTGGGAAGGGAACTTGCACCCAGGTGGGCCAGCTGACTCTCCGCAGGCTGACTGCTGGCGGCCCTGTTCCGACCCAGGAGTTTTCTAGTTCGCAGTTATATCACTGAATAGACCTTGACTCTAAGGAAGATTTTGTTTGAATAAGAAAATTGCATGGAGGTTCTGGTTCAAGGGTATTTTGTATAAGAGCATAGAAATTGTTGGACAGGTTTTCTCCAGTGGCTCTCAGATGTGCAGGTCATTTTGGTGTCTCTCAGAGATGCCAGCTGGGGACCCACATCCAAGGCCAGTTGTCTTCTGAGTCACTCTGTTGTTTTGTCAGGTCATGATTTCGAATGCCATTTCAAAACAAGGAGAAATGATCTTTTCTTCATGCTTCAGTTTAATTTTTCTCATTGTCCTGTTCAAAGTGAAAAATGCTCTTTTGCCCAGTTTTCCCTCTTCCTGCTGACAGGATGAGAAACATCAAGCCATTTGAAACAGCGCTGAGTCCTCACACCTGTGTCAGTGGGAAGCTGTTCGTCTTCCCTCCCACGCCTCTCAGGGTGAAGGTGGGCTAGGTGATATTTTCAGATAAACTCACTTTGATTTATGAGCTGGCTTTATTCTTTCACCTGTAATAAATGCACTAATGCCATTTTCCTGTCAGAGTTCTGGAAAGCTCTTCTGCTTACTGAGTTAAAGTTTTTGCTTGATTTTGTGGGGCCAGCCAGGTGAAGGCAGGAGAGTATATGCAATTGTATGCAAAAATAACTACAGATTTTCTGTAGGTACTAGCACAGGTCTGTGACAGCCAAGTTAGAAATTCCATTCAAGGTGAACCATGAAGAAGTCCCTGAGACTCTGTGTAGGAAGGAAACAGTACATCTGGTTGTGCAATTCTATTCACTATGAATAAAAGATGAATTCAATGTTGCCTTAAAGACCTGGTCCTCTGTTCTGTCTCCAAGTTTGTCTCCTGTTTCTCTCTCCTTTTTTTTACTCGAGCCTCAATGATTCCATGGATTTCCCAGTTACGCTCTGCATACAGCCTTTGCACTGGCCCTTTCTGCACTGGAATTTTCTCAACTATATCCCTGCCTGGCTAACTTGGTCAACTTCTTCAAATATTTGCTTAAATGTTACCTTCTCAGTGACAGCACCCCTAAATGCATTGCCTGTCTCACCTGATAGAATGTCACCCTCAAAAAAGCAGGGATCTTGACCATTTTTTTTTTTTGTTGTTCAACTCTATATACTATATGAATAGTGCCTGGCACACAGTAAGCTCTTATATTAGGCAGCTTTTCTGTCCCTGGGACACAATACCTGACATATGTAATTTAAAGGAGGAGAGATTTATTGTGGCTCACGGTTTCAGTCTGTGGTCAGCCAGCTTCAAGGCAGAAATGGCAAGCCAGAAAGGCATGATGGGGAAATGCTGGTTAACCCTGGCAGCTAAGAAGTGGAGAGAGAAAGAGCCATAGTGAGAGATATACCCCCTAGTAACCTGGCATGGCAGTGTACGCCTGTAACCCCAGCACCTGAGGTTCTGAGGCAGGAGGATTGTCACAAGTTCGAGGCCAACTTGGGCTACATAGTGAGTATAAGACCAACTTGAATAGCAGGACCCTGTCTCAAAAACAGAGAGAGAGAGAGAGAGAGAGAGAGAGAGAGAGACCCTCCAGAGGTGGCCCCCATGGCCCACCCCTCCAATAGATCCCCTCCTAATTGCACATTTGGCTAGGAGCTCAGTGGATTGGTTGATCCACTGATGGGTGCAGTGCCCCATGATCCAGCTACCTTCTGAAAGCCCATCTCTAAACACGTGGGTTTGGGGGGACATTTCAAATTAAAACTGTAAGTGTTCTTAAAAAGTTTTTGTTGAATACAGGAAGTTCCTCATATGCTACCCAATCCCAATCATTATCCTGTACTTCTCCTTTTAAAAAATATTCTTCTTCAGTACTATTCTTTTACTTGAATTAGTCAGTGTCAGTAGTTCCCAATAGACTGTATTCTCCCCTACCTCAGAACCATGCCTATTTTATTTTTATCTTCACCTATTGCATTATATTATGAAAACAATCAGTACCCAATCAATCATGAAGAAATCGAGTGTGCACAATGCTGAATTATAATGAACTTTATTGTCTGTTTCCTGAATCAGTGTCTCAGTGTGTTTTCTGTTGCTAACAATCTAATACCAATGACTGGTCAATTATAAAGGAAAAAGGTTTATTTTGGCTCCCATTTCTGGAGATCAAGGTTGAGGGGCTACATCTGGGGATGATCTTTCTACCATCAAATTCCTGAGGTAGTTCAGGGAATCACATGGCATGAGACAGGGATCATGTGCTTGTGTATCTTCTGGTTTCTGCCCCCTTTTTTGTGAGGCTACCAGTATTCTGTCACTGGAGCTCTGCCCTGGTGAGTTTACCTGTATCAGTCAGGGTTTACTAGAGAAACACACAAGATATACAAATGTATGAGGAATTACAAGATTGGTTTAAGGAATGAGGGAATATGCAGAGGGTGTCGGCATGAGGAGGTTTGTGAAGGGTCCAGCCCCAGGGCTGGAGCTCACTGCCGTGCCCCATGCAAGTCTGTGTCAGGAGGCCGATGGGTCTGCGATGGAACACTGAAGTATCTATGACAGAAAGCTGAAGAGCCTATGACAAAGGCTGAAGAGTCCCAGGCAAAAGCCAAGCAGTTTGTGCCAGAAGTCAGGAGACAATGTCCAAGCTGAAGGCAATGATTGGAATTCTTGCGAAGAACTAGTGATCCGTCCTTCCTCATTTGCCTTTTATCGTATGCAGGCTGCTGCCCTGGGGTAGTTGTAGCACTCATACCACTTGCGTGCTCTCCTCTTCCACGGGTTGAGGATGTCACAAACTAAAGACTCTGGCCACTGCTGAA
Organism: Hydrochoerus hydrochaeris; assembly: GCA_004027455.1. Classification (NCBI taxonomy): domain Eukaryota; kingdom Metazoa; phylum Chordata; class Mammalia; order Rodentia; family Hydrochaeridae; genus Hydrochoerus; species Hydrochoerus hydrochaeris. The sequence continues at coordinate 27,547 of PVLA01001259.1, forward strand.
CCACTTAAAGTTCTGATTTTCCCAAATTGACACAACAAACAGTATCCTAGAAAGGTAATGACTTGTCCTCTACACCCCAGGATGTAGAGCTGCTGAGTCACTTAGTTAAGCTTTTAGACTTCTCGAGCTGACACAATGTATAACCATAACATTATCTAATCTTTTTTTTTTTATCGGTACCAGGGATCGAATTCACGACCACGCACTTGCAAGGCAGGGGCTTATGCCTCTGAGCTAAGTCCCCAGCCCACATTATCTAATCTTAACCCATTTCCAAAGGCATGACCCCTAAATACCATGGTTGGGTTAAGCTTTCATGCTGTTAGTGCCTCACTGTGGGGATTCAAGTCCATCATGGGTTTTGGAGGGAACAAACCATATTCGGGTAAGTCATCAATGACTCATTTCATAATGTTATTTTAGTCTTAAGTATATGCTCTGGCTGTGACTCAGGGTAATTTGCCCAGTTATTATGTATGTGTCAAAAGTGCCCTGGAGCAGATATCTGGAAATGTCAACACCTCACTTGTACCTTAGGATAACCTGAAGAGTATAATCCTTAAATTAGTGTGAAAAAGCTGCTCTGGGTGATGCTCTTTTGCATCCTAGTATTTTTTTATTTAAAGAGAAAATAAAAACAGAAAAAGTATAGAAATATTACAGAATTTCAAGAAAAGGAGATAAACAGTAAGAAATCACTAGTTGATAAATTACATATTGTTCTTTTAGAAATAGTTTTTCAAGTTACAAAATTAAAGCACACAAAGTGGACACTCAAGCAGTGAGAGTGCAAACAGATCTGTTCAACAATCCAATAAGAACCTAGAAATATGGTTATCAATCCCACACACCTAAACATACATGCAGCTATATGTTTTATAGCGCTTCCTATTTCCTCTTTTTTACAATAGCAATTATACATTTTTAAAATTTTATTTAAAGAGAAGAAAAAAAAAGCAAAACAGAAAAAAGGGTAGCAGCAATACAGAATTCTAAAAGAAAGAAAGAAAAAGAAAAAAAAAGGGAAAGTGAGAAAAAAACCACTAAGAAATCACTAGTTTATAAATTATGTGCTGTCATCCTGGATGTAGTTGTTCAAGTTACAGTGTTAAAGGGTAAATAGTAAATATTCAAACAGTCAGACTACAAACAGTTCTGCTCAAAGATCAACAAAGATTCAGCAGTATGGTCATCTATTTTACACACTCAAACATACATGCAGTTATATCCCTTAGAGCATGCACTTTTCCTCTCTTTTTTACAATAGCAATTACACATTTTGGTTTTATTACACTTGTAGTTCTTATTTACTTTTTACACTAGAGACAATATGATATTTATAAATATGATTCTTATTTATTTCACTAATGAGGATAGTCTCAAGTTGTCTCCATTTACCTATGAAGGCCTCAAGATCATCCTTTTTTATAGCTGAGTAATATTCCATTATATAAAAATGCCACATCTTTTTCATCCACTCTGCAGTTGATGGGCATATTGGTTGTTTCCAGGATTTAGCTATCACAAATTGTGCTGCTATGAACATGGGTGCACATATATCACTGTGATATGAACTTTTCAGTTCTTCTGGGAAAATACCCCAGAAGAGGGATAGCTGGATTGAATGGGGCTTCCAGTCCTAGTCTTCTGACAATTCTCCATATGGATTTCCATAATGGTTGCACCAGTCTACATTCCCACCAACAGTGGAGCAGTGTTCCTTTTCCCCCACAGCCTCACCGACATTTGTTATCAGTTGATTTCTTGATGGCAGCTATTCTTTCCGGAGTGAGGTGGAATCTCAATGCTGTTTTAATTTGCATTTCTCGAATGACCAGTGATGGTGAACATTTCTCCATGTATTTATTTGCCATTTGTATATCTTTCTCTGTGAACTGTGTGTTCATCTCAGGTGCCCATTTTTGGAGAGGGTCTTTGAATTTGGGGTGCTTGATGTTTTTCAATTCTTTATATGTTCTGGACACAAGTCCTTTGAGGGATTGCTGGTTAAAATTCTTTCCCACTCTGTGGGTTTTCTTTTCACTCCGTTGGTGATTTCCTTTGAAGTGCAGAAACTTTTCAATAATATGAGATCCCATTTGCTGATTCTTTGAAGTGTTTCCTGTGCAGTTTGCGTTTTGTTCATGAATTCTCTGCCTACTCCTGTGTCTCCAAGAATTCACCTACCTTGTCTTCCAGTAGATTTAGTGTTTCTGTTTTAATATTGAGGTCCTTGATCCATTTAGACTTTAGTTTTGTGCATGCTGATAGGCTTGGATCTAGTTTCTGTCTTTGCCATGTAGAGAGCCAATTTTTCCAACACCATTTATTAAAGAGACTATCCTCCCTGTGGACATATTTAGCCCCTTTGTCAAATATCAGGTGGCTGAGTGTCTTTGTACTTGTGCTTACATCTTCTAATCTGTTCCATTGATACACAGGTCTATTTCTTTGCCAGTACCAAGCTGATTTTATCTCTGTGGCTTTATACTACTGTTTCAAGTCAGGAATTGAGATGCCTCCTGCCTTGTTTTTGTTGCCTAGAATTGCCTTTGCTATTCTAGGTTTCTTCTGTTTCCAAATGAATTTTAGTAGTGTTTTTTCTAGATCTGTGAGGTATGTCAATGGTATTTTGATTGGGATTGCATTAAATCTGTATAACAGTTTTGGGAGTATGGCCATTTTCACAATGTTTGTTCTTCTTAAGCAAGAGCAAGGAATATCCTTCCATTTTCTAATGTCCTCTTCAATCTCCTTTTTCAGCATAGTATAATTTTCAGCACATAGTTCTTTTACATTTTTAGTTAGGTTGATCCCTAAGTATTTCATTTTTTTACATATTATGTAAAGGGTGATATTTCCATAATTTCTCTCTCAGTGAGTTTTTTGTTTGTGTACAGGAATGATATTGATTTTTGAACATTAACTTTGTATCCAGCTACATTGCTGAACTTGTATATTACCTCTAGTAGTCTTTTAATGGGGATTTTTGGTTCTTCTATATAGAGTATCATATCATCTGCAAATAGCGATAATTTAACTTCTTCCTTTCCTATGTTTATTCCTTTTATTTCTCTCTCTTGTCTGATTGCCCTGGCTAGTGTTTCTAGAACTATATTTAAAAGGAGTGATGATAGTGGACATCCTTGTCTTGTTCCTGATTTTAAAGTGAAAGTTTTCAGTTTTTGTCCATTTAGCATAATGTTGGCTGTTGGTTTGTCATAGATGGCCTTTATAAGGTTGAGATAGACACCATGTATTCCGAGTTTCTGAAGGGTTTTTATCATGAACATGTGTTGGACTTTGTCGAAAGCTTTTTCTGCATCTATTGAGATCACCATGTGGTTTTTGTTTTTGGCTCTGTTGATGTGGTATATTACATTTATTGATTTGCATATGTTAAACCATCCCTGCATTCCTGGAATGAACCCCACTTGGTCATGATGTATAATCTTCTTGATGATTTGCTGCATTCTATTTGCCAGTATTTTGTTGAGATTGTTTGCATCAATGTTCATTAGTGAGATTGGCCTATAGTTCTCTTTTTTGGTTGGATCTTTCTCTGGTTTTGGTATCAGATTAATAATACTTGCCTCCAGGAATGATTTAGAGAGGATTGCTTTCTTCTCAATTTCATTGAAGAGTTTGAGGAGTATTGGCATCAAATCTTCTCTAAATTTCTTGTAGAATTCAGCTGTGAATCTATCCGGACCTGGGCTTTTCTTTGTTGGTAAGTTTTTAATACAATTTTCAATTTCAATAGCTGATATTGGGTTGTTCAAAATTGCTATATCTTCTTGGTTGAGCTTTGGTAGTTCATGTTTCTAGAAATCTCTCCATTTCCTCTGTGTTTTCCACTCTGTGTGAGTAGAGATTTTTAAAGTAGGTATTCGTGATCTTTTGAATTTCCATCTGTAGTAATTTTTCTCTTTTCAGTTTTTATTGCATGAATTTGGGTTTTTTCTTTCTTTCTCTTGATAAGGTTAGCTAGGGGTTTGTCAGTTTTGTTGATTCTCTCAAAAAACCAGCCTTTTGATTCATTAATTCTTTGTATTTTTTTTCAATTGCATTGATTTCTGCTCTAATCTTTACAATTTCCTCTCTTGTATGAGCTTTGGGTTTAGCTTGCTCTTCTTTTTCTAGAAGCTTGAGATGGAGCATTAGGTTGTTTATTTGTGCTTGTTCTGTTTTCTTGATGTGACAATTTATTGCTATATATTTTCCTCTTAAGACCACTTTCATTGCATCCCACAGATTACAGTATGTTGTTTCTATATTTTCATTGAATTGTAGGTATTGCTTTATTTCTTCTTTAATTTCATCTGCTGCCCACTGATTGTTCAAAAGGCTGTTATTTAATTTCCATGTATTTATGCAGCTTTTACAATTTCTTCTGCCATTAATTTCCAATTTCAGCGCACTATGGTCAGATATTATGCATGGTATGATTTCAATAGCTTTGCATTTACTTAAGAATGTTTTATGGGGTAATATATGGTCTATTTTGGAGAATGTTCCATGAGCAGCTGAGAAGAATATGTATTCTGATGTGGTTGGGTGGAACACTCTGTAAACGTCTGCTAAGTCCAGTTGCTCACAGGTATGATTCAGTTCTGTTATTTCTTTGCTGACTTTTTGTCTAGTTGATCTATCTCTTTGTGACAGTGGGCTGTTAAGATCTCCTGTTATAATTGTGTTCTTGTGTATTTGGTTTTTCATGTCCATTAGTATCTGTCTTATATAGTTGGGTGCTCCTGTATTTGGTGCATATATATTTATAATTGTTAGTTCTTCCCCTTGAATTTTTCCACTAACAAGTATGTAGTGACTTTCTCTATCTCTTTTGATCATTTTAGGTTTGAAGTTCACATTGTCTGCTAATAGAATAGCTATGCCTGCTTTTTTCTTGGTTCCTGATGCATGGAATACTGTTTTGCATCCTTTGACTTTTAATCTATGAGTTTCCTTTTGATTCAGATGTGTTTCTTGTATACAGCATATTGTGGGATCCTGTTTCTTGATCCATTCTGTCAATCTATTTCTTTTTATAGGTGAATTGAAGCCATTTATATATGGATATTACTGATATGTACTGGCTCAACTTTGCCATGTTATGTTCCAGTTGTTTCTTTCTGCTTTTCCCCTTATTTAATTGCTTATCCTACCTGGTGGTTTCTTTCTGTTGTTGTTTTGGGGATTGTGGACATTTTTATCTCTGTCTAGTATGTCTTTCAGTACTCTTTCTAGGGTTGGTTTGGTGGACATGAATTTCTTCAGTTGTTCTTTGTCATGGAAGTATCTTGTTTCTCCATTAAATTTGAATGAAAATTTTGCTGGATACATCAGTCTGGGTTGAAGGTTGTTTTCTTTCAGGGCTTGAAACACCTCACTCCAAGCTCTTCTTGACTTGAGGGTTTGTGCTAAAAAGTCTGCTGTGATTCTAATGGGCTTTCCTTAATAGGTGAGTTGTGTCTTTTCTCTGACAGCTTTTAGTATTCTGTTTTTATGCTGTATGTCTGAGATCTTAATTATTATATGTCTGGGTGTGGATTTATGTTGATTGGAACTGTTTGGTGTTCTGTATGCCTCACTTATCTGCATATCAGATTCTTTCCCCATGTTTGGGAATTTTTCTGCCATTATTTCTGTAAATACTTTATGTATGTCATTTGCCTGGACTTCTGTATCTTCACTAATGCCCATTATTCTTATATTGTTGCTCTTGGCATCATCTTGAAGCTTCTGGATTGTCATTTCATGCTGCTTTGTTATTTTTAAAAGTTCCATCCTTTTATGATCACTAATTGTGATCCTGTCCTCAAGGTCTGAAATCCTATCCTCAGCTTCCTTTCGGCGGTTTTGCACACTTTCAATAGAGCTTTTTGTTTCTTGGATGTCTCTTTGAGTTTGTTTCATGAATTCTGCTTGTTTTCTATATTGTTCATTCAAAGTTTCAATCAGTTTCCCATGCCCATGTACTTTTTTCTCTATTTCTTCTTTAGCTGCATTCAACAACTCCTTTACTAAGTTGTTATTTCTATCTTTACATGGGAGAGTACTTCTAATTTGATTTTTGCTATTGCCTTATGGAGTTGTTTTTTTATTTCACTCGCTATCTTTTCAGAGATTCCCGGTGTGTGACTTTTGGGGTCCTCTATTTCAATGTCTCCTATACTTGCTTCTGGTGAACTATATGTTTGAGACTGCACTTTGCTTTTCTGTTTTGTCATTTTCACTCTTCCTGATGTTTTCTATGCATAGGAGGGGATCACACACACTCTTTTCAGACTCACCAAAGTCTTACAGTTAGTTGGAGGGGGTTTTACTACTGGCCCTATTTATCCCCTGTACACCTCTATTTTAGAGTTATACTCACCACACTGATACAGTTAATCTGCTGTAGTCTAAGGTTCGCTGCCTAGGAGCAAAGTTCCAAAGTTTTTCACACTAACTGGAGCCTGCTGAGGTCTTCTGATGTTCCAGGTGGGAGGGCGGGCCCAGCGGAAGTAGTCCAGGGCAGTTTTCAGTCTTGGGTGGGCTTCTGAGATGTTCCAGGTGGCAGGGTACACCCACAGGGGAGCTTCCAGGCAGCCTATGCCTGACACGGGCAGGTGGCAGGGCAGGCCCTCGGAGGAGGTTCCAGGCAGTTTACGCCAGATGCAGGCTTCTGCTACATTCCCAGTGGCATGGTGAGCCCCCCTAGTATTTTTTTTTTAATTGCACTTACCTTACCACCTATTATAATTTGGATCTGGATGTCCCCTAAAGCCTCATGCAGTTTTAGATGGAGCTTTTTTGGAGGTGGCCGAATCTAGCATGTGTGGTTGATTCTTGGTGCAATGCTAGGATGAAGGGTGTTGGGATTAAGGGTGGGGGACTGGCACTGCCCTAATCCAGTAGACTGGATACAATATAAGGGACAGAAAGAGGCTTGTCTCTCCTTTTCTTTAGTGCTCCTGCTGTCTTCTGCTACCATGTACTCTTGCTTCTCTGCCAAGCCACTCTGCCTTGGAGCCAGTGATTAAGAACTAAAACCTCCACAAACTGTGAGCCCAAATAAAATTTTCCTCCTATAGCTTCAGGTGTTAAGTTTTTTGTCTCAGCAACAAGAGGAGAAAAAGCAACTAAGACACCACCATATTGCACTTGTTAGTTTGTCTTTTCATACTAATGTTACGTTCCATGAGGAGCTGTATTAGTTACCTACGGCTGCCATAACAAATCACCACACACTCGATTGCTTGACGCAAAAGAAATTTATTTTCTCACAGTTCTGGAGTGCAGGAATCCAAGATGAAGATGTTGATAGTGCCTTGTTCTCTCTAAAAGCTCTTGGGGAGGCTCCATCCTTGTCTGTTTCCAGCTGCCAGTGGCTGATGAGAGATTTACCACTCTTCTCCACTGCTGTCTTTGTGTGGTCTTCTCCCCTGTGTCTGTTTTCTGTTTCCTCTTCTCTTATAAAGAATTGTTATTGAATGTAGGGCTCATCATAATCTAAGAAGTTTTCATCTTAAGGTCCTTTAGCTGACTACATCTGCAAAAACACTTTTTCCAAATAAGGTCGCATTTATAGGGCAACATATCTTTTAGAAGGTCATTATTCAGTTCATGGCAAAGGATTTGACCATTTATCATTGCTGAATTCCCCATAGGTAAAATGATTCCTAGGAAATTCCAACAAATAATTAGTGGGAGAGATTAAGGAGAAAAAGGGCATAAAATGCAATGGATTCCTAAACGTTCTGGGAAATACCAAACGAAACAGCAGCATGGCTAGTAGAATCTTCCAGGATGGAGTGGAACATCCTTTTGAGGGTGGCAGAAAGCAGATGCCTGGATGAAAATAGTTCAATTTTTGAAATTTGAAATTCTCAACGCATCTCTTTTTCCCTGCTGCTTTGGTTCTGAAAGATGAGGAACACCAAGAAAATCAAAAGATGGTCAGGGGCCAGTGGTAGATGGTTACTGGGAGAGCGCTGATACCTATGAGTGACACATAAAGAGGCAAAAGGGAAAAGTGTACAGAGAGGTGCTGGGTCCACATTGCTGCCTCCAGGGCTGCCACTAACTTGCAGCTGGCTTCGCTGAGACACTGGAGGTCATCAGAGACATGGACTGTGGTATCTGGCCCCAGATGACATTCCTTCTCATTGTAAGACCAATATATGTAAAATAAACCTGAATATTGTGCATAATTCAGTGCTTGTATTGGGTGGCAGAGCCCAAATGCAGAAGGCAGAGAAAAGACTTTAACAAGGGTGGTAACTGTCAGAGAGAGTGGGGTCCCCCAGCCCTTGATGAATAATTGGCCTTGAATAGTTGTTCTTTTTTAAAATTACTTTATTCTTATCAGTTTAAGTTTGTGATATGTAATATTGTGCTCTTTCATGGAATTTGTACAAACACCATTTCCTGGTCATCATGAGAAGACTTGCTTGAGGGTGAAAGTTGAGTGACACAAAGGTAAGGATAGTGTGACTGGTTGCGCCTCAGGAATGGGTCAGCCAGAAGCAGCAGGGAGTTGGGGTGTGTGTTGGGAAGTCAAGTGAGCTGGGGAAGGGGAGGGAAATGGACAGATGATTCATTTTGAAAATTCAGCTTTTTTTCTAGCTAAACATGGAGGGAACCAATTTTTGTCCTAGCTGAGTCCTTTTCTTTTCAGGATGCTCTCCGACATCAGGAGGCTCAGAGAGAAAGAGCCGTGTCCACTTACTCCAACCAAAGCAAACCTGTGTGAATTCTGCACCCACTGAGCACTCTCCCCGCATTTTAGCCCCTAGGTCACACCAGAGGGCACATCTCACTCTTTCCCGAGTTTCCTCCCCATTCCTGTCACGATTTTCCCCCCTCTCAAATCTGTATTTTCTTAAATGCATCCATGTGGTATCCCTGCTTCTTGCCATATTAGATTTAGTTCCTTAAGAGTATTTGGCCACAATTTTATTTTAGTTCTGGATTTTGTTTTGTTTTGTTTTTTTACAAAGTTTTCATGTTCTTGAAAATAAATTTCACTGTAGTGTGTTGTTTACTTGGTAGCATTATATTCTAAATGAATAAAACTCCATATTGTACCCACAGATCTTAGGACATCACTGACATTAGTTCAATGGAAACTCTTTATATCGTGACTATTCTAACTCCTGATTTATTATTTAAGCAGTAAGCTGGAGAACAATTCAAAGGAATATGCTGAACAAGTACCACATCTTCGGATTTATTTATTTGTTGGGTTTCCTTAAGGTTTTGAAAGAATCAGAGCTGTGAATGCCATAACAAGTATTAGAATAATGTCAAAACTGTAAGATCTGCTTTGGGAAGTTGAGGGGATGATTGTATCTGGAATTTAGAAGTAGACTGAAGATTATATTCAAATCAAGTTCAAGTAACAAGCTAGAATAATAAATGACAATAAAAATATATAAGAGAAAAAACAAAAAATCTCAGGAGAAATGGATACTGATCTGACACTAATTTGTTGCCTATGTCAAGGCTCATTGAGCATTTTGATGGGTACATTAGTAATTTCTTAAAAGATGGAGATACTCTTCATTTAACCATTTGTTTGGTCTCTGATCAATAAAAAATAAGCATGTGATACTAAATAGTGTGTTGAATATTTTTCTACTGATAGAGAAGGTGGCTAACATTTAATAAGCCTTACAGTAGATGGTGATGATATAATTATCATCAAATTATTATCAAATGTCAATTCTGCATTTTTATGTGAGAACCCACAACAGTGTAACCAGATGAAAAAAATTACGTCTAAACTAGATTTGCATACAGCATAGTTGTGTGTATGACTAAGCTCAGATAAAAGACTCATGAGTGAAAGGTACTTCTGGGAGGGGTCCCTGGGAAAGAAGAGGGGATTCCTCCCTTGTGCTTGGCAGTCATCTAGGTCAGGAAGCAACCTTGGCAAATGAAGAGAGAAGGCATTTGGGTCCCTGAGGTTTCCTCAGTTGCTGTGCCAGCCCTGAACTACCTACTTCTTTCTGAGGAGGAGAAACCCTTGTGGGGTTATAAATCAACCCACTGGTCCTGGGTCTATTTTGCCTGTAACCAAATCAACTACTAATTGAAAAACATGCCCAAGTACAGCCAGTTGCTTTCTGGATGTTACGTCTAAGTCTCACAAATCCACTTTGGGTCCTCTCTTACTGATTAAGAGCATTTAAGGTCCTGGAAAACAGTCATAAGAACATTTAGGAGAGTGAGGATTTGACCCCAATCCAGTTAATATGAGCTCAAGTTTTCCACCACACTTGATTGGTATAAGGGTTGATCTTAGAAGAGCTAGTGTCTTCTTCAAATTTTTCTTTTTGAATCTTAATTATCCAATTGTTTCTTGGTGGTGCCAGGAGGAACTATGGAAAGACTTTAGCCAGCTATAATTAGAGCTTAGAGGTACCTGCACATCCTTTGAGACCCTTGTGTTGAGAATATGACAATCGAGAGAGAAGCTCTCATAAGGAAGAGCACACTGAGGATAACAGCATCAGAAGCCCAGCATTATGGCCATTCTAGAGCCCTGCAGCAAGCCTGGGAGGGTTTGTATTCTGTCCTGCTGAGTGAGGTGGTGTTGCTTTCTCAGTGATAGCAAACCTTTGCAAGCTCAATGATACAAACAGCCCACGGTGGAACATATACCATGGCTTTGCCACCACTGCTTATATAAGCCTTCTCTCCTTGTCTCTGAGGAAGTTGCATGGACTGGCAGAATGATTTAGCAAAAGAGAAAGATATAGCTCAACTATTGGCTGAGAGAATTGCTTTAAGCCCCTGACTCTACTGAAGGAATAAGGTCACATGCTGTTCCTCCCATGCCACTCACCTTTTGCCCTGGTTCCCTTAGCCAAGGCCCTTGCTCCTCAGCTACTGGTCATATTGCAGGAATCTCTGACTGGCATCTACCCTGCTGGTCTCTTGTATCAGAGCTCCCTTTTCTGGTATAAATAGGGATTCATTGTTTTCTCTTCCTTTCAAATTTCTGATAAATTTCTATTACCTGCTGTGTGTGGTCCAAACTCCTTGGCCAGTCATCTGGTCTTTCACTCTCACATTCCATCTGTCATTGTTTCTCCCTTGCTACTGTTTGTCCCCCTATGGGACACACTGAACTTCCTGTCCTGTAAAATTCCCTTTACCTCCAGCTGATTTCAGGCTAACCGATTTTGACAATGCATCATTAGCACCAGGCTATTTTTGAATTTAACTTACATAGATCGTGTATAAGGTCTATGTTCCACATCCTAAAGGTCTTACCTTTGCTATGAAGGTGGCAGTGTGACCTCTGTTTCCTCCCTTTCCCTCATTCTCTCTAGTAATTTTAACAGAGTACCATGCTTCTCACAGTGTGAGGGTGTCTCTCTTAACATTGGGTAATATTGGCCATATAAGGGCATCACTGGACAACCTTGAGGCATGCCTCCTATTTTTTTTTCCCAGCTGGGTTGGCAGTATTACTCTTTTGTTAGTCTCTAAAGAATTTAGCTTTCTCAGTTTATAGATAACATACATTTTCTTCTTTTTTTAACCTCTCAGTACTGTTATTTATTATCTCCTTGCTTTAAAAAAGAAGAAATAATTACTCATTAGCTTTTGAATCCTGGCAATAAAGCAACTAGCAACTGCTCTAAATGTGCTGTTTGTTTTTCTGAGAGAAAGCATCAATTTTGAGGGCATTCGAGTGTCTGCTTGCACTTCCATGCCCTCTAACTCAAGAGAGCTTCATCTTTCCCTTCCTGGATGTCACGGGCCTCTGGGGTTATTTTATGTATTTGCAGAAGGAGAAGGAGTCCAAAGCACTTATCTTCTCTTGCTTCTTCTATGTGGAAAATTTCTAAATCTATCTCTCTGACTTCTGGATCAAGCTCCAGATTCTTGTCTCACTGTGCCCTGGGCATTTTCACCAAGATGTCCTTAAGGAGACTTAAAATTTCATGTGGAGAAACCAACTCTCAGTGTCCATTCAGCACATGGATACAGCTCTCTGGATGGCTCCATTGTGGTCATAATAATCTAGACAACACCATCAGCCACTTCCTCATTCAAGAATTACTTGGGGAGTAGACATTAAGATCATGAACTTGGTATTGAAAGCCCTCTCTGCAATGACCTTGAGGTGTTTCAAGCTTCATGGTTCATTTATCCTCTGCCCATCTTTCACTGTGGGTGTACATAAAGATTTCTTCATCAACATTGTTGAAGCAATACTCCTGCAGAAGAGCCTTCCTTTCTCCAAGGCTTGGTCCTTCCAGTCCATAGAATTGTTCTGATCCTCTCAACCACTGTTTCAAACTTTAAATGCCAACTATTTCTTTAGTGAATATATATATATATATATATATATATATATATATATATATATAGCATCTGCAGCTAAAAGCATTTAATATGATTTGTAAAAGTTGACACAGGTCCTGAAGTCAAGATGGCTGATCAGTGAGCAACAAAATGCAAAGCCCCCCCTGGAGAAACAATTCATACACCAGAATAAAACACCCTGGAGAGACCCAGACAGAGGGAGATGGATCCTCTTGACACAGGAAGAAATTAAAACGTACAAAAGCTCATCAAATACATTGGGACTACAACTGAAACAGCTAAAAATTACAGGGCACAGCGTTTTCATTTGCGGGGACCTGCCAAGTTTGCGCCAGCTTGAATCTGTGCTGGCAGGCAGAGCCACTCAAACTTGTTCTCACCACCACTCACAGGAACCACAGCAGCACTGAAGTTGGGGGTTGGTGAGCCCAACGGTGAGCAGAGCCAGCAAAGGGACCTTTATTAATCCACAGTCAGTGCTGGGAATGAGACGCACCCCCATGGGAAAGGCACAACCAAAGGGTGACATGTTAGAATCTGGCAAGAGGAGCCTGAACTGGGAGCAATAATGACTTCAGTTGGTTGCTCCCTCCTCAGAGAAGATTTTTGGGATTTGCTTGGACTGGGCCGCGCCCCTGGCCGGGACCCAATGAGCCATCCCAAATCGATTCCCTGCACCTAGTACGCACTAAACAAGTGAAGGCTCCTGAAGTTTGGCTGGCCCGGTGGGGTGGGGCAGGCATACACAGCCGCTGCTTGCACCTCAGTGACAAGAGCAGTCAGGAGAGGGTGAAGGTCCCTTGCCAGTGTGCTTCGGAGGAAATGTGGCCAACAGGGAAGGGGGCTGGGACCTGCACTGTAACCTGTGTGTAGGAAACCAGGACCATGACAGGAGAAAGAGGCAGGAGGAGGCCCCCAGCCCAGAACCCTGAGAGCACTGATCCAAGAGAAGGAAAAAAGGGAGACTGAGGGTGGCAAACACACATCAGACATAGCTTCCATGGACTTTAAGAGATATCTTTGGAACCTTGTAGACGAGCTCAAAACTGAAATATTAAATCAGATAAAGCAAGATATGAGTAGAGTAACAAAAGAAATGCTCTCAGGAAGCATCTCTCAGGAAGATACAGATGGAAGAAGGGAGGAACACACAAAAAAGGGAGAGAAACATTTGATAAAGAATATAAAGAAAATATAGAATACATGAAGCAGATTCAAAGAGACTACCAGGAAATTAAAAACTCCAATGAAAGCTGGCAAAACACTTTAAAAGAAACAAAGGATAGACTATCAAAACTTGAAGACAAGTTTGCAATGTGTGATCATGAAAGGAAAGATATCTTAAAAATAACAAGGAAACAGGCAGTAACAATACAAAGGCTAGAAGATGACAAGAGAATCTATAATTTAAGAATAAGAAATGTGAACAAAGAAGCAGGAATACATACAGGTGAATTACAAAGGCTATTCATGGAAATAATTAAGGAAAACTTCCCAAGCATGGGAAAAGAAAATGACACTCAGTTATGTGAGGCATACAGAACTCCAACTACCTACAACCAAAACAGATCTACACCCAGACATATAATAATCAAGATACCAGAAATTCAATATAAAAACAGAATATTAAAAGCCATCAGAGAAAAGAAACAGATTACCTATAAAGGTAAGCCCATCAGGATCATGGCTGACTTCTCGACACAGACCATCAGATCAAGAAGAGCTTGGAGCAAAGTATTCCAAGCCCTGAAAGAAAATAACCTCCAGCCCAGATTGATGTACCCTGCAAAACTGTCACTAGAAATTAATGGAGAAACAAGACGCTTCCATGACAAAGAGGAACTGGGTGAGTTTGTGACCACCAATCCAACCCTACAGAGAATACTGAAGGACATTCTAGAGAGAGAAAAAAAATACTGGGATTTTAGGAACAGTGGCAGAAAGGCCTCAGTGAGTGGGGCAGGCAGTAGAATGAAGGAGAAAACTAGACAAAGAAAGACAGAAAAATAGCATAGCAGAAATGAGGCAGAGAAGGATGGCTAGAACCTCTAACATAGATGGCCTTGATACACTATATTGTTAATAGTGCACCAGGATTTAAAACCCACATTACTCACACTACTCTGCTTAGATGTATTATATTCTGTTCCAGTCATTCTACCTGTACTAGATTTGAGGGTACAGACAGTAATCCTGAAAATAACAAGATATAGTACGGTAATCATCCTTAATTTTCTATTAACTTAATCTAAAGCTCTGTAAAACCTACACTGTGTTACCATGACTAATAGTAATCAAATCTGGTTTGTTAGATCATTGTTTTGTATTGGTAGATTTTATTCAAAGCTGTTATGATTGATAGTATCAAGTCTGAGAGTATAGGCAACTGCACTTAAGATGACAAGATTCACTAGAATATCCACTCTAGTTTGATTATTTCCTGCTTTTGAAGTTTTATACTGTCTGCAATGTTTTATTTTCACTAATATTTTTATGTACTGCTATATTCAATTATACTGCTTTATTCATTAATGCCTGACGTTATAGACAATTCTGTTGAAGATAATAAGAAACAACACAGTAATCATTGTGGATCACCTTGTACTGTGGCTTTATACGACTTTTTGGTTTCATGTTTTTATAGGAATTTGTTTTGTTTTGTCTTGCTAAGTTTTGTTTTTCCCTCTAATACAGAAAAGGATAGAACTCATGTAGAGACTCATGCATGCATAGCTGTTTACAGTCTCACTGTTTGAATATCTACTTTGTATGCTTTAATTTTGTAACTTGAGCAACTATTTCTAAGAGGACAATATATAATTTATCAACTAGTGATTTCTTATTGTTTATCTTTTTTTTTGAAATTCTGTATTATCTCTACCCTTTACATGCTTTTGTTTCTCTTTAAATAAAAAGAATTTTAAAAAGTTGAAACAGTATAAAATCAATAATGAAATTAAAAGTATTTTCAAAAAGCAAGAAGAGCTGTTCATAGATAATTAAAGGAGAAATGCTCACAATAGTGGCTAAGAAAGGGGCTGCCTTTCAGGCAGTTGAGCCAAAATACAGGCACATTGGATTCCATCATCCTTATGTTGTGATTTAATTTTTAGAAAAAGGAAGCAGATTAAAGAACTCTAAGGGAGCAACTGGTTTTGGAACAAAGGCTCGTAATTTG
Source organism: Hydrochoerus hydrochaeris (assembly GCA_004027455.1). Lineage (NCBI taxonomy): Eukaryota > Metazoa > Chordata > Mammalia > Rodentia > Hydrochaeridae > Hydrochoerus > Hydrochoerus hydrochaeris. The sequence continues at coordinate 43,052 of PVLA01001259.1, forward strand.
TTTTTAGTGTTAATCTTTTATAGGTAAATTTAGCTCACAGTGAAAGACTCATTGCTAAAGTGAAATCTTTCAATAGCAATTCTTTTGTAAAAAAATATAGTGTGAAACTGAAGAACTATGATTCTGGAACTGCACTTTCTGCTAATCAAACAATACCAAGGTACAGCTCAGGAAACTGAAAAGAATAGAGGGTTTGCGTGTCTGTTTGACTGTGTCATACTGAGCAGAAAGGGGATTTTGGGCTGCAGAAAACTTCTCCAAGTCCTTGCTGTGCATGAGGTCTGTGCTCCTGATAAAAGTGAGGACCCCAGTCCTTAGTGACCAGATGCACACAAGGAAAGTTGTTATGCTGTTGTGAAAATTTAAAAGCTAGAGTTTTGTTCCACCCTGACAGTGTAATACACTTCATCTTAGACGATCAAAAGTAGATCTATCTCTCTCCTCCACAAACAAACAAACAAACAAACAAACACAAAACTACAACAAAACCCCTAAAACTTTACAAGAGCATGAGAATGTATCTATCTTAGCTGCTTCCCGCATTGCTGAGACAGAATACCCAACACTTGCTACCTAAAGGAGGAGAGGCTTATTTTGGCCCAGTTTGTAGAAGTTTCAGCCCATAGTCTGCTAGCTCCAAGGCAAGGCAGCATGGCAGAGGAGCATGGAGGAGGCAAAGGTACTCATGTTGTGACTGCAAAGCAGAGAGCATGGAGAGAGGCCAGGATGGAGAGGTCACAGCCCAGCAACCCACCTCTCTTAACCTGTCCCCACCTCCTAACAGTAAGTCAGCTATGAGCCCTGTTATGCTTTGTGTCTAGGTGGCCCCCTATCCTCATGCAGTCATGGAGGTGGCTGAATCTAGTGTTTGTGATTGATTTGTTGTCCAGTGCTGGAATTGGTGGTGTGATTGCTACACCCATCTAGGGGTGGAGCTGGCATACAATATAAAGGAAGGAAGAAGGTGTGTTTTTTTCCTCTTTTGCCCTGTTCTTTCTTGCTATTTGTGGGTGCTATGAATGGTTGCCCCTCAGCCACGCCACCCTGCTTTGAAACCAGTTAAATATGGACTGAGACCTCCAAAACTGTAAGATAAATAAACCTTCCCTTCCCTTAATTTTAGGTGTCAGGTATTTTGTCTCAACTATGAGAAAAAAGTAACTAAGACAAGCCACCTATATAATTCAACCATTTCAAAAGGCCCAACTTTAGGAGCATGAGGCTTGGGGGAGGGCATCTAGATGTAAACTGTAATAGTATCTATAAAATTATTATAACAATTTTACATATAATTGAATACAGAAAATATCAACAATTTTGTTGAATTAGGTTTTACTAAAATGGTGTAAGTATGGCTTGATTACTTCTGGTCTTAGGATTTGCATGGTTATTAATATAATGTTTCACAATGAATACAAGCATGAGAAATCTTGCTATCTTCTCTAGCTAAGATAGTTGGGTAAGACACAGAATCAGTTTTTATGCCTTCAACAACATGCTTCCAGCTGCATCTTGCATTTGATATTGTGTTTGATATTTGATTGTGCATGCAACACAAGCAGAAAGACTGATTCATGGCAAATAAGAGCAGAACTGACTTTTGCCCTCCTTCTTGCCCTTATGTGGCAGCCTTTCCCAAGAGAGACTCTTAAGATTCTTACTGAGTCTGTTGCTGTTTATTTGAAGGAATTTTCTTCATTTTTCAGTGTGACAGGGCTCAATGTCACAAATCCACACACTGGGGTTTCTGGTTCATTTGATGTTAATCAGCAAGAGTATGTTTAATCCCCTAATCCCATTATCTAATGTCACAGCATTATCATCTTTGCTTTCTTTCTTTCTATTTTTTTTTTTTTGGGGGGGGTACCAGGAATCTAACTCACGACCTTACGCTTGCCAGGCAGGCACTTAAGCCACTGAGCTAAATCCCTGGCCTTTGCTTTCTTTCTTATTGCTACCTCTGATAACATGACCAAGTGGAACACAGCATGGCTCGGGAGAGAACAGGGCCTCAGTGTGCCCTGTCATTTTTTGTGATGTTGATAAATTCATTACTCAGAAGCCAAGATAAAATGATTCTGGGATTATACTTTCAGGGGATCTCATAATTTAAGAGCGATCTAGAATAACATTGATACTGAATACTTGTTTTGCATTCAGAACTTCCAGGATCTTGTAGACCTCTTAGATCTCTCTCCCTGTTCTCGCTGTTCCAAGTGCATCTCTGGTTTCCTCTGCCTGGAACGTTGAAAGTACCTGGTTTCCTCTCACCTTTTAGGTGTGGCTCATAAGATCACCTCGGCAATACATCATCATCAACAGTGAACTAATTGAAAACAACCTTGTCTTTCATATTTCCTGCCCTATCACCCTCTTTTATTTTTGCCTAATTCAAGAATATATATTTGTTGCTTCCTTTCTGATCCTCTATCTTTAATTTCCCAGTTTGAATGGGCTATTTTCTCTCTTATTCATTGTTGATTTCCAGTTCTTTACAATAGAGGCTGGCGGCTAGAAGGTGCTTACTAAATCACTGCTGAGTGAGTGTCTGCATGAGTGTAGGAAATTCTCCTAAATGGAGTCTTCTCCAGATAAAGGGAAGCTTTGCCTGGGGAGATGTTGTAAGACTTGCATCTTTTTTTATTTCATTAGAAAAAAATCATAAATATAATACTAGTGTTGCAGATAAGGAAATGAGAAATAAGGATGTAGATGAAATAGAGCTAGGTGATCCTGAAAAGATATTTGGTAAGCCCATGAATAAATGTAGAAGAAAGATCACTTTTATTCAGAATGAATAATTTTATTTAGAATTCACAGAACAAAAGCTAGAATCCCAACCAATTTGACCTTATAGGTGTCTTTAAAAAATATTCTGTCTTTAATCTTTTTCCAAGGCCTTTGGTATTCATTAAATAAGTTACTTAATAAAAGAAACATAAGCAGAACAAAATAAGATTTGGACAGTTTTCCTGACCAAGCTACGCAGGCTTCACACACAGCTGTACAATCTTTGTTTGCCATTTGAGTCTATTCATGTTTACCACTAGAGTCTATTCAGGACTTCCATGGCCAGGCCAATTTTGTCCAATTTGGTCCAATTTTGTCCAACCTTTCTAAAGTCATTTCAATTCTTTCTGATCTTTCTCCTTCCAATACATTCCTCCATTTAACAGTCTGATAAAGCTAAAGTGGGGATCGAGTTTAAAGGAGAGGGAATGTATAGTTGTTAGTGTTTCTTCCACTGTATTATGGAGAAGTATGAATGGTCTGGAATTTTGCCCTACTTATAAACTAACAAAATTAGTCTGTTTCCCTTTATAGATGCTGGCAGAAGATATGAGGCTTCTAGGACAGAGATAAAAAATATTACTCAGAACAAAAGCAGTGCCCAGGGTTTCATGTCCCTGGGTTGCCACATGATAGATGACAGGGTGGATGGATGGATGGATGTCTGCACCAGCAGTGGGCTGCGAGACAGGAGAGAAAGACCAGCTTTGGAAAATCTGCCATTTTCATAGTGAAAGCAAGTCTGTGCTTTTCTTCGGGGCTATGGTCTCCTCTCTCATGTAGCAAACCCAACCATGAGAACTGGCTTGGGTAGAGAGGTTTGCACTATTGCTGTTCCTAGCAGGAGAGTGCAGGGTTGCTTCAGGCTGATAATAGATTGCTTTTCCCAAAGTGCACCACAGGAAGTGCAGAGGTAGCTGAGATCTGGTAGACACGCATGGCAGAGAGAGAATGGAATGGCTGGTAAAGAACCACAGTGAAAGCTGAAAGTGCTTGCCACTTATTTTTCAACACCAAGACTAAAGATATTTGAGCATTTGAAGACTTATAATTCTAAATGGTATTTTCCATACTCAGAGTCATAGGGAGAAAAAATTTTCCTAAGCAGGATTTGGAAATATTTAATTCCTGAATACCCTGGACATAGATAATGATATTTTCTCTAAATCTTTCAGTTTATGTTTTTGTCATTGTCTCCTCTTAAAGAGCTACTGTAATAGTAAACTAAAAGTATTTACTTGTTTAGTTTTTGTGTTACTTATCAGAATCTCAAAAGCACCTCAAGGTTGGCAAATTTACTAAGTTCTTTCTGTCTTATGAAGACATTGTGTATGTTTTAGCAGTTGCCAGTCTCTTCCTTGACCTTCCTCATCCTAAGCAGGTATTATTTTATGATGTCAACTCACTATGTGATGGGAATTCTTCTGAAAATAATAACTATTTCTTCTTACTATTTCAATGTAACTGCTTAGGATTAAAAAGAATTCAGAAATTGTGTAGAAATCATTTGTGCTATGACATCTCTTGAAATGTCCTCAGAACTAAACAAAATAGGGAAGTAAAAATCTGGGTTAGCAAAAGTATAGAGAAACTATCATCTTCCTTCAAGAAGATAATACACATTTTCTGATGCAATCTGAGATGGTTTTTGTGACAGTCACCTCAGGCATGTTCATAAGAGACAAAGGGGTGCTAAGGCTATTCTTCACAAGACTAAAAGACTTAGAAAATTTGCTATAATGTTGAGGTTCTCATAAACATCCCAAGTAAAGATGTCTAGTTACTATTTTTGTAGGTTATCAATATTCCCCAGTTTCTCGCCATGATGGCTGAATTTTTGCCTGCTTTCCTTGTTCCTGAGTCTTCAGTGCCCAGAATAGCATTATGGTTTTCCATGCCTAACAAATGTCTATTACATGGGAAGATGTATTTTAAGAGTTATAATTTTTAAATGGACTGAAGAGTTTTGTATTTTATATATGAACTCTATCTAGTTGCTTTTTACAAAGTCTAGATGTGGGTACTGAAAGCAGATTCTTTTCTCTCTGAATGAGAAAATGTCTTTACAGAGAGACACAGATTAAAAAAAACTATTGAAACTCTAATGCTCCTTGAATACCTCTTTCTGCACCCAGTGGAGAAGAAGGAAGGTCAAAGTTATACTCTCTTACCATTCCGAAGCGGTGCATACTGCTGTGATATAGACTGATGATGGAGAAGTTTGGGAAGAATCTTTCTAAAAGTCTGCTGGTCTTAAGAACACTGAGTTCTTCTTTACAAAGTGAGTGGAGGATGGCCCTTTAATTAGCAGGTCTTAACAGATGAAATGATGGACAACACGCCAACTGGACATTCATTCTACTTCCCCAGATGTACTAGTCTCAGGGTGTACTAGTCAGAGTTCCTGGTACAAAATATGAATGCCCACAACTTACAAGAGGAAAAGGAGTTTGTTGTGGTGTACAGCTCACTCCACGCCCAGCTGACAAGAGCATCGTGGTGTTCAGGTGTGGTGGGACAAAGCTGCTTACTTCACTGTACAAGTGAGGTGCAAGAAGAAAAGCAAAGAAGAATACCAGAGAGGAAGAGGTCAGGGTCCAGCTAGAACCTTCATGGCTGTGATAGTTATCTGAGTGTCAACCTGAGTAAGAAATGCCCAATGAAATTGGATCAGCATAGTGCTTGATGTGGCTGAAGGGATCTACTGAAGACAGAAGACCCATCCTGAGAGTGAGAGGTACCAACATATAGGCTGGCAGCCTGGATGGAATAAAAGGGAGCTGGAGAAGAAGACTTCCTTCTGTTTCTTGGGCAGGGCTCTAGACTTCACCTTCACCTTGGATGTCATCTCCTGGCCTCCAGCACAGACCCCTAGGCTTTCTGATTTGGGCTCACACAGGACGCTGCAGTGAGTCCAGGGATGGACCTTTGTTGGGTGCTTTGGTTCAGTGCACAGACAGACCTTTTCCACTCTTGTGCCCTGTCTATGCTGGCAGCTGTTGTGAATCCTTATATAGTTATATATCTCCCAGTAAATGTGTTTCTCTAGTGAGCACTGACTGATGCAGTGACCCTCCCAGATGCATCAAGAAGTGTGATTTGCTAATCCCCTAGGGCAATGGTGCCACACCTCTTAGAGCAACCCCAAATCCCCTTGTTTATCACAAAGCATCAACACTGCAATGAAACCTAAATACTGAAGATTTAGTTTAGGAAAAGCAATTCATTTATTAGCATTTTTTGTCTTAAAAGAAAGTCAAATAACATACGTGGCATGGGTTTGCCATCACTGTCCTAAGTGACTCCCAAACCAATCAGGCTGACAAATAAGCTTAACAGTCACATAGGGGAGAGTCCTCTGCTCCTCTCCTGGAGAGAGGCCAGCTGTCTGCACCTGGTTCTTACAGACCTAGGCACTCGGGCCCAGAAGACTTAGGCGCTAAGGTTCCAGCATTGTCGTCAAACTTACAGCTCAACGTCCACTGATACTTAACGTCTGAGATACAGTCTTGGCAGACACGCTCAGGGTGATTCTGTTTTTTTACTCCCTTTGTGAAGGTGGGGACCAATGGACACCTCTTAAATATTTTAAGTCTCCTTTGGCTCTGAATGATAAAAGGTCACTCTACTTCAAGGTCACCTCCTCCTTTTATCAATAGCTTTATTTCTAAAACCCAGAAGCTTCTTTCAGGGATGTTCTGGTGAAAAAAAAAAAGTTTGTGACCAAGTGACATTTGCTTTCAAAGCTCAGGATACACCATAAGGTGACTACCATATAGATTCTTAGGAAAACAAAGCCTACCCTTCCCTGAAATGCAAAACTCCCTGCATTCGGAGTGCACCATTCCATGAATGAATGTTGCCCTGTAGCTCCAATACATTCTCCATGTTGTTTCCATAGAAACAGAGGCGTCATTATCCCCTTCAGGAAGGCGTGGAAGTCTAGGGCAATTTTCATGACAGCACTTAGATGAGAGAACTTCAGAAAAACAAAGAGATGAGATTGCTGGCACCAACCACAGTAGTTAATTTTATGTGTCAACTTGGCTGAGTCACGGTGCCCAAATACTTGGTTAAGCATTATTCCCATTGTTTCTGAGAAGACATTTTTGGATGAAATATATGTTTAAATTGGTGGATTTGAGGAAAGCAAGCTGTTCTCTGTAGGATGGGTAAATGTCATCTAATCAGTTGGGAGACAAAAGGGTGAAATCCTTCAGGCAAGACGGAATTCTGCTGGCAGAAGGTCTCAGACTTGAACTATGCCATGGATTTTTCCTGGGACTCCAGCCTACTCTGGAAGTTTTGGACTTGCATGTATCTGTAATCACACAAGCCAGTTCCTGAAAACAAATCTCTCCCTAATGTGAATGCACATCCTACTGGTTCAGTTTCTCTGGGGAAAACTTGACTAACACAGTGGCTTTAGATCTAGTAGCTTCTTCTGATTGTATTCAGTCAAAAGTTAGTTATGATGGTGTATCAGCTTCTTTCAAAGATAGAAAGACATTATTTATTGCCCAAAATAGGATGCTCTTGGGAGTGAAAGGGGGGATATTAATTTCCTGTTACCTTGGCTTACCCCAAGTGACTGGCACATAGGGTCAATCTACTATCAGAAACTACAGGCAATGGTTAGCGATATTCTGCTCATACTTCTGAGGGCTAGTGAGGTGGTATCTTACAGGGTGATGTCTCATGGGGTTGAAGTAGGGAGAGATGACTAGCAGACTCTAACTCACTGAATGTCATATTCCCACTGGCCTGTTCTCTGTGAGGTGTTCAAATAAAATCTAAACTCAGCTCATGCCGGAATTTACTCTCTGTCACTGGTAGTTGTTGCAAAGTCTGAAATTCGTGGGTATGGGTCACCTTGACAGTTCCTGGACTTCCACTCATTCAGGTTGTTTTCAGAAATCGCATGTCCAGTGACCTTGTTGGATTCTGGGTAGGGAGGGTCAGTGGTGACAACTTGGGTTAGACAAGATGCCCAGAGCATGCCCTCCGTTGATAACTTTCCTCCCCCATGCATCTTTGGGATTTGAAATAATGTGCTTCTTATTTTGTAGGCATTTCAGTCATTCAGATCTATTTTAGTCTCATGGTTAAATTGATTCTCCTCCACTCTTCCTTGAGCAAAAAATGTGTATGGCAGTGAGGGGAAGAAGACTGAGGCAATATTGATGATCATTAGAACTGAGAATGGATTTGAAAATGTAAGACTTCCTGAAGGTGACCAGGTAAGGTATGTATGTGTAGGGTTTGGGAAGTTTGAGAACCCTACTTATTTTCAGCCAAAAGACAGACAAACTATCAATAAACTTTATTTTAAAGCAGTTTTAGATTCACAGAAAAAAGGAACAAAAATATACAGAGTCCCATTTATCATCTTCCCCTGCAGACATATTACCTTCCCCTTATCTAAACACTGACCACAGTGGTTCATTTGCTACACTTGATGAACCTGCACTGACACGTCAGTAGCACCCAAACTCATAGTGTACGTTAGGGTTCACTCTTGGTCTGCTCATTCTATGTGTTTGTCCAAGTGTATGCACCATGGCGGCACTGTAGGGAGATCTTTTACTGTCCTTACATTGCTCTGTGCTCTACTGATTCATCCACCCCTCTTTCCTAAGCCCTGGAATCTGCTGCTCTTTTACTTTCTCCACAGCTTTGTCTTTTCTAGCATGTCTTATTGTTAGATTCATACAACATGTAGACTTTATAGATTGCCTTCTTTCATTTAGTAATATGAACTTAAATTGCCTCCATGTCCTTCCATGATTTGGTAGCTTTTTTTATTTAAGTGTTGAATAATTTTCCATTGTCTGGGTATTTCTTTATCCATTCAGTTACTGGAGGATATCTTGGTTGTTTCCAAGTTTTGACAATTATGAAGGATCCATGTGTACATGTGTTTTTGTACAGACATATGTTTTCAGTTTATTTGGGTAAATACCAAGGAGTGGAACTGCTGAATTAAATGCTACAATGCTGTTTCATTTGGAGGAAAGTGCTGAGCTGTCTTCCAAAGTGACTTACCATTCCTCATCTCACCAGAAAAGAATGAAAGTTCCTTTTGCTCCACACTCTCCCCTGTGTGCAGCGTTGCCAGGGTTTGGATTTTGCTATTGAATGGATGTGGTTCCGTTTTAACTCTTTAATGACACATGACTGCGTATCTTTCACGTGCAAATTTGCCATCTATATCTTCTTTAGGGAGGTGTCTTTGTATACTTAGCTATTTTTTAATTTTTTGATTGTGAATTATAGGAGTTCTTTGTGTGTTTAGATAACTGTCCTTTGTTTAGACATTACACTTTATATGGAAAACTCTTTGCTTTATTCTTAATATAGTCTTCTGCTGTGTGAATCCTGTCAATTGTTTATGACTGAGAAAACACAGGCCTCAATTTCGTGAGCTGTGATACATAGGATGGAAAAGCTGAGTTTGCCAGATTGAAAAATGTTTTGCAGAATCAGGTGTGTGTGTGTTAAAAGGGTGGAAAATGGGAATATGAAACAAGTTAGCCTTTTAAAAATGTCAGGTTACAGTAAAATTGCCTCTCTAATGAAGCAAATGAAGCAGTCTTTCTTTGTATAGTATTGGAAAATCACAGTTTTGTGTCCTAATTTAGATTGGGATTTTTTTTTCAAATCTTACTAAGATATCCTCCAGATACTTTAACCAGGGAATTTTTGCCAAGCAGTTTTTGATCAACTTGCAAGATTAGTTTTGCCTAAATTTAACTAGGTCATGCTTTCTCTATCTTCTATCTCAGCAGAAACATATTTTATCAGAAGTCGAGACAGATAAAATGTGGAATATGCTTTTTTAAGAGGTGGATTTGAGGGGTTAACAAATCAGTTTTATAATTCTAAATAGTTTCACATTTAAACACCAAAGTGCTTCCATTCTGATCTCTTTCTTGTGAACCCCTGAGCATTTGGGGTCTGCAGTATGAATTTGATTGACAGTTACAATTTAATGATTTATCATGGCAACATATTGCTGCCTTGTGCTGTTTTTAGCTTTCTGACTTTTCCAGTTTCATTTCTATAACTGAAAGAAAAACTCTTGAGTATTAGGGTTCTTCAAGGAAGCAGAACCCGGAGGATATGGACATATCAAAGAATTGACTCATGGGATTGTTGAGACCAGCAAGACTACAATTTGTCAGGCAGGTCGTGTGGCTGGAAATTCAGCTGAGAGTTCATGTTGCAGTCTTGAGACTGAAATCTGCAGATGATGCAAGACCCTGGAGACTAAGACAGCATTTCTACGCTTGGTCTTGGAGTGCAATTCCTCTTGTTCTGGAAAGTCTTTGTTCTTTGGTCCCTCAGTGGATTGGATGAGGATCACTCACTTTATGCAGGGTCATTTGCCTTACACAAAGTAAACTGCCCATAAATGTTAGTGACATCTAAAGAATACCTTCCAGAGACATCTAGACTGGTGTTTGACCAAATAGATGAGCACCATGACTAGTCAAGCTGACACATAAAACTGATCATCATACTTTGAAAATAGGAACAACAGTGTCTACTTTTTTGTGTTTACTTCAGTGTTTACATCCATTGAGAAAGCATACCCTGAGTAAATACATACTGACTGAATACATATTGGAGGTAAATAGTTTGCATTCTGAAAATCATATGTGTGAATACATGACGTCACGCATGACTATGTCAGTGGTATCTAGATATAATTTTAAACAGACGTACACATAGACAATACCAGTCATGCATTTAACATTAATTCAAATAGGTCCAGTGGAAAGAAATGGCATCTTAGAAAACAAAAGTAGCCTGAGTGATTGGGAGGTGGTGTCAGAGGAGGTTGGTTTGAGGGGCTGGGAGGAGACAGACAGGGCTGGGGAGTGTACATGTGGCAATGGTCTAAAAGCCAACTGTAGACAACAGCAGTGTGACAGAGGCTGCTGAAAATCACAGGCAGAAGTTCTCTTAAGTGAGAGGCAGCTACCAGTGTATTCTGAACAGGAGACTGATAGATCTTTTAAAAAAGAATCGGTACCTGATGACAGTATTTGGACCAAAGACAACAAAACAAACTCTGTCAGTTCTCATTTGCTGAGAAGGGGCCAAGTAGGGTTGTGAAAAGTGTTTGGAGGATCACGCCTGTAGCCAGTGAGAGCTCTGGGACCTGCACTACCCCAGAGGGATGCTTGGGGCTATCAACACTTGCAATGTGGTCAGGTCAAATCAAGGTTACAAGATACATGCTGGGTTTCTAAAGCTCACTGCCAAAAAACAAAATGAGAAATGGAGTCCCTTTCACACAACTAAGAATACGAAAGACTACCTAAGGACTGTCCAAGTATTTTCTACACTGAATATTAAAATAATGTTTCAGAATAAATAGAATAGGTCATGAAGTATATATTGATACAATTAAAATTTATTTCACCTCTCTCTTTTTTACTTTTTCAAGGTGACAACATTATACATTTGAAATCTCATAAATGGCTCCTGTTCTGTCTCTCTGAGTCAGTTCTGTTTCAGGCCTCATTGTGGGTCTGACACTTGGGAAGAGAGGGAAGGGAGGATTCAGGAGGAGGAATAGATGTGACTCTCAGAAACATTTGGCCCAGTGGATGAAGAGCCCCTGCACAAAGGCTGGCCCTCAGGAGAGTCTGGCGTTGTGCGGGACGCCTTGGCAATGGTGCCTAGCCACACTCCCGCATCAGCAGGGATCACCCTGGGAAACGTGGCTGTAGATTCCCACCCTGGGCTGTCGGTCGGCTGTGCCTCGCACCTCAGAGTCTTCAGAAGGGGAACCAAGTACTGTATCTTTACTGCTCCCTCAAAAGCCTGCCCTTTGTCCTGGCACAGAGGACAGCTGGCTTCTTTGCCAATGCCACGGGGCCTTATGCCCAGCTATTTGTCATGCTCCCAACTTTCCATCCTGTTGTGCCTCACCCAGTCTCACTTGTAAGACGAGGACTCACAGTGAACAACAAAGTAAGACCTGTCCTCAGAAACTCTGAAATGGCTCTCCCAGTGTGTTCACTTTATAAGGCTCTGTGACAAGAAGGAGGTCATGCTGATTTGGGGAGAGGTTGGTGTCCTCGTTTTTGAGTGCTTCTGCTATGACACTGCAACCTTCAGATGCTCTGGAGCTACCATTTGGTCAAAACTGAGACTCAGAGGTCCCATCTGATCTGCTTTCTATAAAGTACTAGTGAATTGAGAACATTGTTAAACTTCAACAACTTCCATTCCAAGTTTTCCACTTTACAAATTACTCCTTTAAAATGTATGCTTGTGTTAAAATGAGCATCTTAGTTACCTTTCTTTTATTGCTGGGGCAAAATGAAGGAAGGAAAGGTTTATTTAGCTCACTGTTTGTGGAGGTTTCAGTCCATACTCAGCTGGCTCCAAGGCAGGGTGACATGGCACTGGGCCAACACTTCTAGGCAGCAGCCAGCAAAAGCAGCCAAAGCAAAAAGAAGAGCAAGCCTCCTTTCTTCCCTCATATTTCTTCAGGGCAGGTGTAGCACTCACAAATTCTCCTTGCCCTTCTCTTGTACAGGACCAAGATATTTACAGAGTAGTAACCTTGGCTCCCTGCTGAATCTCTGAATTAAACTTCTAAACTTCTGAAGCTGGCATGATGTTTCAACCATAACTATGTGTAAACCCCTCTGGTACTAGCAGTGAATGTCAAATGAGAAATGATTCTGTCTTGAAACAGGATGTGATGAGGCTCTCCTGCAGGGACAGTGGGTGAGTTTTGTGAAATGCTGAGTGATTGTCAAGAGGACTGCAGACATTTAGATGCTCTGGCTTTTGATGAAGTGATCAATGCTGTTAGGAAAGTGACGCAAAGGTTAAAGCAAGATCCTTTAAAATGTAATCATAACCATCCCCGGCTTGCTTCTGAGTTGTCATTATCATGGTGTGTTGACAATGAATCGCCAAAGGACAAAAGTTTGTGATACAGATAAGAGTTCTAATGAAGGGATTACCCTCCACTAAACCAGGTCTTATTCTATAAGATCACACCTATTTTCTTAGCCACTAAAATATTTTCAGTAAAAATGAACAGGGTGAATTACGAATAGTATTAGGTAGAAAGAATACAACAACACAAAAAATCCACTTTACTTTCCTACAGAGTTTAGGCCTGTCAGCATCCATTTTAGTCTAAAGATAAGACAGTATAGTTTAGCAGATAGCTGAAACTGTTAGGTGCCATCATTTACATCTGGTGGCATAGAACTGGGCAAGTTTCTTAACTTTTGTAAGCTTCAATTTCTTCAGCTGTGAATGGGGATATTTATAGCACCCAACACAAGGTTGTTGATAGAATGGCTAAAACGTGTATGTTACTGGCATTGTGCCTCAGTTACACAAAGGGCTCAAAAATGTATTACTATTTGAAGAGATTGGAATTGTTCCACACCATTGGCTATGCAAAAGTGTCACATGTATTGATTTTATAAATCAACAGAAAGTCTCTACCTGCTTGTTAGGAAACAAACAAACAAACACAAAAACAGAATAGTCCAGGCTCTTCTTTCCTTGATTATGTAAACACCTCAAGAGCTTACTCAGTACCGAAGATGGTACACAGGTCCTGGACCTACACACAGGAGACTGCTATCAGACACTGCACTTGAAAATGACCACTCTGGTAGGAGTGCCTCTCTCTCCAAATAGACTGCCAAGATGAGGTCACCAACTGCATTTGACCAGGACTCTCTGCATTAAATCCTGAATCTTGGGAATTGCCCAGTCTAGAGAAAACTGGGACTAGTGCAAGGTTTCATATTTTAATGATAAACTCAAGTCTGTTTAAGCTGTTTAAGCTGAGATTCAGGGATGTTCCGTTGCCATGATGAAAAACTTCATTATCTTGCAGCTGTAATAACCAAACTCAAACTCAGATTTTAATTCTACAGAGTACCAAATGACTTCAGTTGAAAACTTTTTTTCACTTTTTGTGTCACTTTCATGGAAACACAAGCCTTGGTTAGAGAAGAGTAAGCCCCTGAGCCATGGGGTGGCGCCCACTGGAAGATGGGGCGTCAGTAACCCAGTACCCAGCCTGTGTGGAGTTTCTGTTTCCCAAAGGAACGGTTTTCTCTCTCTGATCTGACAAGATGGTTCTTTTCTTTTTTGATGACTCTTGTTCTCTGCCTGAAAAAGATCTCTTGAAAGATGAGACCTGTTCTCCAACTTCCCCACCTGTTTTAAACTCACTTCGCTTAGAGGAATAAAAGAAATGAATCCCAGCCTGACCCAGAGCTGTATTATGAGGTCACTCCCTGGGTAAGAAGGCTGACAATCATACGAATAGCAAAGCATTCTCAGCTAATGACTTAGAAAACAAGAAGATCCTTGGAGTATGTCAGGTAATGACTGTGACCGAGAGGAAGGAATATAACCATATAGCTGGGTGATTTTCTCTGATTTGGGTCATTTATTAGATATTTTGTATTCAGAGCAATATGGAACAGCTTCGCTATTTCTGTGGTTGTTTGGCAGTTAACTCCAGTGTGTTGTCAATCCTAGTGTGCAAAATAGGGGCCAGACTTAAAAAAACTCTAACAGAGTAAAAGAAAGAATGAGAAACAGAGTGATCTCATGAGCATGTGCTCCAACTACATCCTAAGCACAAGCCTCATGCTGTGTCCAAGTCCAGTGTTTCCACCCAGACATTCAGAGATACACAGATAGAGAAAATACTTTTTCCTGGAATGGCCAAGTTTTGGAGATGATGGATTGTATTTGGAAATCAAACAGCTGAAACAGGCCACCTGATTTCAGTGTGGAAGGGAAGGGCTAGGGTACAAGGCTAGGGAGCTGCACTGAACTATAGAAACAAAAATGAGCATTGTCCTTGTGACTGTCAGCAGAGTCAGTGTGAGGCTAAAATGATCTGACCCAAAGAGATTTCCAAAGAGATGATTCATGTTGGGGGTCTCTCAGATTATACCAGAGTAAAAACTGAAGGGTGATTATTCCTAAAGTCTGCTTGCATTTTCATTTCTTTTACTGTATTATTTTTTATTTCTCATCCTGTGTGTTAGCCACTTTCCTGTCACTGGGACAAAATACCCATCACCCACATTTTTGAAAAGGAGAAGTCTGTTTTGGCTCATACATTTTAGAGGATTCAGGCTGTGGTTAGCTGGTGCCAAGGCAGATAGGGGAGAGCGAAAGGGGCAGAGCAGAGCACAGCTGTGCATCCCATGGTAGCCAAGAAGTAGACAAGGCAGGGAGGAGTTGTGGAGGGAGCTGCACCCTTCCAGGTCACACCTTCAGCAACTTGCTTCTTCCAACCAGCACCCCCTAGAGCACATCAGCTGTGAACTCATCGGTGGAGGAAGCCACTGTTGAGAACAGTAGCTCTATGACCCAGTCACCTTCCAAACACATGAGACCTTGGGGAAACTTTCAGACCCAGACCATAACATTCTGGCTTACTGGGTTTAGCTGGTTCACTGTTTTTTTAAACTTCAAGGTAGGAATGATTCCAATTTAGATATAACAATAACATTAGTGCATTGGGTGCCACGATGACATTTAGCCCCTTCAATCTCAGAACCAAGAGCCAGCAGGACAAAGGTGATTACTGAGTTTTACAATTAAGGACAAGGTCTTCGTCTTAGTCAGTGCCAGCAGGGGCTCAGCTACTTCCATTAATAAGCTTTGCACAACACCACAAAGCAAAGAACTCTAGCAATCTGTGCTAGGTGAAGCACAGGGAACATAAAATGCACAGAGATGAAAGTAAAAAATAGCAGCAATAGCAGTCACTGATTATTGGTGAGAATGAGGACTGTAGCTTCTACTAATTTTTGGTTGTCTACTCTATAAGGATAAATAAATACTTTGACTAACTTTTTTCTCTTTCCTATACTTTACAAGATGCACTATTTGTGGTTATATTTGTGTTTAAGCCACATGCTTCAGATATGAGAAAATATACAACTAGAAAACCTGGTTTAAGAGCCAGGATACAGTAACTATTTAATTTAGGTCTTTTCCTTTGAGGAGGAGAGAGAGTGCTCCTAGCTCTATCAGGGATAATTGGCCAAGGTCATGCCCCCTGTGACTCACCTCTTCCAGCCAGACTTCACCCCTAATCAGCACATCAGCTACAAATTCATCAGTTGTGTTGGTTACTTTTCTCTCATCACAGAGACGAAATACCTGATGTCCAAAATTGATAAAGAAAAGGTTTATTTAATACATAGCTTGTGGAAGTTTCAGTCTGTAATCTGCTGGGTCCAGGGCAGGGTGGCTCACGGTAGAGGGCAACAGTTCATGGGGGTAGAAGACAGCAAATTAAACAAGATCAAAAGGGGAGGAGTCCAGAGAGAAGACTCTTTCTGTCCCTAATATTATATGTAGGCTGCCTGCTCTAGGGTGGGTGGAGCACTTACACCCATAATCCAGCATTGAACCATGAATCAATCACTAATTACAGAAGACTGCCCCTATGACCACATGAGGCTCTGGGGGGACATCCGGACACAAACCATGATGTCCATGTACTAATATTATCAGATGAAAAAATGGTTTATGGACAAACACAGTACACTGTGGTGGACGCATGATTTTTACAAATTGTTTATTATTTAATACTCACTCTGGTTCATATCCCATGCTACAGTTGGATTGAGTATCCTTTAAAGGCCCGTGTGTTGAAAGGTGTGGTTCCCAGTATGTGGCACTATAGGGAGAGAGCAGAACCTTGAGGAGGTGGAGTCTCATGGGAGGAAGTTAGGTCATGAGAGATTTGCCCATGAAGGGAATACAGTGGCTAGGGACTAGGACCTCTGAAAGTAGGAGCCAAAAGAGACCTTCTTTTCTAGTAAGGTGACTTTTTCAGGTATTATCTCACAATGATAGAAAAGTCACTAATATCCCCCACTCTCCATTTTGGAAACTTCCAACTATGTGCAGTCTAGGTGGATGGCACCAAGTTGGCTTCTTACTCTCTCATAGCAAGAGAATCACATATGACCTAGTTCAGCCAAATGGGTACTCTGAAAATTTCCACCTTAAAAAAATGACTCAAGAATCAAGTTGGAATACATTCATTCATCTTGGTATAATAATGGTGATCGCCTATGGCTTTGGCTGCTGCTGCTTTGTGATCTATGTTGAAATTCCTTGGTTATTTCTTGTTTTCCCAGTCAGATTCTCCAGCTCTGCTTTTTATTTTATAAGCTCTTAATCTTTCCATTAATTTTTTAAAGATAAGCAGATATAGGTTCTTTTGCTTCACTCCAAAATGCATTTATTTTTACCCAAAAGATAATTTTAGTTCTTAAATTAAAAAAAAAAATGTGGTTGAAAGTGGCTTTCTGTCAAAGCTGAGAAACTTGATTTTCTTTAAAGAGGTCTTCCAAGACTGTGGAGGATAGAGTTATCTGAGTTCAGTTACACATTAATTTATATTCCAGGGTTTTGTTCATGTTTCCGAATTTCACTTTTTCTCTTTCTCAGCAGAATATCTCATTCATCAGAGAATCAAAAGTGCAGAATATCACATTTTCATGTAATCACACTGTTGACAATTTTTCCCCAGAGGTATTCCAAAAAGAAGAAGAAATACTCACTTTCAGTTCTGGAACCAGAGTATCTTAGCAGAGGCTCACTTGTGATTTATAACTGCAAGTCTATTACTCATTAGTTCACCAGTGCAGATTGCTCAGCTCATGAGACAAAGAACTTTATAGCTTACATTCTTGTTCCAAACATGTCCCTTGTAGTTAGCTTTTTAAATTTTAAAGAACCCATAGATGTGTTGTGATTTAAATAAAATCCTCTTGCTGGATGTGGTGGAGCATGTGTGTAATTTCATCTACTAGGGAAGTAGGTGCTAAGGCCAGAGGTTTACAAATTCAAGGCCGGCCTGGAAAAATTAGTAAGACTCTGTCTCAAAATGAAATAAATAGAAAGGGTGAGAGTAGGGAAGTAGCTCAGTACTCCCTGGCTTCAATCTCCACTATTGAAGGAAAAATTGAAAAAGCTTCTCTACTCAAATACATTATTCTACTTAGACCAAAAAATTCAGTTTTAACTTTTATTTTCATAATTCATTTCAGATATCTTTCAAACCTGCATACACAATAAATTATTTTGGTCATACCAATAGGCATCCTTGACAATTACATTCCATCTTGAATTAATTTTATGTTACTTTTCATGCAAAGTCTTTACCTTGTAATAAAAATATTCCACCAATACCTTCTCCCAATATTTGTACTATTTTCTTATTTTTGCCCTAAGTATACAATAAACCCACAAAAAATTACTGTCACTTTTGAGTTATCCAACTGACATTTAAAGAATGTAATGGGATCAACAAAGATCACCTATTCAGACAGCCGCCATTTGCACTGCCTTCCTTCGCTAACTGAAGACCCAGATGGTGTCTACACTGTTTCTCTCCCGGCTGGAACACCTCCTTTACCACTTCTTCCCATGGAGGTCTGCTAACGGTGTGTTTCATTAGCTTCTTATTTGAATGTTTCTTTCACCCATAGTTTGGAAAGTTGTTTCTGCTAGGTGTGGAATGTTTCTCTGAGATTCTTGTCCCCTCATCATTTTAAAGCTTCTTTCCCATTATCTTCTGTATTCCACTCTTCCTGATGTGAAGTCATTATTATTATTCTACATCCACATGTGACAGGAGTCTTTTTAAACTGCCTGCTTTTAGGATATTTCTCTGTACTTTTTGCAAGTTTACCTACAATGTCATCAGGGGTTACTGTGTTTTAATTTTGCTTGGGATTCACTAAACTGCTCAGCTCTTTGAATTTCTTATTTTGATCAAACATTGAAAAATTGGGGCCTATATTTCTTCAAATATGTAAATATGCTCTTCTGCACTATTTTTTCTCTGACTTCATTTTGTGACTCCACATACATGTATTTTAGAAGTTTGACATTGTTCAATTCCATAGGTAGTTCAGAACCTATTTATTTTTGAAATCTTTTCTTTTTTTCAGTTTAGATGACTTTTATCTGCTTTTCTTTGAATTTACTGATCCTATTTTCTGTGATGGCCAATATTCTTTCAAGGCATAAAATGAATTTAAGTATTCTATTTTCCAATTCTTTCTTTCTTAAATTTTCCCAAAGTTGCACACATCAACTAGAATCCCCCATATTCTTGTCTTTCTCACTAATCATGCATTATAAAGCATCCAAATTCTGTTATCTTCCTCTGAGGAGTGCTAACTTTTGTTCTAAAGGACAGTGGTAATACTAGAGGATCACCCTGAATTTGACAAATCTTAATTTTACTCTTAGATGGAGTCTCTTCTAGTTTTGTCCTTTGAGTATGATTCTCTCCATCTTGGGTGAAGTTCTTTTTCCCCAGGGTTTTAAATAACTTAGTATTATATACCATATCACTTACCCATTGTAAGTAAACAATTTCACAATTTTTAGCAAGTTTATAGACGTGTGCAGCCATAGCCACAATCTAGTTTTTATAAACTGTGATAAAATAAACATAAGATGAAACTTGCCCTCTAGCCATGCTACAGTGTGCAGTTAGGAGCATGAAGTCCATTTATGTTGTTGGACAAGCATGACCTCTATTCATCTCTACAGCTTTTTTATAACTTGCCAAACTGTACCTCCCTTATAGCCCTGATAACCACTTCCATCCTTCCTAGTTCTATGCATTTGACTAGAGTAGCTACCTTGTATCAGTGGAATCATATAGCGTTTGTCCTTTGTGCCTGGCTTACTTGACATAGTGTAATGCATGTGGTGTAGCACGTGTGTTAGAATTTTATTCTTTTTTAAGAGAAGGAATAAGATTTTGTTGTATGTGTGTAGGTATCAGATTTTGTTTATTCATTATCCAGTGTTAGAACATTCCTATCATTCCCAAAATGCCCTTGTGCCTGTTTGCAGGTAGTGATCACATCTACCCATGTCCTTATTGATTTACTTTCTTTCTCTATGAATCTAGTTTCTCCAGCCATTCAATGGAATCGTATAGTGTCTACTATTTTGTAGCTGTCTTCTACTTAGCATTATGGGTAAGGAGTTGGAGAAGTATTTACTTCCAAGACTGAGCCTTTGTGGAATTTTAATGGAAATCTGAGACATTTAGCAACACCTGATTTGGAGAGCTCTCCGTGAACAGGTTTTTCAACTGTCAGGTCTCCTTTTGCTTCTGAGTCCCTTAGGCTCTCACCTTGCACAGACAAATTTCAAGAATTTGAGGATAGTTAATATTTAGATTTGGGGATCCCACTGCATTGAGATTTCTCATGCCAATTTCTATCAACTCTAGGAGTCCCAAAATACTCAGGCTAATGAGATTAAGGTTCTTTTCTGGAGATAAACTTCAATGCCCTGACTGGGAAAGGGCCCTCTGGGGAAAAGCAGAATAATGTTGGTCTTACTGTGGTTGCTCCTTCTAAGTACTGAATACTTTCTCAAGTCTGCCTTTTTTGAGGTTACTTTTTAGTAACTTTAAATGATTGCTTTTTAATCTTATGCAGAATATATAATTATTGTTGGTAAGAGAGTTTCCATGAAACCAGGCAGTTTCTCAGTCAGAAAACTTCTTAACAAGATGTTTTTCAATTAATCTGAAGAATAAAAATGAGGAAAGAGTCTCAGTGCCAGAAATTAGAATTAGAATATCATCACTTCATAACTTGGGTAATTTGGTCAGGAGTTTAGCCATTAATTTTTTTAAATAAATAAATATTGGCATTGTAAATAAGGTTACAATCGCAGTTGTTAAGGGGAAATTCTGTAAACTTCTGTTTACTTTGCATTTTTATTTGTTGGAAAATTTTTAAGTCATTAGATTATTTTCTGAGCATTTCACCATGTTGAATAAATAGATAATAATAACTAATATTGATTGAGCACTCACTATGTGCCATTTATTGTTAGAAAAGCTTTACTATATTAACTCTTTTAATATTTACAAAGCAGTTAACTTAGTAGCAGCCTCAGGGACTGAGCTCAGACACTACCTTGTACAGGCTGTCTGAGCTCAGGGATGCCTCACTGGGAGGAGAACTTGAGGACCGAGGATGCTCTAAGTAAGAAGACTTTGTCCCTTCTCCATGTCTGCTAATTAACTCAAACCCTCCTTTGGTGATTCTTTATAAAGCTAAATAGAACTGGGTTACTTTAAATTCTGTGAGATAACTAGTGGGTCAGCCTTGAGGAGGTTCTAATCTGTGAACAAACTAATAGATCAGTTGGTTTTCTTTGAGTGTGGGAAGAAGAGGTGGGAGCACAGGTTGAGACTCACATGCAGATGCTCCCGATTCCTGCTCCCTGCTCCTTGGTCTGCTAAGATGGACAGTGTCTCACGTGTCACTCTTGACTGCTGTGCCAAAGCAGCAGCTGAGGCAGCTTTTTCAATTATCTCCTGCTGAACATAACCAGTTGATTCACTGATGTTGTCACTCAAGCAGAACTTGTCCCCTTAATAAGAAGGCACGGCAAAATACTGCTCTGATTATCCAGAGGAAGCATCTTTATTATACCCTAATCAGCTGTCTAAGTTAGCTATGACAGAGAGGGAAGAATCGCATTGAATGTCTTATTGGGTCACAATAATTCCAACCTAAAGAGCAATGAATTTGCCCACAAATTGAAGCCTCCTTGGCAGTAAATATACCAACAGTGTTATTTTTTGATTTGAGTAGTTTTCATTTTATTGTTTGTGTTTTTCTGAGCTTTTTGTATTCTAAAAAATAATCCAGATGACTCTCAGACTCAGAGTTTTAACAACTGAGATACAGGTTATGTATGGCTCTCAGTGAGCTACATCTACTATGGAGCCTGTGGCTGAGTCCAGACTCAGAAAGTCTTAAGCCATCTCTGACATCTAATATCTTTAAACAAACTCACTCAGGATTTTAAGTTTCTTCTGGAACTTGTTCATCTTTTCAGCTTCTTAAAAATATTCAGAACAGGACATATACTTTTCCATTTAAACGTAGCACATCACAGCCATTAAACATATGTGTTGACTAGATTAAGAAATGCCTAGCAGGTTAATAAAGCACAGCTTTGGGTGTATCTGTGGATGGTTGACATATAGACAGAGTGATGGTGGAAGACCCAACCCAGGAGCAGGTAGTACCCCAAGAGGCTTGTAGTCTGGATGGTATAAAGAGGAAGCTGTTGTGTTTTTGAAGAGCTCATCAGCTTGAGGGGTTTATTTTTTGCTGCCATTGTCTTTGGATACCAGTCTCCAGATTTTTCAGCCTCTCAATACAGACTCATGACAGTGATTCTCCACTGAGTTTTCAAGCTTTGAACCTTGGACTGGTGCTGCAGGCTTAGATTCCTCTTGTTCTGTGTCTTTCATCTTCTTGGACTGAGCAGTTACTGAGGGTCTCCAGTGTGCAGACAGTCACTATGGAGTTCCCCTTGATCAGTCTGTAATGAAGATTGAGGGCAAAAGGCAGAGCAGAAAAATGCTGAGAAGGAGATGAGTGTAAAATTGGAGCCAAAGGAGAGCATGACTGCTGAAGAGATTAGCTCCATCCAAAAGAAGCCAAGTAAAAGAGACAAGAAAATGCCTCGAGGGCTTCCTAGGAATCAGTAGGACTTCAGCCACTGCAGGTTCAAGGATTAAAAGTGTCAAACCTCTGCTTAAGAAGGACCTCTAGAGAGTTGCTCCCCAGGGTTCATGTTTCTGTGCTCTGCCATCCAGGTACTCAGAGTTCACCTCAGTCATGGTCCGAGAGGGCCTGACTACTGCTCTACAGACAGCAGACTCTGGCGTTATCCTCGTGATAGTGGTTTTACTGGCAAAAAGAATGCAAGGATTGTAGGGTTAGGGGAGCTTCCACCTAGATTTCAAAGGAAGGTCTGTGATTCCAGGCAAGTGGTGCCTGAGAGGGCAGTGGGTAAAGCTCTGGGAATGAAGCCAAAAGTACAGTGGAGACCTCAGAAAATTGGAGAAGCTGAGAACATGGAACATGTCTGAGGAAAGTTGAGAGTGAAGCCAACTAGGAGAGAGTATATGAGGTGCAACAAGCAACACTGTAAGGTTGGGACCATCCAATCCCTCTGGAATGCACAACTCATCCCCATGTGCCCCAGGTGAAGCATGTGGATCTAAAGGCCTTAATGTTTGTCTTGTAGGATTTTAGCGTTGTTTTGAATCAGTTATTTTCCATTTCCCTATTCTTTTCTTTTAGAATAGGCAAGTACTTCACACTAGTTTTCTAAATCACTTACAATCTATAGATACTAAGGATCTGAGACATTAAGTGATAGGACCAAGAACAGAACAAATGGTAAATGAAGTTAATAATTAATAGAATCTAATAAAAATGCTTGAAACTTATAATGTCTTCTGATGGCATACTTGCTCTTCCCCCAAAAAGGGAAAAAACTCATTCATGAAGTAAATTCAGGGCTAGGTTCCTGAAATAACTTTTAATTTACAAGTTTATGCCTACCTGATGACTATGGCAACCAAATACTTTACCTTTTTGTGCGACTTGATTCTTTTCAAGTTAAGGTGCTACATTTGTCATTTAAGTAAATAATTTAATTTAATCATTTAAAATATAATTTACTTAGCAAGCCCAGAAGTAAAAAGAAAAAGTTACTTACTCCATCATTTTGGATTTGTAAACAGTGACAGTATATGATTTGTATTTTTAAAAAATGCCTTGGTATAAGGGCAGCCATAGGAAAGTGGCACCATGGAAGTTCAGGGCCAGATCTGGGTTTAATCTAGACTTATAGTGATTGCTTATTATCCAGGTGACCATGGGAGTTCAGCTGAATCTTCAGGCCTTGGTCTGAATGATGGAAAGAGGAATAATGCTTCTCCTGAAGGGTTGCTACCTGGGTGACAATGTCTGTCCATGAGGGGACTGCGAGTGATGCCTGGCTTAGGAAATGGGAGCTCTGGATTTTATTATCACTCTCTTTGCATTGTGTGGGACATTTTTTGCTATCCCCTTATAGTATTTTCTTTTTGTTTAAATCAGCCTTGCATTGGAAAAGAAATCTAGTTGCTCACTGTGGAGCCTGTATCCTTGCCTTGGTGTGATGCTGCCATGGGTGTGGGAGAAGTCATTTCATGGGCCTGGATGTCAATCCTAACACTGATGAACTGACTTTTTTATATTCCACAGTGTTGAATTCTCCAGTTGGGGCCGATGTTCAGGGAGATGAAGATGAAAAGATGCCTTTTGGCAAGGACATAGAAAGTCTCTGGGGTTAGAGAACCTTTACTTCAGGCCTGAGCTTTTACTGCATCAGAAAAATGAGTTGGGAATTGAATAACCAGTTCTGTTAAAACAAGAACCTCAGACACCACAGTGAAATAAAGTCGGTAAATGCATGCTTAAATGTACAGATTTTAAAACTGGCAGACTGAATTTAAATTCTGCATAGTTACAGTTAATTGTATGAAAAAACTGATGTCAGATAGTGAAAATGATAGTGAAAATGTGTTGGTTTCCATCTGTGCTTGCATTTCACTATTTTCTTCTACTTTTCCTTTCTCAGTTAGTCGTGAGCCCTCTGAGATCAGTCAGAAGAATACATGTGCTTATGTGAAAATAGATATTTCTTCCTGCGTTGATTTTTTCCAGGTTGTTGATTTTGAACACTGATGATCTCATGTAGACAGGTAACTACATCAAGATGTGCCTAGAAAACCAGAAAGCTTGGGGATAAAAATGAAAATCTCCCCAATAAGAGCCAGCGTCTTGTTCACACACATATTTGGGTATCAAACTCATTTATCCAGTAGGCTTAGCTTTAATGTTGGTTTCTTTATGACCTCGAAGTTTTGGAATGGAAATATGATCACTCTTTAGTACATACATTTACTGTTGCATGAAATTCTGCTTTATTGTCTTTTAAGGAAAATATCTGGTATTGATTGCAGAGGGCCACAACAAAGATAAATTTGCATTTTGAAAAATGAAAATTGGCTGCCTTTTGCCCTGAATCCTTTCTGCCCTTGAGATGAATATTCAGATTTGATATTCACCCCTGGCCTATTTTTTTCATGTGGCCTGTGTGAAGATCCTATGACACACCAGGAAATTCCAAGTCTCTCCAGTGAAAAAAAGTCTTTTCTTGCCCTCAAAGCATCCACAGATAAACACCTTCCCTCAGTCCTGGCAAACCTTCTAGAGCTTTCGATGGTAACAAACAGCCCACTGCAGCACGGCACATGAACAGGCATTTTCACATTTGTGCTTTTCTTCCTTAACTTGGCTTGGGTTTCCCTCTGCCAAAGGTGCTGACCTGGGCCCTGAATGGATACCAAGGGGGGAAAAGGAGAGAAATTTCCATTATATGTGGAGTTTGCATTTTCAAACTGAAAGAACTTAAGATTTAAAGAAACAACACTGTTCACAATGTTAATCACAAGAACTTGGGGAGATTTGAGGAAGGAGTCAATATAACAGTATTTATCTCATGACTATAGTGAATTTTCTCAATTGTAAAATTTTAGATTAAAAAAGTTGTGACTGAATGCTTGTGACTAGTTTTTTTTTTCTTGTAGCATTTCTTCCAAGCATTAGAAGTGATGAGTTGGGCTTTTAATGAGTTAAAAATATATTCTGATGAATATTCAGTCTTGAACCCATCTCCTAGATAAGCGATGTCACTGCATGCCAAATTGAAGCGTGGGAAATTTGCAATTCCCTCAAAAGACTGTAAATGAGCCTGTTGTCAAGCTGCCAAGGTAAATTAACAAGATTTAAATTTTTCCATAATATCTATCAGAAATTCAAATGACAGGTAATTAAAGCAGTCTTTGCTCTCTTGTGGCCGATGCAGCGTGACAAAACAGCCCTTGGACATCACCTCTCCACTGCTGCTTGTTTTATTTTATTGGCTTCAGCACCAGCTGGTTTATTCTGCAGCATGCTTGAGAGTCTATTAAATTCTAAAACTGAAATAGCGGCAAGACACAGTAAATATTTTACTGGTATGGGTGAGTATATGTTCCTTGAAGTTATTCTGCACCTTTGAGATTTATAGGAATAGCATTTTCTATAATTTAATAGTTTGTTATCATTACAGGAAATTTAAAAACTATGCAAGAGGGAGAGGCTACCCAAAATATATTTCCTTGAGGTAATCACTGTTAACATTTCTCTGTGTGTGTGTGTGTATGTGTATTTACTGGGGTTTAGGTACTTTGCTGAAGTAATTGTGATCATGTGCCACATAAAATTGTATAAACAGATGTTAAAACATCTTTTCCGGATTTTAAAATTAGTATGATTAAAGCACTGATTATTTGAAGGGTAAAGAAGTTAAGAATAATCTAGAAACCAACTCAGAAACAACTATTATTGGGCCAGGGATTCAGCTCAGTGGCACAAGTGCCTGCCTGGCAAGTATGAAGTTGTGAGTATAATCCCTGGTATCAAAAAGCAAAACAAAACAAAAAAAGAAATAACTATTATTAATATTTAATACTTTTAAATTATAACCCTTTTTTGTATATTTTTATATGTTTAGAAGTACACAAGCAGGAGTGATTCCTGCTTACTGAATAGAGGGAAAACATGAAAAATAGAGGGATATTGTAAAACTTTGAGATACTTGGCTACTTTTTCTTGGTGTTAAGACAAAATACCCAACACTCAAAGATAGAAGATAAAAGATAAAACTTCACAGTGTGTAGAGGTTTCAGTCCATAGTTGTCAGGCTGCATGGGAGGGTGACACATAGTAGGGGGCAACATGGAGGAGAAACAGCACGGCAGGCAGAAGGTAGTAAGCAAGCGTGTGAAGTGGCCAGCAGTGACAAACCTCTTTCTGTCCCAGGCGCCCCACCCTGAGGGCAGCAGCACTCACATCCTTAGTCCTAGCACCCTTGATCCTAGTGTTGCACCAGAATCAATCCCAACTGCACACACTCCAGATCCAGGCACCTCTGAGAGCTTCACCTGTGACCCCACGAGGCTTTGGAGGGACATCTAGGCACGAGCCATAACGGCCCCCTGCAGGGGAACCCATGACAGACATAGATTTATCTTTAAAAGTTAGAAAAATCACCTTTGAATGATTCAGGTCATTAAAAGTGGATTTTGAAGAAATAGAAAAATGTTTCCAGGTTGCTTGGCTATGAGAATAGTTTCTACTTCTCCTCCAGGAACTTCTGAATGTACGTGCGTGGAAGAAGAGGCAGAGTCCAGAGAGGGGAAATTTCTGGTAGAGTTGCTTGCCCTGTCTAGTGTCCTGATTTCATTAAACTGCCATTAGCTGGAGCTGAAGCCCAGCTTCACCAAGAAATGGGCCAGCTGAACTCTGGAGGTAGGATGGGCCTGGAGGGACACTTTTCTGGAATCATTGGGAGAGAGAAAACCTTGAAGCAGAAGAGAAACAGTTGACAAAGTGTATGCAGATTTGTCTCCAGGCTATGAATACTCCTGACAATACACGACCAGCTGTTTTCCTAAGTTTGAAATTCAGACTAATTGAGTTATGCCTCGAGAGGCCTTTAGTATGCTTGGAGTATTAATTATTAAAATTTCTCATCCAGTTTGTTTGCAATACTTCCTCTAGTAATTTTTCCAAGAATTGTTTTATACAGGTAAGCTCTTTGGATATTTTCATTCTTTGTGGACATTCTTGGTTCACCATCTTTGTTTTTATTTTATTTTATTTTATTTTATTTTAAGAGAGAAAGAAAAGAAAATTTAAAAAGACAAAATAGAAAAAATAAGAAGAATACAGAGTTGCAAAAAAATTAACATCATAAAATCACTAGTTGATACAATACATATAGTTAACAATAGTTGTTAAAGTTACAAAGTCAAAGCATAAAAAGTGGCTAGACACTCAAACATTGACAGTACAAACTCTTCTGTTCAATGATCTAACAAAAACTCAGTAATATGGTCATCTATTTTATACACTATACATACCGTTATATCTTTTAGAGAACTTTCCTTCCCTTTCACTTTTACAATATCTATTTTATCTATTATACTTTTTGGATACCATTATGCTGTCCATTCTTAATATTTTTTACACTAGAGAGACAATGTGATATTTACTAATGTGAGTCTTGTTTATTTCACTAGTGAGGATATTCTCAAGTTGCCTCCATTTAAAGAGAAAGGCCTCAAGATCATCCTTTTTATAGCTCAGTAGTATTCCATTGTATAAAAATACCACATTTTTTCATCCACTCTGCAGTTGATGGGAATTTTAGTTGTTTCCAAGATTTAGCTATCACAAATTGTGCCGCTATGAACATGAGTGCACATATATCACTGTGACATGACTTTTTCAATTTTTCTGGGAAAATACCCAGGAGGGGAATAGCTGGATTGAACGGAACTTCCAATCCTAGTTTTTTGAGGAATCTCCATACTGATTTCCACAGTGGTTGCACCAGCCTGCACTCCCACCAACAGTGAAGAAGTGTTCCTTGTTCCCCACAGCCTTGCCAACATTTGTTATTAGTTGTTTTCTTGATGGAAGCTATTCTTTCCGGGGTGAGATGAAATCTCAGTGCTGTTTTAATTTGCATTTCTTGAATGACCAGTGATGGTGAACATTTCTTCATATATTTATTTGCCATTTGTATATCTTCATCTGAAAACTATGTGTTCATCTCCATTGCCCATTTTTGTAGAGGGTCTTTGAATTTGGGGGCTTGATGTTTTTCAGTTCTTTATATGTTCTGGATACAAGTCCTTTGTCTGAGGGATTGTTGGCTAAAATTCTTTCCCATTCTGTGGGTTTTCTTTTCACTTTGTTGTTGATTTCTTTTGAAGTACAAAAACTTTTTAGTAATATGAGATCCCAGTTTTTGATTCTTTGAAGTATTTCCTGTGCGGTTTACATTTCATTCATGAATTCTCTTCCTATCCCTATGTCTCCAAGACTTTTACCTACTTTGTGTTCCAGTAGATTAAGTGTTTCTGTTTTAATGTTTAGATCCTTGGTCCATTTTGATGTTAGTTTAGTGTATGCTGATAGGCATGGCTCTATTTTCAGTCTTTGGCATGTGGAAAGCCAATTTTTCCAACACCATTTATTAAAGAGGCTATCTTTTTTCTAGTGAACATGTTTTGCTCCTTTGTCAAATATAAGGTGGCTGAGTGTCTTTGTAGTAGTGCTTGCATCTTCTAATCTGTTCCATTGATCCTCAGGTCTATTTCTTTGCCAGTACCATGCTGATTTTATCACTGTGGCTTTGTAGTATAGTTTCAAGTCAGGAATTGAGATGCCTCTTGTCTTGCCTTTGTTGTCCAGAATTGCCTTTGCTATTCTATGTTTCTTCTCTTTCCAAATGAATTTTAGGAATGTTTTCTCTATATCTGTAATGTATGTTGATTGGGATTGCATTAAATCTGTATAACAGCTTTGGCAGTATGGCCATTTTCAAAATGTTTGTTCTTCCTAATCAAGAGCAAGGAATATCCTTCCACTTTCTAATATCCTCTTCAATCTCCTTTTTTAGAGTAGTATAATTTTCAGCATAGATGTATTTTACATTCTTGGTTAGGTTGATTCCTAGGTATTTCATTTTTTTAGATGCTATTGTGAAAGGTGGTAGTTCCATAATCTCTCTCTTGGTGAGTTTTTTGTTTGTGTACAGGAATGCTATTAATTTTTGAGTGTTGACTGTATCCAGCTATGTGTCTGAATTTGTTTATTACCTCTAGTAGTCTTTTAATGGAGTTTTTGGGGTCTGCTATATAGAGTATCATGTCATCTGCAAATAATGATAATTTAACTTCTTCTTTTCCTATTTTTATGCCTTTTATTTCTCCCTCTTGTCTGATTGCTCTGGCTAACATTTTCAGAACTATATTGAATAGGAGTGGTGTTAGTGTACATCTTTGTCTTGTTCCTGATTTTAGAGTGAAGGCTTTCAGTTTTTGTCCATTTAGCATAATATTGGCTCTTGGTTTGTCATAGACAGCCTTTATGAGATTGAGGCACCTTTGATTCCAAGTTGCTGTAGGGTTTTTATAATGAAAAGCTGTTGAACTTTATCGAAAGATTTTCTGCATCTATTGAGATAATCATGAGATTTTTATTTTTGGCTCTGTTGATGTGGTATATTAAATTTATTGATTTGCATATGTTGAACCATCCCTGCATTCCTGGAATAAATCCCACTTGGTCATGGTGTATAATCTTCTTAATGATTTGCTGCATTCTATTTTTCAGTAATTTATTGAGAATCTTAGCATCAATGTTCATTAGTGAGATTGGTCTATAGTTCTCCTTTTTGGTTGGGTCTTTCTCTGGTTTTGGTATCAGAGTAATACTTGCCTCCAAGAATGAGTTAGGGAGGATTGCTTCTTTTTCAATTTCATTGAAGAGCTTAAGGGGTATTGGCATTAAATCTCTAAATTTTTTATAGAATTCAGCTGTGAATCCATCAGGACCTGGGCTTTTCTTTGTTGGTAAGTTTTTAATTATGCTTTCAATTTCAGTAGCTGATACTAGGTTATTCAAAATTGCTATATCTTCTTGGTTGAGCTTTGGTAGTTCATATATTCCTAGAAATCTGTCCATTTCCCCTGTGTTTTCCACCCATGTGAGTAGAGATTTTCAAAGTAGGTATTCACAATCTTTTGAATTTCCATGGGATCTGTAGTAATTTCCTTCTTTTCAGTCCTTATTGCATGGATTTGAGTTTTTTCTTTCTTTTTCTTGATAAGGTTGGCTAGGGGCTTATCAATTTTATTTATTCTCTCAAAAAACAGCTTTTTGATTGATTAATTCTTTGTATTGCTTTTTAGTTTCAATTGCATTAATTTGTGCCCTAATCTTTACAATTTCCTCTCTTCTAATGAGCTTTGGATTTGACTTGCTCTTCCTTTTCTAGAAGCTTGAGGTGTAGCATTAGGTTATTTATTTGTGTTTGTTCCATTTTCTTGATGTGACTATTTATTGCTATATATCTCCCTTTTAGGATTGCTTTCATTGCATCCCATAGGTTATGGTATGTTCTATCTGCATTTTCATTGTATTGTAGGTATTGTTTTATTTCCTCTTTAATTTCATCTCTAACCCACTAGTTGTTCAGAAGGTTATTGTTTAATTTCCATGTATTTATGCAGGTTTTGAAGGTTGTTTTGCCATTGATTTCCAATTTTAGTGTGCTATGATCAGATATTATGTAGGGATAATTTTGCTCCCTTTGCATTTAGTTAAGAATGCTTTATGGGTTAATATATGGTCTATTTTGGAGAATGACCCATGTGCAGCTGAGAAGAATGTATATGTTGATGTTGGGTGGAACACTCTGTAAGCATCCATTAAGTCCATTCACTCACAGGTATGATTCAGTTCTGTTATTTCTTTGGTGACTTTTTGTGTAGTTGACCTATCTCTTTGTGACAGTGGGGTGCTAAGGTCTCCTATTACAATTGTGTTCTTGTGTATTTGGTTTTTCATGCCCATTAGTATTTGTCTTATGTAGTTGGGAACTCCTGTATTTGGTGCATATATATTTATATTGTTAGTTCTTCCTCTTAAGGTTTTCCATTAATAAGTATGTAGTGGCCTTCTTTATCTCTTTTAATCCTTTTAGGTTTGAAGTTCACTTTGTCTGCAAACAGAATAGCTACTCTTGCTTTTTTCTGGGTTCCCATTGCATGGAATACTGTTATCCATTCTTTGACTTTTAATCTAAGAGTTTTGAGTGAGATGTGCTTCTTGTATACGCATATTGTGGGATCCTGTGTCTTGATCCATTCCATCAACCTGTTTCTTTTGATAGGTGATTTGAGCCCATTTACATTTATGGATATCACTGACATGCACCAGCTTGATCCTGCCATGTGTGTTCCTACTGTTGGCTTCTTGCTTTTCTCCCTTTTTAAATATCTTGTCCAGCCTGGTGGTTTCTTTCTGTTGTTGTTCTGGAGATTGTGGCATTTTTATCTCTATCTAGGATGTCTTTCAGCATTCTTTCTAAGGTTGGGTTGGTGGACATGAATTTCTTCAGTTGTTCTTTGTCATAGAAGTATCTTGTTTCTTCATTGAAAATTTTAAAAGACAGTTTTGCTTGGTATATCAGTCTGGGTTGGAAGTTGTTTTGTTGTAGGGCTTGAAATACTTCACTCCAAGCTTGTCTTAACCTGAAGGTTTGAGCTGAGAATTCTGCCATGATTCTAATAGGCTTTCCTTGATAGATGTGCCTTTTCTCTGACAGCTTTTAGTATTCTGTTTTTATGCTGTATGTCTGAGATCTTAATTATTATATGTCTGGGTGTAGATTTATGTTGGTTATGACTGTTTGGCATTCTATATGCCTCACTTATTTGTATATCAGATTTCCCCCCATGTTTGGGAAATTTTCTGCCATTTCTTCTGTGAACAGCTTAGTTATGTCCTTTGTGTTGTCTCCTGCCTCCTCACTGATGCCTATTAATCTTACATTGTTTCTCCTGGCATCATCTTGAAGCTGCTGGATTGTCATTTCATTCTGCTTTGTTGTTTTTATAAATTCTAACCTTTCATGATCACTATCTGCAATCCTGTCCTCAAGGTCCAAAATTCTATCCTCAGCTTCATTTAAATGTTTTTGGCAGCTTTCAACACAATTTTTTTGTTTCTCTTTGAATTTGTTTCATATATTCTGCTTGTTTTCTGCATTGTTCATTTAAAGTTTCAATTTCCCATGCTCCTGTTTTTTTTTTTAACTATTTCTTCTCTAGCTATGTTGAGCAACTGATTTACTAAGGTTGTTATTTCTGTCTTTACATAAGACATTATTTCTAATTTGAGTTCCTCTATAGCCTCATGGATTTGTTTCTTTACTTTATTTGCTATCTTTTCAGAGATTTCTGGTCTATGACTTTTAAAGTCCTCTATTTCATTGTTGCCTGTACTTGTTCTTGATGGACTAGATGTTTGAGATTGCATTTTGCCTTTTTCTTTAGTTTTTCACCTTTTGGGTAAATATCTGGTCTTTCTATCTCAACAGTCTGTAGGGTGAGTTTTAGGGTCCTACTATGTGGTTTGTGATGTTTGTCAAATTGCTGGGTACCACAATGAAGAGGAGATCCAGTCACCAGAATTCCTCCTACAGGGTCTGTTGGGTGAGTCCTATATTCTTTCTGGGCTAACTAGCCTATAGGTATTGATGCAGGCCAACTCTTAGTTCCTGCTGTTGCTATATCCTCAGGTTGTTGCAGGTCACCAGATCTCCCTGGCTATAGTTTTTGTGTCAGCTGAGCCCCTACTGTGTTACTGGAGGTCTCATAAGTTCTTTTAATTTTTTCTAAATTGGGGGGCGTTATTGGCGCACTCCTCAACTTAATGTTCTCTGTGTGGGGGAGGGGATTACCCACTCTCTTGCCAGGTTAGCTAAGGTCTTGCAGTTGGAGTTTCACTTCCGCTCCTATTTACCCACTGCAGACCTCTATTTTAGGGGCAAACTCACCACATTGACTGGAGCCTGCTAAGGTCTTCTGTTTGGGTGAGGGCTTCCTGAGTCTCTCATCCAGCCAGCACGGTAATCCACTATAGTCCAAGAAGGGGTTGAATCCGAAGATCAACTGTAGTACTAGGTCTAGGAAATGGGTGGGTTCCCCAAGGGGCAGGCCCAGTGGTGGCAGTCAGAGGCAGCTTAGGGCTGTGGCAGGCTTCTGTGATGTTCCCGGTGGAAGGGTGGGCCCAGCGGTGGCAATCCCAGGCAACTCAGGCCTGTGACAGACTTCTATGATGTTCCCAGTAGAAGGGTGGGCCCAGCGGTGGAAGTCTCAGGCAGCTCAAGCCTATGGCTGGTTTCTGCGATGTTCCTGGTGGAAGGGCTGGCCCAGCGGTGGCAATTTGAGGAAGCTCAAGCCTGTGGCATGTTTCTGAGTTGTTCCCAGTGGAAGGGCGGGCCCAGCGGTGGCAATCCCAGGCAGCTCAGGCCTGTGGCAAGTTTCCACGATTTCCCAGTGGAAGGGGGGTTCACAATCTTTGAATTGTAAATTCTTTATACATTGCTCTAAAGACATTTGCTGATTGGTGTTGTTAGGGAAACAGTTTAATTGAATTTTTTTTCTTTTTGCATTTGTAAACAATCAGTAATTTATGTTTGGATTCCTACTAACTTTTTTCACCTTTATTTTTCAGTCTTAGTCTGTTAACAATCATTTGGGTTTTGATGTTGATATTCAAGAACTGACCTGCCTGTAGACCCCAGCGTGTCCATGATGGCCTTCAATGCAACAAGAGCATATGTGAATTTAGAGTACTGCCCGATGGCACCTGGGCTCATGACCAGCTGTGACATCCCTGTCAGTCCTCAGTTAAAGAATTAGTGTGCTGTTTCAACATCAGATATTGCTTATGCCAGTGGCATCTGGATGTCATGGGCTTTCTGAGCCTCAGGAAGACTGCAGCTGAATCATTTGTCTGGAAAATGATGACAACTCAAATTGTTTCCTTTGACTGCAATATTTCACCTGCTGATGGATGGAATTCACACTGTGATTTAGGAGAGCATTTTTCAGTGCAATCCAAGCTGGTCACAAAGGGAGAAAGATCCAGTTTGGAATCCCTCTCTGGCCGAGGTGAACCTGACCTTTCCCAGCAGGGCAGCAGCGGAGTGCATGTGCCAAAGGTCAAGGATCATAGACAGGCTGGCTTCATCACAGGCAGGTGATCAAAGTTTTTACTCAGGGTGTAGCACCTGCCTTGAGTTGATGTAGCCTGGATGTTGCTGGTAAACTTCTTTAATCTTCATTTTCAGGCACAGTATTTCATCAATTTCCAACAAATTCTTTATGCCTTTGCTGGTTCTGATAGCTATTTTTGTTTGGTTTTCTTTTCAGGAGCACAAATATAATCTTCATGAAATATCTATTTCTTTGTTCCAAATAATTGCTTTCTTTTAATTTCTAAAGATCTTTCCCCTTTTGCATTCTGGGAGAGCTTCTAAAAATTATTCTGTATCATGGAGAAAAAGGTTTGATTTAATTCTATGTTATTTTGTTTCTTTTTAAATCTTCTCCAGTCATTCCTTTTTTTCACTTAATTCAAAATTTATTTTATTCTCTGGTTTTGTATGCTTTTTGTCTCCTCTTACATTTAGGCAGTAGATATTTGCAATCTCTTGAGAATTCCAAGCAATTCTGAAAATGTTTGATTCATGCATTACATGTTTTTAAAAGTTTACCTTTATTTTGAATCTTTTTTTTTTGAGATGGGGTCTTGCTAAGCACTTCAGGCTGGTCTTGAACTCACTGTGTTGCCCACACTGGCCTTGAACTCCCTATGATCCTCCTGTCTCAGCCTCCCAAGTGCTGAGATAATGCTTGGCAGGAGTTATAATTCATGAATGGTTAAGAACGGTCAGAGATTTCCCCCATGGACTTCAGGCAGGGCAGCCCACCTTTCAAAACAGGTTACATCTTGATGTCATGGAAATAGTGCTCATTTCAAAACTAATGGATCAATTAATTATCTTTCCCATTAAACTGAACATTAAAATATAGGTAGGTACTGTAAATAAAAGCCAATTTATAACTGTCCTTTGGTTACCAAGTCTTTGAGTGGTCTTATTCTCCCCATGCAGTGTCTTTTGGATGACAATTCTGTATGCAGGAAATTTGTAATGATTACTCAATGATTTGAAGCAAGATTGATTACTAATACAGTTACATCAGTTTTCTAGATATTACACAGTAGCATGATTTTTCATCTGCCAAGGCCATGACTAGATATTAAATGTCACGGTGTAAAACACTTTAACCTCATAGAAATTAGAGTACATAAAGAATGTTAAGCAAGAAAAAAATCTTACCTATATTGCACAAGGGTAAGAAAAACTCTTACAATTCTGAATGTGTCCCTTGCTCAATATTTGATTCAATCACTGCAGGAGAGCTCAGAAAACTGCAGACAGAAGCATAATTGTGGGGAACCACCTGAGGACTGTCCTTGAAAGAGGAGAAGTTACCTCCATTTTGGATAAACCTGGCCCTATCTGCATGTGTTGACCTGTACAGAGCTGGCCAGGCCACTTCTGTGTCCCTTCAATGGGCTTTAAGCAATGTAAACTGGGCTGGCTGAGGAGCTGATGTGAAATCGTTGAAGTGAAGCAACAGACAGTCTCTGTTTCCCCGCCCTGTGACTCCCAGAAAAACGTGGTTGAACCGGGCGGGCTGGAGAGCCTTGCTTCTTGCCGTTGGCTAGGACCCAGCCTTGGGATCAGAGGCTATGACTCCCAGGACAAAAAGGATTGTACTTCACAACCGAAGGACCGACTCCACAATATTAGATGCTACCTCAGTTGTGTTATGCAGCTTACTTTCTCTCTGCATTTCTTGCCCTCTACCTATCGCAGAGGTGATCTCAGGCCTCTGGTGTAGCTCAGCACTGGTGTATCCCCACCGCTGTCACTGTCACTCATCCCTGAGCCACCGCCTCATGGAGAATGAAACCCTCTTTTTTGGTACCAGGGATTGAACTGACAATTTCACACTTGCCAGGCAGGCACTTAAGGCACTGAGCTAAATACTCGGACCCCTTATGGAGAATTAATAAAACCTGGGATGTTCCCTGAGTTGAGGTTTTTGTTCTGGCGAACACCACCGTGGCCGGACTTGGGACCCCTTGGCTCGCCGTGACTATGTAGATGTCTCAGTGTCTTTATTTTCGCCTTGGGTTGCACTGGAAGTGGTAGACTGGAATGAACTCTCTAGAATTCCGATAACTCTGTTATGGGATTACAAATATAAACCTTCTGAACCGAGATGAGACCTAGAAAAGGGCTCTCTATACCTAATGCATTGATCAGAGGTTTTATTCTGTATACATATATTTTTTGGCTTCTATTGATCTTCATTTTGAGTGCTATGCAGTTTCAGTTTTATTGTGATAATTGTAACAGTAACTCTAATAGTGAACAATTAGGAAGATTTGTTCAAAACAGTCTTCAAATTTTATTTATTTATTTATTTATTTATTTATTTATTTATTTATTTATTTATGGGATCAAACTCACGACCTCACGCTTGCCAGGCAGGCACTGTGCCACTGAGCTAAATCCTTGGCCTTGAAAAAATTCAAATTTTAATCAAATTCTTACATTAATTTTTGGTTTCTCGGTTTTTGGGGGGGAATCAAATCCAAGTACTGAGTTACACTCACACATCTCATTTTTATTTTTATTTTATTTTATTTTTTTAATTTTGAAACAGGATCTTGCTAAATTGGGAAGCTGCCTGGGCTGGTGGCTTGTGATCCTCCTGTCTCAGCCTCCCACCTTGTTGGACTTACAGCTGGGCTTCACCATGACTGGCACAAAGAATGTTTTAGAAAAAAATTTTCAGCCCTCTAAAACACATTAAAATATCTTTCCTATAGTTTTAAGAAAAACGTAAAAGCATTTTGAACTCAGAATAGACCACGCGTTTTTGTTAGAAGTTGCGGGACCCCTGTCTGCGTTACTTGGGAGTTGTCAGTACATTTAGGTGGAGCCCTTCCCGGCAGCCTTTCGCTTCTGCTTGTCCGATCGATCCTGAGTGGATGGTTTCACTGCTCTTTGTCACCCAGCGTTGTCCGTGCCAGTCGGCGGAAGCAGCGCGGGTGAGAAGCCCCCTCCCAGGAGGCCGTCTCCGCTGCCGCATCCCTGGTCCCATGCTGGCGGGCCGCTCTTGTCCTTGTTCCTGCCCTGCTCGCAAACTCCTTCCAGAAGCTAGGAATGGGCCTGCTGCTCCGTCCCAGGCGGCTGCGCCACCTTGAGATGCTGGCTCGTGAGGTGCTTGTCACTGTGTCCCTCTGCTCCAGTCCAGACTGCTTGGGTCTTTCCAGCCCTGAAGTCCCATGCCTGTCAGGGAGGTGTCTTCTCTGGATTCCTGTTATACGTTGTTTCGCAGTATTATTTATTTAACTGTTGCGTATCTTAAAATTTTGCTTTTTCAAGTTATTTTCAAGTCAAAGTACTGTCTTATAAACTCTTTCCTCCTGATTGCTTGTGTATTAGGCAGTCAGTAAACATCTGAGATAAGCAGACCTGGGTGTGATTGACTTCTTAGGAAAATGTGCCTGTGTGCTCTGCGACTCAGGGAATGCAAATTCATTTCATTTTCCTGGTTAAAAGAGTAGGAATCAGTACATTATTTTGTTTCAAGCTTCATTTACTTTCTTGATTTGTTTACGTATCTGAGGGTTCCCAATGAAGGAAGAAAATATACTATCATGTTAAGCATGGCACTGTCACCTCACCAGCGCAGGGAAAAAGTTACAAACACCTGTCTCTGGGTGATTATGTAGTTTATTTTCTTCTTCTTTGGAGTTTTCTGAACTTTTCTCAGTTTTGGTCTTCAGAGCATTTCCATTGTAATTAGAAGACAATCTAAGGGGAAAAACATCTTCGCATTTCTTGTGTTTGTATAGAATGTCTGTGTGTGGTTCAGAGAAAGATCGAGATTTATCTCTCCAAAGTAAAATAAGTCAATAGCAATAACAAACTCTAAAAAGGTTGAGTTGTGTAGTTAAATGTTATTTTACTGAAATATGTGTATCTTGATATAATAAAAATCATTTTGTTCAGAATTTTATTAACCAGAACTCTAGCCCTAATTTATTACAAATAAATATAGAACTGCAGTGCTGTATTTATCACATGCGTATCTCCATTCCATATTTATAACATCTTTCCTCAAATTCTATTGTAATATACAGCAAGCTCTAAACAATATGACAAATGAAAACATCTTGTAATAAATCAAATATCAGAGTTAAAGGACTTAGTAGCAATTTCTAGTTTACAGAGTGCTAGAAAGCAATACATTTTATTGGTTATATTCATGGTAAGTAGCAGTCACTCAGAATGGTTAATTACTTGTACATTAACAGATATTCTATTTGGCCTTTCTTTACTTCCTGTTTAAAAGGTTGGTGACAACCAAAGGATGGTAAAGTGATGATGTTGCAGACTAACGGTAAAACCATTTTGAGCACCCCACTCCAGGCATGAGATGGCTAACCAGGGTCCCATTTCTGCTTCAGTCTACAGCAGATAGATGTGGACAGAAAGTTATAAATGTTCTAACCAAGAGTGGAATCTTAGCTACCAACCATCATCTAATCACCTCCATTTATGCACGGTTGGGTTTATAGGAAATAAAACATTGAGGTTCAACAGTTTTAGGGGACAAGTGATACGTATTTAAGAAGCATTTATTAAGCTTCCGTTCTTGGTCTGGTTTTATGTAGAGGCCCAGTCTTTGGTGTCAAGGTCGGGTTTGAATCCTGGTCCTGCTTCTTGCTAGCCGGTGGGTAAATTTGTGGAACCTGGTTAAGCTGCTGCTTCCTGCATTAGGGACTACAGCTCAGTCCCATTGAGACGATAGGAAGTGGTTCCGGTTCCAACCTCAGCACAGCAGGGCTGAGCTGGGTGGTGTCGGCACAGTGTAGGGGGGAAAGAAATACCGTTTTCACATTTTCTATAACTTAGTTTCTTCCTCTAAGCCCCTGTTTACTGGGCCAGCAACTTCCCATATTTTTACAGAGGACCAAAAGGGTGGTGGTGGTCAAGGGGAGGCTGTCGTTGGTCATTGTTCACGCACCTCGCTGCTCTTGTCTACTTGTCTGTTTCCTTTCGGGGCCCTCTCCGCCTGCCCTCTGCAGAGGGTGCACCACAGTTGTGAGGATCACTGGGGAGGCAGCCCTTGTCCCCACCTTCCAGTGCAAGTCTCTTTGCTACCCCGCAGCCTGCAAGGTGAGTCAGCAAGCTCGGTCCAGGTCCTGGCGGTTCTTACACCTGCAGACCCTTCCCGCTGTTCCCCACACCCCCAGGTTCCCTTGCTAAGCATGTTGCTTGTATCTACCCTCACCCTGCAGTGTTGATGGAAACCTTTGTTATCCCAAGGGTAAAGGTTATGTAAAGCCATGGCAGGGGTACTTGTGGGCCAGTTCCCACTTCCCTTCAGCCACATAAGTCCCTAGAGGACCTGAGGGCCTGACCTATTACACAAAGAGAAAAGAGAACACATAAGAGAAGAACAAAGACATATTAATGACTTAAAGTTCTGTGTTGTGGAAGACCCAGTAGATGGCTGTCCTTCAATGCAGAATTATTACCTCCACATTGTCTAAACAGGGCCCTGTCTCCATGTACTGGTATGGACAGAGCTGGCTATGTTATTTCCTTATCCCTTCAACTGGCTCTAAGCAATGCAAATAAAGCTAGGTAAGGTACTGATATGTAATCTTTAAGACCAACCGACAGTTTCCTGCTTCTTTGCATTGTGTTCCCTGTTAAATGGTTCAATGCAGCGGATAACAGAGCCAGAAAGCTCCAGGAATGTCAGCTAGGTGCGAGCCTCAAAATAAGAGGCCATGAAAAAAATAAAACAAAATAAGAGGCTATGACTTCACAAGTTACAAAAGTTTACACACCAAAAACTGAAGCAACAGACTCCTAAATTCATTCATATACTCTCTCAGTAGAGTTATGCAGACTGGTCTTTCTGTGTATCTTTTTTCCTGTATATTGCAGAGGTACGTGCTCTCCATAGCTCAGCTCACCTTGCTCAGGTAATTCCCACCACCCTCACTGTCACTCATCATTGAATGCTGGACCACCCTCTTCTTCATGAGATGATAAATTCTGGGAGAGGCTTTGGATCAGGGTCTTTGTCTGTACATCCTCACTTGGACCAGACTTAGGACCCCTTGGCTGCCCATAACTTTAAATATGTCCTAGTGTCTTTATTCTTGCTGTGGGTTGCATCGGAGGTGGTAGATTGGAACTAACTTGCTGGGATTACAATAAGATTTTAATGGGATTACAAATATAATTTTCTGGATCATGAAAAAGCCTGAAAACGAGATTACTATATTTGAATTACAATATGCAATATTTAGATTATAATATTCAGCTTTTGGATTGCAATATTTGGATCTCATCATGGCCAGAAGGCATAACCTTCACAGCTCAAAGACCAACCATTATCCAGGTGACAACCTGCAGAACCTTGTATTGCAAGGTTCATAGTAGGTTTCATAAAAGCATCTGAAGAAAAATAATTGCTAACATTTACATATTTATACTGTGGTGGTTTAAAAAATATGTCCACAATTCTTTTGTGCCCTTACTTCCTAGAAGTGGAATCTAATTTCCTCCTGTCATGTAGAGACTCACATCTAACGGACAGCATGCCATGGAAGTGGTAGAATTTTACTTTAGAGGTGAGATTATATAGAGATGAGGCTTCTATCCTAAATGCCTTGGTTTGGGTCTTGCTCTGTCTGTCTGTCTGTCTGTCTGTCTGTCTGTCTCTGTGTGTGTGTGT
Organism: Hydrochoerus hydrochaeris; assembly: GCA_004027455.1. Lineage (NCBI taxonomy): Eukaryota > Metazoa > Chordata > Mammalia > Rodentia > Hydrochaeridae > Hydrochoerus > Hydrochoerus hydrochaeris. Next base: position 84,090 of record PVLA01001259.1, read on the forward strand.
GTGTATGCTCCCTCTCCTTTGGGCCACTTCCTTTGGGGAAAGAGATAGTAAACTGCTCTATGGAGGAGCCCAATGGGAGGAACAGAAGGAGGCCTCTGGTCAGGAACCCGTGAGGATCTGAGACCAGTTAACAGTTTGCCAAGTTTGGAAGTGGATTATTCAGATCCCATTGAGCTTTGAGATGATTTCAGCCTTGTCCAATTAAAATCTCCTGGAGACCACCCAGATATCAATATAGAAAGGAGGTTGGAACCAAATTCAAGTTCAGTACTACAAAGTTCTAAAGGATATTAGTGAACAGTAGAAAAGAAGCTATATCCACCTTAACTGTATTGAAGAAGCCATCTTCATGGCAACACAGTGAGATACCAGTTAGCAAATAAGCTACATGAAAGGATAGGACGGTGGGAATAATTTGCCATGGTACTAAGCTAGGGGACGTGTGATGGCTTCACTGTCCTGCTGAGAACCAATAGCAATGTGCGTGGAGCAGAAGTGCCCAGGAGCTACTCATAAAACCTTATCTGTCCGAGGTCAGCATCACCACCCTGGTTGGAAGTCTGAAATTTGTATTTCTCATTGTTCTGATGTTTATCACTGAGGATGTAATTGCTACAACTTGAAGCAATTTAAACAATGCTTTGTTAGAAAAATTATCCGTAAAGTTGTGATTTATAAAGAGCATACTGGAGTGAGCAGCCACAATGATCTTGTTGCCATAGTAACTTTCATTTAATCCTAACCCAGGGTGTTAAAGGAACTGGAAAAATCACGGTGATACTGGAATACAGAAAGACACACACGCTACCATTGACATGCAAGAAGTAACCCTGGCATGAAAGTCGTAATGAGCATTTTAAAAAGCAAAAGCTATTTTGTTTTGTTTTGAAAATACAGCATTACAACTTGAACCAAAAATTCCTAAAAATTTCGATGTAGTCCTTTGTGTAGTATGACCATTACAGGCAACTGAGTTGGATAAAAATATTATAGGCCAACAGAGCTGGGCCCTCGAAGGAGCCAGAGCAGAAGGCCAGATACCTTATAACTGTGGGGGGGATAAACAGCTCTCCTGCAGGCCAAACCTCAAGATAAGAGATAAATCAAAAGTACTACATACTTCCTAAGGATAGCAGTAGGAATTGATATTCTAAATAGGTCTCTATCATCTGGGGAAGCCAGGAGTCACCATCCCAGTCCCCTGCAGAAAGAGTCACTGCTCTTTAAGCATTCTTGCTTGCTATGTGACTCACTTCCCCATTTGTCCCTGATTTGGTCAGTTTTACCTGGAAACTTAATCTCATTGGTTGGCCATAGTTCTGTCCCACCTCATGCCCACCTTGCGAGTTCCCATGTTTTCTCCACCTTATACCTGCCTCATTTTGTTGTTTTGCTCTATAAAAGTCCCTAGAAAAGACAGAGTCTTCAGCAATCCAGTTAGGACCCCTTTTGTCTCTCTCTCTCTCTCACATAGATGCTTTCTTCCTCTGAATAAATATGTTCTGCTCTTAACCTCCATTGTACATAAAATGCATTCTTTGATGCTAGAGAACACAAACTCATACTGAACATATAGTAGGTTGGGATTTTCTTTCCCCCATGTCATGACTAAGACAAGTTTGGTTTGTTGTTTGGCTAGAAGTTAGGCATGGGAGGTAATTTTCAAAGGTTATGTTCAATGCCTATGATTTCTCTTTCTGAATCAGAAATATCCTTAAAAAGTAAATTTAGAATTCAGTGTCACTAAAGATCATGAAGGAAAAAAAATAACTGTGACAAATAAAAAAAATCAACATGTATTCCCCCCACCCTTGCTCTCTAAAGTATCAGTAGACCTTATTCCATGTGCCTAGCCCATCCCAAAGAGAAGAATCTTGGAAATTCAGTCTAAAAGATCTTTTTGAAAATTTTTTTTATTTTAAAGATAATAAAATCCAACAAAAAATGGAATAAATCAAATCAAAACAAAGCTATGAAATTGGTACAGAACTTCAGAGCAGGCTACTAGGAAACAACAATGGCTACCATGGTGTATCTTGTCATCTTCACAATAGTTCTCCATTCCACCAGATATAGCAAAAATTAAACCAAAATAAAACAGAACAAAACCAACCAAAACAGAATATTGAATAAAGCAAAACAATTAATTGGAACAAATCAAACCAGTGAAAACAATATTGGATTTCAAAGACAAGATAGAAGGAAGCCCCTCATAATTGCTCTATTGCATACAGTTATCCACCCTACAGATGCTCAGACCACCAGGACTGCAAAGTCAACCAAACAATACAAACATTCAGTTGCTTTTTGTACTTCAGTTGCTCTCAGCTCACCCTGTGTCAGAACCAGCCAGTGGCTTATGGGGGACGGGTGTAGGGTGTTGGTGATTCCCAGCCTGTGCCACCGTAGGCTCACGGGAGGTGCTGTCTGATTTTTTTCTTCCTGGGCCGTGTATTCTAAAAGATTTTATATGCATTTTCTAGTCCAAGATTTAGTTAACAAATGTGCCCTTTAGGAGTTCCCTCTACAGTCATGCTCTGGAGACCTTAAAATAACAATTCAGCAGCAGAAATACTATCTTGTTGAGAATCTTCCTTTTTCAAAGGGGATGTAGAGCAGGTCTAGTGAGCCTGGAACAGGCATGTAAGCATGACAGTTTTTACTGCCATCTTGTTTACATGTCATTGTGATGGAAGCGGATCAGAGTGTGCTATTCCAAAGTATGCCACTCTGGCATATGTATTATTTTAAGCTGGCAATATTTGAGATTCAACAGATGTGAAAGCCTTCGTGAAGCTTCCCTTATCTGACTAAAAGCAGGGACTCCTGAGAAACAAGGACAGCCATAAACCCCCTCTCTGCAGGAAGGGTTCACTGCTGGGAGGAAGACGGAAAATTGGCACTGAGGAGGACCCACACCAACAGCGCCCGCCAAGACAGCCTTTGTCCTGTGGCGGTCTGTCCTGATACTCACCTTCCACGGCTTTCAGCTTTGTCTTTCAAAACCTTTCCCTTTGCCTTTATGGCTCTGCAATTTATTGGTTTTTTAAAAAAGTACCTAAGTTCTCAGGTCTATCTTCTTGGGGATTTTTGTTTCTGTTTAGGAAGGTCACAGTGTCACATAAAAATACCAGATAGATACATCAAATCAGTTGTCTGCTTTTCCACTTGGTAATCTTTTCCACTTGGTAATCTGTCCTTCGTCAGGCTAATATGGAGGGCCATGAACCTACCAGGGGAGGGAAGGAATTTTTCCCTTATGTAATTGGAAACCCAACATCAAAAGTTTTGTTTTCTAGGGCATCCTGAGGGCTGGGAGACAGGTGGGTCACTTTTGACTTCTCAAGTCTGAGGATTAGCTTGTGGAAAGGGAGATTTTTCTGGGAGAAATTAGGAAATGAAAGACAGTGGATCGAGAGGGAGAGCTTGGGAGCCAGGGACGCCTAGAGGCCGTCTGTCCCTCCTCAGCCCCTCCCCCTCCCCTCTTTGCTGCACTATGGGCTAATTTCCTCTGAAATGTGGAAGTTGGGTTCTGGGGGGTTAGGAAAAGTTGAGATTTAGTCTTCCCTGAGGTCTTCTAGCAGCTGAAATACCAGTGAGACATAAATAGCTAGGACGAGAGATTCAATGGGCAGGTCTCCTGAGTGTCTGCCTCAGTTTCCCCAGACACTTGGGTGTGGTCTCTCCCCAGGGAAGATCTGGTGGAAGTCAGTGGGCATGTCCAGGGCTCTCTGTCCCCCACCCTTGGTCTCAAGAAGGACTTTACAACACTCCAAAGTTTTTTTTCCTATTTATTTAAAATGCAAATGCTGCCGGTCCTCCAAGCCCGATCATGTGTAAAGCAGAGGCCTCCTGATTCCTCTCTTCAGTGTGATCTGTTTGTTCACAGCAAGGGTGGGAAGCAGGGCAGCACCAGCATCATCTGCTGTCACCTCTGAGTGTCAGTTAAGTGCCAGACTCTGCCCCAGGCAGTTTGCTCTACTAATCTGGTATATTTTTATTCAATCCTGTGGAATATGTGTTTCCTCCCTTCATTTGTAGGTTAGGAAATCCAGGCCCAGTGGAAGCAAATAAGCAGCAACATAGTTTTTATATTTCCAGAATCTATCTTTCGTAAGTTGGTTCCCATCATTCACGTGGAACGGAACGCTCTTTGAAGGGGGATTCATATTCTGTTTCAAATTGCTTCATAGCACCTAGCACAGGGGCTTTAAAATTTTTTTTTGTAATTAGCAAGTAAAATTATTATTTATAATGTGTAACCTAGTATTATAATGAGAACCATAGGCATACATTGTGACATGGCTCAATCGAAGTAATGTACATAGTACATGGCTTCGTGTACTTTTTGTGTTTAAAATCTACTCTGCAGTTTTTCTGCAATATGGTGGTGTTAGCTACAGTCACCATGACTTACAGAGGGTTTCTTGCACTATTTCTCTGGTCTGACTGAAATTTAATGTCTGCTGAATATTACCTCCTTTTCATTTCCCCATCCTTGTAACCCTTTTTAGTCACCAATTCTTTTTTCTCTGAGTTTAACTTTTGTACACTTGTAATATGAAGGAGATCACGAAGTATATGTCTTTTTGTGCCTCACTTGTTTTGCTTAGAATGTTCTTCAAGCTCACACATTTGTCAGAAATGACAGCTTTTCTTAAAGGCCAAATAATGTTCTATATATTTTATTTATTCAGCTATTGATGGACATTTAGTTTGATTCTATGTCTTGGCTATCGTGAATTGTCTTAGCACATTGTTTTGTCCATAGATATTCAATATCTATTAGGCAATTGATTGTTACTGTTTTATATGGACATAGTTTATGTAGGTTTGTTATTTCTGTATTTGGTATGTCATCTATCACCAGAAAAATCTCCTCTTGATCTATTTGAGTTGTAAAAGTCTTTATAGGTTGGAGGGCTTTGAGAGATACAATGTTATTATGAAAAATACTTATGAGATTTTATTTATTTCTATCAGTGTAGGTTTTAAAGTCTTGGCTTAGTCTTTGTTTTGATTGCAAAACCTTAATTCCATGTTGTGATCTGTGGGTTTTTATCTCCCTTTACCAAAGTGTATTATTAAGAGAGACAGAACTCTTTAAAAATAACACCCGCTGCTAATCAGATACTTCAAGGTTCTTGAGTTTTACAGTAAGTGGTTTTTAAAATTGTATTAATCAGTTTCTGCATTTCACGACCACACTCAAAACTGAGAGCAGGAGAAGTTTAATTTATCTTAAAGTTTCAGAGGATTCAGTACATTGTCTGGAGGCTAGAAGACAGGAATATCATGGCCAAAGGGCTTGGAGGAGCAAAGATGCTAAGTTCACGGGGAAACAGAGCAGGGCAGCAGGACCAGATTGGAAGGAGCGCTGGGCTAGAGACAGTACCAGAGGCCACACTGTCACAGCTCTCCCGATCCCCTGGCTGGTGCCCAAGCCAATCATGTTGATGCAATCAGGCTTAACTGTCACAGAAAAGGATCTACTCATTTCAGTGATTTTAGATGTGGAGTTCAAAATTCTGGTTCTAAAGTTCAGAATACTTAAAATTCTGTAAAGGGAAAAGGGAGTGGAAAACCTCATTCCCAGACACTGATTAGGGGCTGTATGGCAATCACTGCAGTATTACTCAAGGTCACTGAAGTGTCAGAAACTGCTTTGCCACCCGGTAGTTACTTATCTGAAATTAAATAGTCTGCCACTTGCCTGACTCCCCTTGATCAAAAGTTCAGCCTCAAACCCCACAATCAGCACACTTACTATATTTTAGGAAGGCATTTCTTTTCAAGTATTACCAAAATAACTTTGGAGAGGGAACTTTTTACTTAAAGTGATATTTTTTTGTTTAAAAATATATAACAGTATTTTCTGTTTAAAGGTGCTGTATCATTATACAAATGTATAGTACTCTAAGGTCAATACCTTCTACTGATACAGAAGTTCTTTTATTTAAATAGTTAATTAATACTTTAATAAAATCTCATGGGGCAGCTCATGGGGAAACGAAGGTATACACATGCGTGATCTAAAGTGGGATCATCATAATAATTCTTTCTTAGTTTCTTTGTTGTTCAGAATTTCTGGATGTATGTGTTGATTGGATAGTGTCAAGCAAGTCCTGATAGAAAACATAAATGTAGTATTTGTTATTAAACAGCATGCCTTTTCTTTTTTATTCCTCTTTTTTTTAAAATCAGTTTTTAAAGACAGTTTTGACTGGTCCTCTATAGGTCATCCTTTTAAAAAGGAGACATAAGCCGCATTCTTAATTAATTTATACCAACATCTCCTTGAAATGAAGAACAATAATGCCTGAGAAATCATAATGCATCATTTAGCTGAGATTCAGGGAAGGTGACTTTCAGTTTTTCTGTGTGTGTGTGTGTGTGTGTGTGTGTGTGTGTAGAGTGACAATGTAATGTCATGAGTGAGGGTGTTAGAGGACATTAGAAGCAACATCACCCTTCCAGGACTGCAGAAGATGGGAGGGCTCTGCTGGATTGAAAAGGAATGGGGTCAGTGGACCAGGGAGTTGGAAAGCCTTGGGCCACCACCCAGGCCAAATGTCACTGCTAATTTCTGCACATCCCCTTGGAACCGTGACATCGACTTCCTTTTGGAATCCTGAGGGGAGCTGTGAGGTCAGAGCAGGAGGGATAGGAGGCTGCTTCACAGTGGACAAGTAATAGATGCACAGGGCAGGGGCTGTTGGTGCTAGACGGGGAAACTGTCCAGGGTATTTACTCTTAGCCACACGGCTCGCCTAGGTGGCTAGGTGATCAGTGACTTCGGTTCTAAGGAGCGTTCAAGCAGTGTGACCTTCCTCAGCACTCTTTATTAGCACGGGTGACGCAGAAGACAGACAGGACTGTGGATTAGCGAGCGTGCAATCACAGTTCATGTCCAAGGGCTAGTCAATGGCTGGAGATGGAGGGGCTCTCCAGCAAGGGGAGATTTGTCGCTAGGTTGGGTGGAGAGAAGGGGGCAACTCTCTCATCTCTTACTTGTTAAACCTGGAAGATGAGGCCTTGTATACATTTGACAATGAGTAGCCTTCATTACTTAAAAAGTGTGAGAATGAAAGCCACAACCAGTTCCTGTGTAAAATGAGGATGAGAAGAAGAGTGTCTTTAATTTGTTTCTTCCTTTAGCTTTTTCTAATCAAACAAATCATTTAACCTCTTGAGTTTCAGGCTTTTTCATGAAAATTCCTCATAATTCTATATACAAAGGTTACATGACTGGATGACAGAACAACTGACATTAGAAGCTAGATCTTTGTCTTGGTGACACCAGGCCTTTCCTTTGACCACAGAGAGGAAGGGGGAAGAATAAGAAATTTCGGCCTAGGCAGGGAGCGGTTAATTGGTATGTTCATAGACTCAGTGGCTTCTGAGATGTCGAGGCAGGAAATCTACAATTTTTATTGTATCTTAAAATAAAAGACATTCCTCATGGTCACTGTAAGAGAAAAATTGAAATTGACACTTTTTGCTAAAAGCTTTCATTAGAACAAAACCAAATGATCAAAACAGTTCATCCCAGGCATCATTGGTCAGTGTACCTGCCTTCTGTCTTCTGATAAGAATGGTTTGGGATAAAATTCTAAAGGTTATAAAATAGCATACAAGATTATGTTTCTTCTAATCTTACAAGATTATGTATCTTCTAAGAGTAGATTTTTTTTGGTCTGGGAAAAATTGTGTGTGTGTGTGTGTGTGTGTGTGTGTGTTTCTGTATCTCTCTGTCAATCTGCATGCCAGAAATTTGTGGAACTAACAAATACTTCTCTATGAAAGTTATTGACTTAAAATTCCTCATTATAGAGTCTTGTTTACCTTTGCTAAAGTAATGAAATGAGAGACCATTAGACCAGATAGCTCTAACACTGTGGGTTCCTATGTATACAGCATGGTCATATTAACATAATATGATTGGGACTTTCCACCAAAATAGTCCAAGTACGGCAACACCTCAAACTTGGTCAGTTCAATGATTTCTTTGCTCTGCCCCTGCATTCACCTTATAAAAGTCTTTCTTTCAGACTTCTGGTAGAGCCCAAACTCCTAGTGATTTAGCTGCCTCCTTGTTCACATGTTACGGATTGCTCTTAAGATATTACTGTATTGCAACAATTACTGCAAGAATCACTTAAAAGTTTTAATCTCCCATGGTTTATCTTTCCTCATTTCTCTCATTGATGGATGCAGCAATCACAGACTGAGGACAGGGCTGGCCACATTAGTGTAAAATGAAAATGTGGGAGATGTCAGCTTGGAGTCACTGTCATGTCTGATCAGCTCAGAAGAAGGTATAGAGGGAGGAGCCAGCGGCAGTGAATTCTGCACATTCTGCCTATTGAAGGTGGAACCCACTGAGGCCGAGATGCGAGGGGAGGATGTCATGGAGTTGAAGCTCTGAGGTATGTGCGAATTTTGCAGTTCCAAAACTCACAGAAGCCAGGAGAAAGGAGCGGTTTCGGTGGGTGTTTGGTCCGACGTTGGACTCCTGCAGAGGGCTGGCCAAACTATCCTGGGATTTGGCATCCTTAGGACATCAGGGACCTCAACAAGACAGGTTTCAACCCAGCAAAGGGGACTAAATCCTGATTGAAGGGATGAAGAGTGAAAGGAGGGAACCCCAATGTGTTGAGGGAACAAAGGAGGGGTGTCTGTAAGATGGGAAGCAGAGCAGACAAAACTGTCCCTGCACCTGGAGCTGGTGGCTGTTTGCTTTTGCTTCTCCGTAAGTTTCTTTAGAGAGGGGAGGTGATGGGGATTCTTCCTATGACCTGGAAATTGAAGACGCCTAGATCACTGTACCCCAAATGTGCATTTTATTACTAAGCCATAAAAATGTGACTTTAATCCTAGGACATCCTTGCCTAAACTCTTTAAGCGCTTTCCCTTACCCTTGGTGTAAGTTCCCGCCTCCTGAGCCTGTGTCTCGTGGTTGTCTCAGGGTCTCTGCTGTGAGCCATTCATTGCTAAGGAGGCTTCCGTTACTCTTTGGTGAGTGCTTCATCGTCTTTCAGATCTCAGTTTAAATCCCATTTCTGCTGGGAGGCCTTTGTACTCTTGGGTAAGATTGCATCTTTAAAAATATTTTACTTCATTTGTTTGTTCAGTTAGGTAGTCTTTTCACTAGACTAAAAGCCCATGAAGGGTGAGTATTCTGTTGACCTTCCCAAAGTTTTATTTTGATCAGTCCATGTTTACAGTGCATACTGACCACATTCATCTTGGAGAGCTGGTCCTTGTACATGACGCGTCTCAATTCTTTTTCATTCCCTTCCCCTCCTGCCTCTGTCTCTTGGTCCTCTTCTCTCTCACAAAATCTCTACTCCCTGGTTCCCATTACCCATTTTGGAGCTTCCTCTTCGTTTATGAGTTGGATTTCTCATATGGGAGAGACCCCACAATATTTCAGCTTGTGTGTCTGCTTTATTTCACTTAACATTATGGTCTTGAGGAGCGTCCATTTTCCTACAGAGACCCAAATGGCTGGCCTGCAGGTAGACCATTTCCAGTGCATTAACACAGCCTCATGTATAAAATGCTCCCCTGCCCCTCTGCTTTCACTGTTAGCGTCAGTGAGCCAGTGTCAAAGCATGAAAAGGGTATGTGGTTGGGGAGGGACCAGGCAGCCTTTTGGTTTTCTAGAAGTTGACTCAGGCCCTTTCGTCTTGGGGCGTAACAGGGATGCTGGGGGGAGATTTTCTGCCTTTAAATTCTGCCTCTAGCACTTCTTAGCTCTGTGACCTTGGGCAGCAAAGGAAATCATTCCATGGCCCACCTCCATTATTAGAATGGGAAGATGATACTAGCATCTGTCTCATCGGGTGGTTAAGAGAATTAAATGAGCTTAAACGTGGAAACACCTTTCAACCACTTATTTTCATTATTTTGCTTTATTTCCTTATCAAAAATAATCACCCATTGTTTTTGCCTTAGAGTGAAGAATTAATATTTAAAAGCTCTACAAATAACCTTCAGAAAAGTCTCTTGAATTTGTCAAGGTTTAGCTGGAGTAAGAACCCTTTTACAGAAAAAAAATTGTGAGGCTTATCTACAAGGGAAGATTAATGTTAAGGGACAGCTAGGATTGTTGTTCTAACACTGGTATAATTACTATGGATTTTGGGTATAAGAAGCACATTCGCACAGAATATTAGCTGAGGCTTTTTAAAATTTACCTTTCATATTTGTTCATTTAAAGTGCCCCACGCTCCAAGAGTTACACCCATCCTCTCTCAAAATTCTGTCATTGGCTAAAAAAATCCAGTCCTAGCATTTTCAGTATAAAGAATACTGCACTGATCATTTCTTATTTTCTTCTAGGATGTAAAGGATCCCTGTTTTCCAATTTCATCTTTCTCTTTGTCTTAAATTTCCATACACTGGAGAATATCAGAATCTCTGGGGCCCTTGTACAATTCAAGTTTTTTTTTTTTTTTTTTTTGCATGGCAGGTCTTTATATGCCAAAGCATCCAACATCAGAAATCAGAACGCAGCTGGCTGTGGTAGGGAAGCACTCAGAAGCGACTTTCGCTCTTCATGTTGTCCTTGCTGGGCCTTGAGTGGCTGGACACACTAAGTACCTTCTGTGTTTCCAGCACCTGCTATGTATTTTTGTTTCTTGTTCTGAATCAGTGTATTTTGTACTTCATCCAAAGACTTGATAGATAATGATAATGTGGATTCTTAGGAAACTTCTATGTAAAATGGAAATGCTAATGGAAATTTACTTGTACATTATTCAGGAAATTCTTGGTAAAACTTTTCACTTTTCAAGAGGTAAGCATAAAAGGGAGAAATGTCAAATAGGCAAGTGTGTCTTGTGTAAGGCGTCTAGCACCTTGAGCCTCAGGGGAGCACCGTATCATGCAGTTGATATGGGTGTGGGTTGCCTGGGCTTGGTTCGTCTTGCCTGGCTTGCTCTGATCTAATCTGGGTTTGGCCGGAGTCTGTTTTCAGGGGCAGCTCTATTTCATGTCTCTTTTGTTTCCTGGGAATTTAGAAGGTTCCCTCCTGGGATGGTTCAATTTAACATTTTCTCTGGTTTACAGTGGTGTAAAGCAATGCACGTTTGGTTGAATTTGTACTTCAGGCTCTGAATACTGTTCTTGCCCAGCCCAGGGATATGTGTTAAAATACCCTCAAGACGCTGGACAGTGGCAGTGAGCTAGAGCCCCAGCCAACCCCAAGATCCCAACAGAAACAAACCACACTCTGAGATGTACTGTGTTGCTAAATTATGATATTCAGTAGGTTAGATGCATTATAGATACTTCCACTTACAATAGTTTCAACTTACACAGGTGAGCAGTTACCCAGCCCAGCTCAAGTATGCTTTGTCCCCATGATAGCAGGAACTCCAGAGAGGAAGTGGAAGTATGCAAGACCTTTGCCTATTTTACCTGTTGCCAGATCACAAGTGTGGAGTAGGGGCCGGGACTGGGAAGTGAACGATTCTGTGGGAAGAGCTGCAGTCTCATGGCAAAGGGCGTGCCTGACCCGGAGAGTGAAGAATTAGGACCATTAATGTAGCCTAACACATTGTGTTTTGGGGTCCGAGGAGATGACATATAGCTGGATTTAATTATTATTAAGCATCTTAAGAGACTTTTGACTTTCATTATTATCCTATAAAGAAGTGTCCTCTAATTTTCATTAATAATTAAACATGTTTGCTCTTGGTTGCTAAATATGCATCGATTAGTCCAACAGGTCATTTATTCTCCCTCCTCCGATTATAGGGTCATTGAAATCTGACCCAAAGGTGTTCAGAATAAACGTGTCCCGTATTGGTCTGCTTCCATTCTGTACAGCAGGTCTGATTGGGAATCCAGCTTTGTACCAGTACTAATGTCATCTTGGGTCTATAACTTCCCTGCACGGCTCATTTTCTACTTTTTCCAATGTTATAAAATCTTTTTACTTTCTAGCAAACAAAGGGAGGAAAATAAATGGTGTAGAAGTTACATCTCACATAGCAAGGAGAGATTAGATTGCCTTTCACGTTACAGTAATGAATGACATGAAGAACTATTTCTTGGGAGAAGTTTATTGCTTTTCAACCTCTCGAGAACTCAGTTAATTCAGCAGCTAGCATAACATACAGGTAGGGCTTGCATTTCTATTTGAAAACCAATATTTTGACACAAAGGTGAATGGTTTTCTTATAGTTTACAGGAGAAAAAAATGAGCTATTGGTATATCTTTGTAAAGAATTTTAAAAATAAAACTTTAAACTACTCTCCAAGTTTGTGGTGTTATACTCTAGCAAAATTTATTGTGTTCTACAGAAGTTTTATCTGGGCACAGCTTGAGAGTAAAATCCATGGCTTTTATGAATGGCTTTGGAGATGACTGATAAATTCTAAGTAAAGGTGAGGACATAAGAATGGATGTTCCTTCCACATGGGTGGGAGAGACAGGATTTCGCAGCTGAGGAGCTACCCAGCATACTACCATGCAAGAGAAATGGCAGTGTAGGTGATGGCATTCTTTGCTCTGGATTTCCTTCTCTGTGAACCTCTTTTCTGCCGCCTTCCTTCCCATTTGCCATGTCATGGTTTTCCTTCTGCTTAAACACTTAAGGGCTTCCTCTGTCTCTCCTTCCTTCAAATCAGCAGTGTGCTGTGCAGTGTTGCATAACCAGCTGTCACAAAGCCAAGCCAAACCAAACCAAACCAAAAGAAAAAGGAAGAGAGAGAATAAAGCCTTTCAAACTAACACCGTGCTGATATAGTTGGGAGAGCATTCTCCCATCCTGACTCTGTGAGGCAGCCCCAAATACCACTGCCTACCTACCTAACAGTCCTTAGTGGTAAAGGGTCTGCACTGCACCCACATAACTAACTGTCCTTAATGCAAAAGAATACGCTGAGTTAGGAGACATAGATGTGGAGACTTAAAAAGAGATGACCAGACTTACGTAATAGGGTGACGCAGAAGGGCTGTAGCCTAAGATTGCCAGCAACCAAAATTAATGTACAAAGGCCCCCTCTTGTGTTTGGTGTTTATTTCTCATCAGACACAGTTATAACTGTAGTTTCTCCTGAGGAGGATCTGTGAAGAAAGAGCAATTTCACTCTGCATCTTCAGAGCACTACATTCTCACCCTGCCCCCAGACATTCAGTGACGCACAGAGGACAGTTTTCCATTCTTAACACCCGCATGGAAGTCAGGCTGAGGGGACAAGGGCCACCACCGCACTACTTCCTCCTGCAACGAACGTGAGCCGTGAGCTCCAGAGATGGACTGCGAGCCGGGGAAGATGGACAGACCCTCCACGGTGCTTGGGCTCAAGCAAAGGCTGGTGGGTGCCCCTATTCATACCTTAGCAGCTGCAAGGTGACTTTTTTATTTAAGAAAAGGCAAAATAAAGCTGCAAATAGTAATGTGAGTTGGTAACAATGGCAAATTGTGTAATGAAATTTATAGGTCTTTAGTTTCCATGGATTTGAGAAAGCGCCTTCCTTTTACTCCTTTCTCTGTCTCTAGGCCTTTATGTTTCCTGACAATCTACTGCGTGTGTAGTGGGCTGCTAACCTGCTGCTTTAATGAGCGGAGTACTTTTCTATGTGACTGTCATCCTTGAGACAGAAGAAGTTTAATGCATGAGTATTTTTGTCGTATAAAAATAACTGAGACAACACAATTTCCTATCGTGCTAGGCACTGTAGATTCTTTGAATGCATTACTTGATTTCATTAATCCTATTAAAAGGAGAGGAGGAAAAAAGAAGTAAACATCCTCCAAAAGGACATCTAATCTATTTTCAGGCAATGTTCTTTCTTTTGACAAAAGCAATCTGTGATTTTGACATCGAGCCCCACATACAATGAAGGCGATTTCCATTGGTCCTGTAAAGACAGCATCTCATCCCATCTCTGTTGCCCTGTAATTTCTCACATGCTTGTTACCCCATTTCCTCCTGATGTTAGAATCAGTCCCTACAGCAAACCTGAGACCCAACTGAACTATAGGGAGAGGGATTTGTCTGAAGGCTTAAGGAACAGGGATCTAGAAAGCTTGTTCTGATTTGAAAGGAAGGAAGAAAACAGGATTAGGAGCCCGCTGACACATCCAGTCAGGGTGACATGGTGCACCTGCAAAGGAAGCAGTGAGTGTCACAGTCCACAGCCCAGGGCTGCACCACACTGCCATTTCTTGTCTTTGTTCAGTAAAATCCTGGGGCCTGTGCATCCCCAATCATGTCAGAATTCAGGGGTCCTGGTGAACTGGAAGAATTTGACCTCTAGTACAGTCTGCTTTTTGCCGGCATCCTCAACATCAAAGCCTTTATAGGTCCCTGTCTTAGTCTCTTTCTCATCACTGGGACATAATACCTGACACCCATAATTAAATGGAGTGTATCCTGGCTCATATTTAATGTCCACAGTCAGCTGGCTCCAAGGCAGGAGAGCAGGGCACAGGGGCATAGTGGAAAAGCAGCTACTCATGCTGTGGGTGGGGGACCAGAGGGATGGCCAAGTGAGGAGCCCGGGAAGGGGGACAGACCACTCCAGGCCATGCCCATGGTGACCCCCATCTGACCAGACCCTACCTGTAGACATCGAGTCAGCTGTGCCAGTCCAAAGTCCCTTGGAAAGCCCTGCCTATGAGCTCATGAGGCACCGGGGACCTTTTAGATCTAAACTGTAACAGTCCCCAAAATTCTAGTTTCTAAACAGGGCCTTGGGACTCTTTCCTGGGACTGGAGTCCCTTCTGCCAGGGACTGGACACTTTTGGATGCACTTTATAGCATGCTTTCTAAGTCCTTGCCATGCCCAGGGGTGGCAGGAGAAGGTATGGGCATGGAATTCTGCTGTATCTGCTGACTGATTCTTTTCTCTTCTCCTATTTTCTCTCTTTTTTCCATTTTTCTCTAGTGTTTCATATTTCTTTCATTCCAGGACCCCTTGGAAGCATAATAATTTTAATGGCTTTTTAAAATGAAGCAAAAACAGTAGTTGCCTTTGCAAGTAATATCTGTTCTGGGGCCTGTAACATAATATGAACCCATCTTTCTCTGCCCTGCTAATTTTCCCAAGTAATAAGCTGGGAGAAAACCATGCAATCTTATAAAAATTCTCTCACCAGGATGCTCAATAGAAGAGGTTACTGATGATGATTGTAGGTTCCATTCCAAAAAAAAAAAAAGAAAGAAAAAAGAAGGAAGGAAAGAAAGAAAGAAAAACAAGAAAGAAAGAGCGAGCCTCTTCCACTTACCATGGTGTGGGGCACCGCCTTCGTTCCTCCAGTGGACACACATACACCACGGTTTCTGGGAGGGATTGGTCCTCCTTGGTTGGGAAGGTGGAGACCTCTTCGTTGAGCCACAGAAACCTGACTCCCCAGGAGTTGTCATCCACAACCAACAGGCTGCTCACCAGTGTGTCTAGAAGAACCTCAAACAGCGCCCCTGTTCACCTCTTACTGTGCTATGACAGTGCAGGGAAGGAAAAAGGCAGGAGGCTGGAGGCAGAGGTGGCCAGCCCCAGCCCTGGGCTCCCTTCCTAACTTCTTACCCTTCCCCATCTCAGTAGGTGCAGGGCAGCGGGTAGACCAGATGTATTGGCTTTCCTAGCATGTAGCCTCTTCATGTTAGATCCAGGTGTTACATTGAGAGCAAAGCAAAACGAAATGAGAATAGCAGCAACAGAAACAATATCAAGAAAAAGGGGAGACCAGCAAAGATCAGTGCTCCACACTGAGAGGAGCTGGTGGTGGGACTGGGGACAGGGTCTAGTGGCCTCCACATGACTTCTCTGACCCTAAAACTGTGGATCTGCAGGAGGCTGGTTTCCAGAGAAAGCACATCAGTTTCCTGTCACCAGTCACCACAAACTCAGAGCAGCAGAGACTGATTCTCACGGTTGAGGAGTCCTGATGTCCAAAACCAAGGTGTGCGCAGGCCGCGTTCCCTGTGAAGGCCTGAGGAGAGAAAGTCTCTCGCCTCTTCCACCTTCTGGTGGCTCCTGG
This sequence comes from Hydrochoerus hydrochaeris, assembly GCA_004027455.1. Taxonomy (NCBI): domain Eukaryota; kingdom Metazoa; phylum Chordata; class Mammalia; order Rodentia; family Hydrochaeridae; genus Hydrochoerus; species Hydrochoerus hydrochaeris. The sequence continues at coordinate 100,092 of PVLA01001259.1, forward strand.
CGCTCCTTGATTCTGGCAGCATAACTCCAGTCTCTACTTCTGCCCAGTCTCTTTATGGAACGGTCACTAGATGTAGGACCTGCCCCAGTGCACTGTGCTCTCATCTCGATCCTTACCTTAACCACATCTGGGAAGACTCTCTCCAGGAAACTCACATTATGAAGTTTGGGGGGACACTACTCAAACCTCTAAAAGGAGAGGAGAGTGGAAGCTGGAGAAGGTGCCATGTGCTGTGTTGCGGAAGGAGAACAGAGGTGCCTGCCCTTGGGAGCTCATAGTCTAGAAGTGAAGCTATGCTGAAAATGCTGGAGGAACAGGGGCAGAACTAACTAAGACGATGTGATGCTACAGAACCTAGATGAAAATATGATGTAACTCTGGAAAGGACATCAGCGAAGGTTACTCCGAGAAGGGTGTACTGAATATTTTTAAGGGCAGAGGGACAGATGGATGCGGGAGAAGAAATAGCCCCCGTTATCTCACAGGACTGCTCTCCCCCCCTTCTAAAGGGGGAGCAAAGTTGAGATATCTGAGAACGTGTTATAGAATCAGCATGGCTGCCAAGCTCTGTGTATTTCCTGGGATGCTTTTTGCAGAGGCCCGAGTCTGGTCCTTTACACTCACAGTTGTTTCTGTAGTGTTCCTTCTTGGTCTATTGTCCCTTTCCTGGTCCCCTATTAACCCACTCCATTGAGGAAGCTGCCGTTAAACAGCAAGAGCTACTGTGACTGATAAGAAATGTATTAATATTCCTGCATGTCCTGCTGGGAAGCCTTTGCCTCTGCGGCTGGTAGCTGTATCTTCACTAGACCAGAGTCCTATCTCTGCATGCAGATTTAAAAGGATTTCGCTTCTTGCAAGGTCTGTTTCTCATGGAAGGTAATGAGGTTCAAGAAATGCCAAGCCAGGTGCTTTTTGCAATTTTGCATAGCTCAATCCATTCGCTACGGCATGCAAAGGTCTCTGATTTGAAGAGAAACTGCTTTGCATCCCAAGCACCGAGCTCCTCATTTCAAAGATTTTCTGTTCCTGGGTTTCATTTGCTGTTAGGAGGGATACATAATATTAGTTTGGCTAAAAGAGTCTGTAGACATACTAGCTTCATTTATTTATTGCTAGGCATTCAGATCTTTAGTTGCATCCTTTGGATAAGTTTTCTTTAATTCTTCTCTTAGCTTCATCAACAATGGAATATGTCTGAGGAAGTTTATTTAAGATGTACAATGAGTTAATCTGAAATGAAATGAAAGCATTGAAGAAGAAATGAGCTCTGGGAAAATCTGAGGTAAGCTGTCTGATCTGAGAAAAAAGAATCAACTCGCACATTTAAGAGAACTCATGTAATTGCAAAGTACTTTTAACATGGAATTTAGATACAGACTTTGTTGACATGTTTGGTGTAAACAAGGTCAATGAAGAAATAGTACAAAGGAAGAGACAACTTCTTTTGTATATTTATTTCCCATTAATATTATTGTATGTAGTGTTGTTTTTATTTATATTTAAAAAGTAAACTAATTCATTTGATCTTTTTTGTTTTAAGTAAATGACCCTCGTCCTTTATAGTAAACTGTGAGAGCTTGGACAGGGAGGGGAACCCAGGGAGGTCTGAAGTGCACAGCTATTTCCACATCCCTGCATGAACCTCTATGAGGGCTGCCCAGGCAGAAACCACGAACCGAAACCACTAGGAAGAAACTACTGTGCAGATTTTCAAAGGATTGGGAGTGTTTCAGCACCTCCCTCCAAATTTCCCCAACTACTGGCCAACATCAGGAATGGCCAGTTTTATCGATAACACCCATAACAAGGTTACTCTTAAACATTTCCCAGTGATCTGGCTTGCTAGGTGACCTGAGGACCAGGGAGGAGCTTGCAGAATTTGGCAGCCTCATCTCTGCAGGCTCTGAGGGAGCTTTAGGGAAACTGGAAGGGCCCATCTCAGTCTGGGGAAAACTTAGAGTGGACTGTGGAGTGGCACACTTGGGGCTTCTAGCTGCGGCCTTGGGTGGACCATTTCTCCTCCTCTCCCATGTCTCCTGTACTGCGAGGAGAGATTTGCCACCTTGCTTCAGCATCACCGTGGTCACTAAATGCGAGCAAGGAGCCCCCCGCACGTGGCAGCCCTTCTAAATGGTTATTTCCTTCCTTCCTGATTTCCTCCTCAGCCAGCCCCCTTCTTTTCCCTAGGCTGATTTCACACTTTGCCATCCTCTGACGGTTTCCTTTGTTTTGTCCCACGGTTTCCTATTTGTTTCTCCATCAGTGTGAAGCAGCCACTGTTGCCTCTGTTATTTCTCTCGAGCCCAACCTCTGACTCTCTGGTTCCTGCTCTGGTTCCCCAGGGGCCTCTGTCTCTGTACCTCTCAGTGCCTTGAATGCCACTGATATTTTTCCTATAATTCTTATAACTGGTATTTCCTTTTCCTTCTGTTCACTTATGTATCATTTACTAGTCAAATGCATTTATGGAGAACCCTATGGGTGCCACTCCTGAAGTCTAGCTGAATTCTTCCCACCTCTGTGTTATACTCAGAGTAATCTTGCAGTCCTGTAACTGATTGTGGAAGTTTGACTCTGGAACCAGAAGGACTGGATTCATATCCAGTTCTGTAAATTCCTATCTGTGGAATACCGAGCCTGTCTTAGCTACACATCTCTCATCAATAAAGTGGCGATCATGACAGTGCTCATCTTGTGGAGTCGTGAGAGGGATTAAACGTGCTGGTGTGTGTTGCATTCTGAGAATAGCGCCTGGCCTAACAAGCACAGGTGACAGATATCCACCAGCTGCTTTCCCTGCCTCTCTGCTTCCTCTTCCTATAGCTCATCTTTCCTCTGATATTTTGAATTTGCCTTCTGCAAAACTTCATCAAACCAGTTTCCAGTTTATTGAGCGCTTACTCCTTTCAGAATAAGGTTGGTTGTTTTGCTTGGCATCCCGAAAACTGTATATCTCTGGCCCCAGTCTTACCTCCTGCTATCGGCAAACTCCTAGTGCCAGGAGTTTGTGCTCCTGTGTATTCGCGTGGACCTTTGTGATGTGCGTCAGGATCCTGGGGAGCATTTCCTTCAGCATCCTCTGATCCCTCTGTATATCTTATCAAGAACACTGCTGCATCTTTAAATTTATCTATGGCTCTTTTTAGTCTCACTTTTTCTAGAGGTCTATAATCACTGCAGTCCTCAGTGATCCAGGGGAATCCACAGCACTCATGTACTTCCCTTTATTTATTTACTACAGAACCCTGTACTCACCAGTTTTTATAGTCTCCCTTATCAGATTTTGGCTCCCTGTCATTTAGGACAGGAATTATCAAACATTGTCCCTAGAATTTGTCCATAAAAGGTCAAACAGTGAAATGCTTTTGACGCTTGCGGGCCACATAGTTGCTGTCAACCAGTCAGCTCAGGACCATGGAAACACAAAAGCATCTGTAGACAACACGAAGACACAGAAGCGCAGCCACCTTCCTGTAAACCGTGCAACCGTGTGTGGCTGGATTTGGCCGCTGGGACACAGTTGTTGATCCCTGGTGCAGGGAAATTTCTGTTCAGGTACTGAGACTTTAAATAAAATGCTACCAGTAGAGTGATTTGCAATGTGAGAAAATTTTGGTGAATTCTAACGGGTCCTTGGGCATGTTCCCATTTGGGAAGAGGAAAATCTCCTTTTACTTATAGACATATGTCAGGTACCCTTGGAAAACCCATAAAATAATGGGTATCACCATCCCTGCTCTAGTGCAGAAATTCCACCTTATTCCTGATAGTGGCAAAAGAAGGCCGGAGGGGGAGGAGTGGTTGCCAGAGGGAAATCTCATCACCATGGGAACAGCTTTCTGCATTCCTGCATTGGGCTTTGAACACCAGGTGGTTCACAAACCTGCAGGAAGCTTTCTAACTGATACTGTAAAGAGAAAACTGCTTTTCCTGATGCTCAGAAAAATGCATTTGCTACGGTCACTGGCCAATCAGTCCCTACATATTTTTTCAAACTACCTGAGCATCCTGGTTTTCTGAACAGGCTCGGGAGGGAATTTTATCTTTAAGTTATGAAGCATAGGAAGTAACAGAGATTGAAGTTTTAGATTTTTTCTTTGCTTTCAGATTGCAGATGAACGACAGACAAGCATGGCTAATCAGATTTACCATTTCTTTACACTTTATTACTTCAGCAAATGGGACAGGAAAACCTTCTGATGACTCAAAGCGTCCTAAGATTTCATTCAAGCACCTAAAAATTGTATTAGATTTTTCTCCGCAGAGTTTCTTGCTAAATTTTAAATACTTATTATTCTAATTGAGATCTTCTAAGAGGAAAAATGACTCTTCCTTACCCCTGTTTTTGTCATGTAATGGACTGCTACGTTCATGGAGATATGGAATGGAAGCGTCGCTTTGTGCAATAATAAAGTGTCAAACTATGAGCCCTTGTGCCCCCAAGGACGCACAGATAACTGAGGACTAAAGACATCAGGAGCCAATGCCAGGTCCTGGAAAATAGTCCCCAGACTGACAGAAGCCCTGTCAGAGTAAAAGGGTGGTGGCTTTTGGCCACAGATGCTGATTGGAATTTGGTTTCAGTGGAAGACATCAATGATTAGAAGCAGAAGCACAAGTGTGCCGTCCCTCTGTGACGTTACTGACTGTAAGTGTGCTTTGTTTCATTCTTACGAAAGCATCTTTACTGTGATCTTTTTCTTTGTAGACTTATTTTCAGATACAGCTTGTCAAGGTTAGGATGCTGGAGGGATCTTACCACATGTTGGACCCATTGCAGGAAATCACAAAACCTTGGGTGGCTTGAAGGTCACTGACTCATGGTTAACTAGATGCATATCCTTATGATCCTTCCTTCTGTTTCAGTATTATCCTCCAATTTTAAAAGTACTCTTCATATACACTTTCATGAGTGGGATGTATCTGAATATCACATTTTTTTTTGGTTGAATTGTGCCCTTCCCCCCAAAAGATGTTAAAACCCTAATCCTTAGTATCTGACTATGACCTTATTTGGAAGTATGGTCTTAGTAAATATAATCAAGTGAAGATAAATCCATGCTGGACTTAAAAGTGAAATTTTTAATCCAAGGACTTGTGTCTTTGTAAAAGGATGGAAAGATAAACCCAGAAACAAAGGAGAAAATCACATGAAGACTCAGGCCTGTGCATGCACACACATGCACATACATGCACACATGCACACACGCGTATGTGAGAGAAAGATGTGGGATGCAGGAGGCAGGGATTGGAGTGAAGCGTTTACTGGCACACACGGGAAGTGAGGACAGCAAAGGTCCTTGCTAGAGCCCTGGGAAAGACACAGCCCCACTGACAATTCAATCTTAGGCTTCTGCTCTCCAAAAATGCGAAAGAAAAACTTCTGTTAGGCCACAGTCTGTGCTCTGTCACAGTCTCCTTGGAAACCAATATGACTTTCACTGTCCCTCAGAGGATGTTTTTCTTTATCTTGATCTCATATCTTGGCTGTTGTACATAGTGCAAAGTTCTTCCTCCAGCAAGGCCGTGGTAGAAAAAGAAATTCTAGCTGTGGAAGGGAATGTGAATTAGTCCAGCTGCTATGAAAACAGCATGGGAGGTTCTCCAAAACCTGAATGTAGAGTTACCCCGCGGTCCACGAATCCTTCTGGTTAGGCTAAAGGAGAGAAAATCAGTGTGCAAGAAACACCTGTGCATACACAGCTGTGTATTCACTGTAGCACTATTGCACAAAAGATGTTAATGTTGTTGTGTTTTTTTTCAAACTAAGACCTCAGTGCTCATGTTTAATTGCAGTGCTGGTTCTTTGCAATAAATAAGTTGGTTTTAGGTTGCAGTTTGGACACTCAATCTTCAAAACGTTCCCCATCACTGCTGTAACACAACCCAACAAATCCTGAAAACCTCCCTGGTTCTTTCTAGGTCCCACTGGGTCTGACTTTTTCACAGACCTATGCCTCCTCCTGTTCTGGAAACTGAATTATCTTTTTAATTTTCTTTCCTTTTCTTTTGCTAAGGAGCCAATTTGACCTTTGTTGGAGATATGCCTCCTTTAGCTCTCAGCTGCTTAAGCTAAAGTCCTTGACTATTTTCTTTTACTTTCCAATTATAATGTTTGCCTGTAAAATTTGTGCTGATTGCCTCAGTTTTAATTTCCATTATCACTGAAGCAAGAACCCTCCCTGGATGGTGACAATAGTTCATTATAGTTTTAATTTCCATTTTCCTGATGATTAGTTACATTGAAAACTTCTTCTAAAATCTGTTGGCCATTTTCATCTGTTTTTTTTTTTTTTTAAGCAATGTTGATTCAAAGTTTTTTTTTTTTTTTGGTTCACTTTTAAATCTGGTAATTTGTTTTCTTTCTTTTCAATTGCTTGACTTCCTCATATTTGTATACTAACCTTGCATAAGATGAGCAGTTTGCAAATATTTTCTTCCATTCCATATATTGTCTTAACTCTGTTAACTGTTTCTTGGGCTGTGTGGAAGCTTTTACATTCAATGTGTGCCTTGTACTTTCTGGCTGCTTGCTGTCTGCCTCTACCTGTCCCAGTCACTCTGGGGTTTAGGTTATTTCAAAGGAATACTTAGGTTATTTCAAAGGAATAGTCCAGTGATGGCGAACCTCTCCGAGCTTTGCTGGGGCACATGTGCCCTAAGTTCTCCGTCGCTGGCTGATTCCCTTCCAGCTGCTGCTGCACGCTGAGCTCGCCCAGAGAGAAGGAGGTGCAGGAGAGCTGGGGATCAGACCTGTCTTTTGTTTTAGCCTCTTCCCTTGACGAGTCTCCTGAGTCTCTGCTTCTGTTGGAAAACTTTCGTTTGGAGAAGAGAATTTTATTTTTATAATCTTACAAAGCAAAAAGTTATCAGCCATCTTGGCTTGCAGATCGAAGGCAGAAAGAACTTTTACTAGCAAAGCCAGACTGTCTTTTTGCCCACTTTTAAAATAGTATAGAATGTAAATGTGTCCCTTTCTTAAAAAATAATTCACCCCGAACAGTGGCTAGCATAGACTAACATCCCTGATTCTTCCTGATATTGAGTGTTAATGGACACAGAGCCCATGCTCCAAGACACAGTCTACAACAATCCACCAGGATCTTCTTTCCTGGTGTAGCATTTCCTAGTTGATAATTGGTCTATAGAATCAACAGGAGAGAGCACGGATCATGTTTCAGTGGAGCAAATGGATCACAGTTCGCACCGGTGTGCGTTTGATTCTGCTGGGCACGAGAGTCTTCCCGCTGTTTTGCCAACCCTCCATTGTCTCCAGGGCTGCATTGCCTGTTACTGATTTCTGTGCCTTCTAAGGGGCAATCAACAGCGATGAGGCTGAAGCACAATTTTTGGAAGGGGTTCTGTGTAGCTCACAGACATTTTGGGGAGGCAGGGATACTAGGTTTGGAAGACAGTCAAAAAAAGGAGGCCCCTCAAGTCAGAGCCACACAGAACTGCTATGGCCCCATGTTGGTGAGGACCAAGCTACTGCTGTGACCCTGGGATGTCAGCTTGTGGCCGAATTCTTTTTCAGACCCTTGGATGTCACCGTTGCTGCACAGGGAACATGGATGCTGGTGCTTCTTCTGCTTCCTTCTGCATGGATTCCTCTTCTGGTTTCATTTATCACCGTGTACAGATGGAAAGCACGTGATCTGTCTGGGTTTAGTTCGTGCACTGAAGGCGAGCTTCAGAAGCAGCAAAGGCAGCCTTTTAGGGCTTTCAGTTTCTACAGTAAGAGATAAACCTTCCTTCCTCAGCACATGTAAAGTGCCCTGGGGAGGAGGCAGGGATAATGGATCTCAAAAGAAAGGACACGCCCAGGTTAATTTATACCCAGTGCAGTACCCACCTCAGTGTACACTGAGCACTTATTTTTGGCCTAAATCTTCAAAGTAAGGTTTTACCTACAACAATTTTTCTAAGCTCTACGGGTGCCTATGTAATGTCAGGTATTTTGTGCTACTTATAAGTAATCTATAATTCTCACATCCCTTCAGAGTAGAGATTATGATCCTGGTATTGATGATATGACTGCAGAATCTAGAATTTCCTGAACACACCCTACAAGACAGCCCGGATATTAGTGCTTCTGTTTCACTGCAGAGGAAGGTAAGGCCCGAGGGCTGGTGGAACCGTCCGAGATCAAACTGATCGAAAAAGAGATGAGGCTGGGCCTGGGCTGCAGACCTCCACTGCCCGGCCTGTCCCCATGCCACACTCCACACTGTAAATAGTAGAGACACGCCCAAGTTAAGTGCTGGGCTTGGATTCAGGTTCATAATTTAAATTTGTTTTTACCTGGACCAAAGAGCCGAGCAGTTCAGCAGTCCCTTTACTGTCACCAGTGTGTCCTTAAACTTCCAGTCAACAAACAATCATCATGTAGGTTTTATTGTCGTTATCAACAAGTTAGCATCGGGAGTTGGACAGAGCTCGGCTTCTGGGTCTCCTGTCCGGTCAGCAGCTGACCGCTCACGTTTATACGTGGGAAGCAACTTGAAATGAAAATTCCTTCTCGGCTACGTGTTTAAATTCTAGCAAGTGATTTTATTTTTTTTTACTTGCAACACTAAAATTCTTCAAAAGAATGGAGATTGTTAAAGCTGTTCATTTTATGTACCCAAATAGTTTAGTGAACTTTCAAATGGTCAGACAAAGAGGGAACTAGATTTGTAGTTAATGTGAATTTGCTAGATTTTTATTCAGTTTTAAAAAAGATCAAGAGCCAGGTGTGCTAGCTACTGAGTTCAAAGCCAGTGTGAGCTATCTAGTGTGATCCTGTCTCAAAAAAAAAAATCATTATTTTGAACAAAAAGTATAAAATTTTAAATAATAGAGACAGACAATATAATGTGATTCTATCAAAATCCTACCCTTCAATGGTTTTCTTAGTATATTGCCATTCATATGTTACAAATTTAATCTTCAGGAACTTCATTTAATTTTTGGACATTAAATCTATTTAAATCTTGTGGGTCATGGTGGTGCACACTTATAATAACAGCATACAGGAGGCTGAGGCAGGCGGATCACTGCAAGTTTAAGGCCAGCCTGTGCTATAAAGGGAGTTCAAGGTCAGCCTGAACTGCTTAGCAAATCCCTGTCTAAAAAACAAAACAAAACAAAAACAAAAACAAAAAACAAAAAAAAACCCAAACCTCTTTAAACCATCTTTTATTTTAAAAAAAATCCTCTAAATTTTTTTCATTTCAAGAGGAAGAATTTTAGAAAGCAGAATGTGAACATTGTTACCTTAAAAGTTTACAGGGAAGAAAAACTGCATGATTGTAGTTCAGTATCATCCCGGATGAATGATCTCTGATCTGCACAGAACAAGGAATCGAAAGAATATGAAGGAAACAGGAAATTGTCAGAGAAAACGAGGTGCCACAATGCATAATGTTCTTACCAATCAAACATTAAAACAAGGGACATTATAAAAGTGCTTTAAGATGACTATTTCGTATAGCTTTCATTCTACAGTGACTAGAATTGTTTTACACTGCCAATCAATTTTAGTATTTGAAGTTGAAGAATTTTTTCAGGCTTTCTGAGTCCATGTGTCCCAATGCATAAGGTTCCTTATGGAAAACATGTTTCTGAAAATAATTTTCCTGAATTATTATTTTGTACCTAAGAAGATAAAAATATAATTAGAAAAGTTGAAGCTGACTATGCACTACAGTGTAGCACTGACAGCTAACAAATTACAATATTGTGAAATCTTGTTCCTTTTATTTTTTATTTCATTTATGTGTTTATTTTTGTGGTGCTGGGAATTTACTCTGGGGCCTCATGCATGTACTGTAATGCTAAATAAACTACACTCCCAAGCCCTCTATCTTCTAAAATTTGATCAATAAAAATATCAGCAATAAAATTGCAATTATAAGTTAGATTTTCTTATTTATACTTGTTTTCAAGATTTTTTTCTTTGAGAGCTATACTCAGTTTTGATCTTAATTTCCAGCCAGATAGTGTTAATTTGTCCTTGACTACTTGTATTATTGATAATAATTCAAAATGCATATTATGTGCTCTTTTAAGAAAGTCTCCTGGCTGTTAAGAGGCTAAACAAGTATTTCTTTAAGTTGGAGATAAAGTGTTTGGGCCAACAGCGACCTATCACTCTTTTTTTGCGAATATCTTTCTATTCCATTTTCTATAGAGCCATTGGTAACATTCACTTCTTTGCTTGACCCATAAATTTCATAAGTGTGGGAGACCTGAAGACCTCAGGAAAACACATCTGATGTACAAAATCGAGGTGCTACCTGGGAGAAATATCGCTGCGCCATTAAACTCAGCCACATGGTGGCACCAAAAAGTAAGGTCATCCTCGTGTAGATGTTCACACAAGAGGTAAACTAGTGCTTAGTGCCTTACAAAGAAAAAGATAAACGATCACTTTTTGGAAAATAAAAGGGAGGAGGCTTTGAATTAACTAATCATCATCCTTTGTAAGATTAAATTGACCAGTAGTGGACTAAGTGGGCAGGCTGGGGGAAGTTCTCTCAAATAGCTTTAAACTTCGTGGTCTTGAATTTCACTTCCCTCAGTTTGCATTCTGCTTCCTGTTGTGAAGTTCTTGTCATGCACCAAGGCAAGTGAATATCCGTGTCACATGCATATGAAGTGTCTTTTTTTATTTTACATGAGAATATTATAAATCAACTCAACATTGTAATTGTTTGTTATTGTTTTGCAAATAAGGAAATTGGTCTAATAGGGGCTGAATGACTTGGGCAAAGCCCCATAGCTGGAAAGTGGTGCAGCTAGGATTCAAATCCCACCATCAGCCTGCAGGTGCTGGGCTTCTTGCTCCACATCTGGATGAGGTTTACAGGGATGAGTTTACATTTCTGCTTGCAGCTCTGTGGGACTGGGAAACTGTCCAGGAAAAGCTTCCCAAATCTCTGTATCTGGCATGGGTATACAGTGTATCTAAGAAATAATGCATATTGCCGCATTGCAGCCAGGTGCATTGGCATAACTGTACTTATTTCCTTTTCTATATTGCAGATTGAACCCAGGGCCTCTGCATGGAGCTGCAGCCTCGGCCTCCTTCTCCTTTTTACATTTTCAGATAGACTGTCACTGGGTCGAGAAGTAGCCAGGCTGGGCTCAAACTTGCTGTGTTCCTGCCTTAACCTCTCAGAGTGCTGGAATAACAAACATATTCCACCATGCCTGACTCCAAGTTTTATTTATTTATGTATTTATGCATTCTCGTATTTATTTACTTATGTTAATTAAATTTATTGGTACATTTTAGATATACATAATGATCACCTTCATTAGAGGGTGTTTATACCTGTATGTGATATAACTTGATTCTTTTTATTCCACTCCCCTCCCCTCCCTTTAACCCCTCTTCCCCTCCTTATTTACAAAAGCTTTGTATCCATTTTTTCTTTTTTTTTCTCATCATTTTTTTCTTTTCCCTTCCTCACTCCCTTCCCTCAGTTTTCCTTCCCAGTTGAGCATTTTCTCCCTATTTCACAATATCTATTATATATTTTGATCCTTTTTTACACTTTTGGTTTCTCACACCAGAGTGTGGTGTCTACACATGTGTCCAATTTATTTCACTTAAGAGAATGGCCTCAGGGTACATCCATTTAGCTAGAAATGACTCCATTTTATCTTTATTTATGGCAGAGTAATACTTTATTGTATAAAAAATCATGTTTTCTTTATCCATTTATCAGTTGATGGGCATTTGGGCTGATTCCTATGGTACATTTAATTCTTTTGGAAAGACACCATGAAGGGGAATAGCTGGGTTGAATGGAATGTTCAGTCCTAGCTTTTTGAAGAATCCTCACACTGATATCCATAGTGGTTGTATCAACCACTATGTACCAATGACCTTTCCCCCCACAGCCCTCCAGCATTTGCTATTGGTTGACTTCTTGATGATAGCCATCCTCTCTTGATTTTAGAGTGAAAGCTTCAGTTTTTTCCCATTTAATATAGCATTGGCTGTTGGTTTGTGATATATTGATTTTATCAGATTGAGATAAAAACCATTTGTTCCAATTTGCTGTAGAGTTTTTGTCAAACAATTTTTCTGGACTTTGTCAAACAATTTTTCTGCATCTATTGAGATGATCATATAATTTTTCTCCTTGACTCTGTTAATAAAGTGTATTTCATTTATTTATTTGCATATGTTGAGCCATGCATCCCTAGGGTGAATCCTAATAGTGTATAATCTTCTTGATGATTTGCTGCATTCTGTTTGGCAGTATCTTGTTGAGGATTTTTGCATCTGTGTTCATTAGGGAGATTGGACTGTAGTTCTTTTTCCTAGTTGGGTCCTTCTCTGATTTTGGTATCAGGGTAACATTTGCTTCCTAGAATGAATCTGGGGAGTATTGCTTTCCTTTTAACTTCATTAAACAGTTTGAGAAGTAGTGATATTAGGTTTTTTCCTAAATTTCTTGTAGAATTCAGTAATGAATGCATCAAAACCTGGGCTTTTCTTTGTTAGTAGGTTATAAATTACATCTTCATTTTGATTGACTGATATTGGTTTATTTAGAATTTTTATATCTTCTTGATTCAGCTTGGTAATTCATATATATCTAGGAATCTGTCCATTTCTTCTGCATTTTCCATCTTAGTGGAATACAAGTTTTTAACGTAGATGATTTTTTGGATTTCAGCAGGAAATGTTGTGATTTCATCCTTTTCATTCCTAATTGTGTGGATTTGAGTCTTTTCTTTCCTTTTTTTTGATAAGGTTAGGTAAGGATTTGTGTATTTTATTTAATCTTTTAAAGAATCAACTCTTTGATTCATTGATTCTTTATATTGTTCCTTAGTTCCCATTGCATTAGTTTCTGCTCTGCTCTTAATAATTTCCTCCCTTGTATGAGATTTGGGCTTGACTTGCTCTTCTTTTTCTAGGTTCAGCATTAAGTTGTTTATTAGAGCTTGGTCTGTTTTCCCGATATGGATATTCATGCTATAAGTTTCCCTTTTGGGTCTACTTTCATTGTGTTTCATGAATTCTGGTATGTTGTATTGGCATTATTGATTATTTTTAGAAACTAATTCCTTCTTTAATTTCACCTGTGACCCATTGGTTGTTCAGGAGTGTGTTATTTAATTTTCATGTGTTTATGAATTTCTTGTGGTTTCTTTTGCTATTAATTTTCAATTTCATTGGACTATGGTCTGATAACATACATGGAATAATTTCAGTTTCTATGTATTTACTTAAGCATGTTCTGTTAGCTAGTACGTGGTCTGTTTTGGAGAATGCCTTATGTGCAGCTGAGAAGAATGTGTATTGTAATGTGGTGGGATGGAACACTATGTAGACATCTACTAAGTCAGTATGTTCAAAAGTTTGATTCAGTTCTAAGATTTCATGGTTGATTTTTTGCTTAGTGGTTCTACTTGTGACGGTGAGGTAGTAGTGTCCCCCATTACAACTGTGTTAGTGCTTATTTGGTTTTTCATGTCATTAATATTTGTTTTATATAGTTGGGTGCTCTGGTATTTAGTGCATACATATTTATGATTCTTACCTCTTCCTCTTAAATTGCTTCTTTTAAAAGGATATAGTGACCTTTGTCTCTCTTAATCAGTCTTGGTTTGACATCCACTTTGCAAATAGAATAGGTAACTGCTTTTTTCTGGCTTCCTGTTGCAATGGAGTATTGTTTTTCATCCTTTGACTTTCAGCCTATGAATTTTGTTTTGAGTTAAATGTGTTTTTTTGTGTCTATATGTTGGATCTTGCTTTTTGATCCATTTTGCCAGTCTATTTCTTTTGGTTGGTGAATTGAAACCATTCATGTTGATGGTTATAACTGATATGTATTGACTTATCTTTGGCATGTTGTTTTCCTGTTGTTGGCTCCTTTTCCCCCCACCCCCCTCAGTTTAACTGCTGGCTTTTTCTGGTAGATTCACCTCATTGGGGTTTACAGAGTTGTAGTCCTTATTATCCCTTTCTAGAATGTCCTTAGAACACTCTGGAGTTCTGGCTTGGTGTTCATGAATTTCCTCAGGTGTTCTTTGTCATGGAAGTATTTTATTTCTCCACCAATTGTGAAAGATAGTTTTGTAGGGTGCATCAAGCTGGGTTGGAGGTTGTTTTCTTTCAGGGCTTGGAATACTTCACTTCAAGCTCTATTTGACTTGAGAGTGTGTGTTGGGAAGTTGGATGTGATTCTGATGGGCTTTCCTTTATAGATGATTTTTTTTCTCTAACTGCTTTTAACATTCTATTTCATGTTGAATTTCTGGAATCTTGACTATTACATGCCTTGCAGTAGATTTTTTATGATAGTTAATTGGAGTTTCATATGCCTCATTTATCTGTATGTCAGATTCTTTTTTCTTGCCAGGAATTTTCTCCTCTGACTGCTGTGGACAGTTTTTTTTTTTTAATGTGATTTGTGCCATTTCCTGCTTTTTCATTGACTCTGATCAATTTTATTGCATCATCTAGCAGCTGCTGGACTGATTTCTTGTGGATCCTTACTATTCTTAAGAAATCCTTCTTTTCATGATCACTAAACTCACTCCTGTCTTCTATAACTGAGATTCTGTCCTCACATTGGCTCATTCTGCTGCATACATTTTCAGCGGGCATTTTAATCTCCTGCAAATCCGTTTGAATCTGCTTTATGGATCCTATTACTTTTCTATGTTGGGCATTCATGGTTTCCATCATTTTCCTAATCTCTATTTTTTAAAATCTGTATCTGCTTTAGAGTCACAAAGCATGTCTTTCATTATGGTCACACCATGTCTGTAGTTATCTGAAAGATTATTTCTTGTTTATTTCTCATTAATTATTTGTCATTGTCTAAGAAATTATTAGAGCCTCATTTATTTATTTTGTTGTCACCTCTTCAGAGAGTCCAGGTGGGTGGCTTTTGGATTGTTCACCTCATTGCTCTCTGCATTTGCTTTTGGTGACCTGAGCTTGCATCTTGTTTAAGTTTCTTTTCATTTTGTATTATTATTATTTTTAGTTTAATTCCTGAGTTGATGCTTAAAGTTGGCCATGGTGAATAGATTTATTGCTAATATTTAGAACACTTAGGAGATGATTACTTCTCACAGGTGTCTTCCAGGTGTAGCTGACTTCTGGGTTTTGAGTCTGTTGGAAGATCCTCCCTCTTTAACGTATTGGGGATGGGAACTTGCTTCCTACTTGACTTGGCCCATGGTTCTTTGGTGCTGGGCTATAGTATTTTTTCTGACCTTTAGGAAATCTCATTCTTTTTTTTTTTCTTTTTTTTATTTAAAGAGAAAAAAAAACAGGAAAAAGGTAGAAATATTACAGAATTTCAAGAAAAGAAGATAAACAGTAAGAAATCACTAGTTGATACATTACATATTGTTCTTTTAGAAATAGTTATTCAAGTTATAGGATCAGAGCACACAAAGTGGACACAAAAGCAGTGAGAGTGCAAACAGATCAGTTCAGCAATCCAACAAGAACCTAGAAATATGGTCATCAATCCCACACATTTAAACTTACATGCAGCTATATCTTTTATAGCGCTTCCTATTTCCTCTTTTTTTACAATAGCAATTACACATTTTTAAAATTTTATTTAGACAGAAAAAAGGGTAGCAACAATACAGAATTCTAAAAGAAAGAAAGAAAAAGGAGAATAAGAAAAAGCCCCACTAAGAAATCAGTAATTTATAAATTACGTACTGTCATCCTGGATGTAATTGTTAAGTTACAAAGTTAAAGGGTACATAGTAAATATTCAAACAGTGAGACTACAAACAGTTCTGCTCAAAGATCCAACAAAGATTCAGCAGTATGGTGGAAATCTCATTCTTGATATATCAGGAAGAACAACTGGTTAGAACAATTACGTTTGCTAGCATGGTACAATCAGCAATAACAATAGCATCAAACACAGCCTGGAAAATGACAAACTGAGGTAACTATTCATTTTTCACCTCTAACCTTATGAACTAGATTTGTGGTTACATAACAAAATCTAAAATGAAGCATACAATTATATGCAGTAAATAAGCCCACAATATGGCAGTTTTATCCTCAAGGAAGAAAATTTAAGAGAGGTTACCATGAAAAATAGAGAAATGAAAGAAAAGGAAGAGATTGGAAGCAACGCTGGAAGACAAAGGAGAATCACAAAAGCTTCAGGAAACTGGCGCAGAAGACAGGAGGGAAAGAGAGAAGGAAGAAATACAAGCAAGAATGGAACAGAACAACAGCACAACAACCTAGGAACATTGTTCACACTCATATAAAAACAAGATCAAATAATGAAGAAAAATAAAGAAATAATAAAAAAGAAAAAAATATGTCCCCTTCAAGGCATGTCTCTGCTGCCACAGGCAGAGTCCAGATCCATGCTCATCAATCCTAGGAAGCCCGCAGCAGCTCCATGCTATATTGGGGGGCAACCCTAATGAGTCTGCACCCCTATTTCCATGCAGTTCAGGCTGGCCTCCAGTTGTGTGGTTGAAACCAGACCTGCCCAGCTGGCAGGTGTCCCTGCACCCCTTGTGGACTTGAACTCAGCTGGGAGCCACTAGGTGGAGCCAGCAGCTGCTCTGAGTCCCAAACTCTGTTGGCCTCTCTCCAAGATGGCTCCTGGCCAATCACCCTCTCTTGCAGGAAGTCCCCAGGGGACCAACTCACCAACCACTGCAGTCTGCTACGGTCTACCACTCTGCTCCCTTGGTGTGCTTCTTTGTGGAGGCCCCTGGGGTTACCAGCAGCCACTGGGCATCTGCAGGTTCAAGCGACCCCTCCCATGTAGTGTATGTGGGCTCAGGGAGAAAGCACTGCCTGTTTCCCTCTCTTTCCTTGTTGCTGTTTCTCTCTTGACTCTCCTTATAGGCGTCAGTTCTTGCTTTAGATCCTCCCTGGGTCCTGGGGACCCATTTTCTTCTTTCTTCTCTTCCTCACATTGCTATATTCCAGTGTCTGGATACCAAATCTTGGCGAGGCTCTTTCTTGCTGCTTCCCGGAAGTCCTCCAAATTTTAAACTGAAACATGATATTAAAGGTTCAGAGGCACGAGAGTTTTAGCTTGGGACTCCAACAGTGCCAGCCAATTCCTTTTTTAGCCCGTGTCCTACATAGCAACCCCAGGCAATATTCTTTCATGTGGCAGTCATAGTCATCATTTTAGTCAAGGAAACAAAGCCATGCTGTGACCTTACCCCACTATGAAGGCATGAGTGACTAAATTCTCAATCACTTTCCAGCAAGAAGTGTTCTTACTTAGTGTCCTTCCCCTCCAAATTACTTATCCTAGCACTATTGTTTTGCATGTTATATATTTTCCTCTGTTTATTTTCTCTTTGCTATCATTTTTCTTGCTTCTAAGTTCTTCCTATGCCTAGAATCCACTGTCTCCTGTATTTTAACTTTTTACTTACTTCTCTGCTTTATCAGCTCAACGTTCTCCCACTCTATCTCTCTAGCATTCTAGAATGCTAGAATGGTTGAATAAGCAACTGTGGTTGGCCTAAGGGCTTGTTGGCTTGAATCTTGGAGTGCCTGGGGAATCTGAGACTCAGGAATGAGG
Source organism: Hydrochoerus hydrochaeris (assembly GCA_004027455.1). Classification (NCBI taxonomy): domain Eukaryota; kingdom Metazoa; phylum Chordata; class Mammalia; order Rodentia; family Hydrochaeridae; genus Hydrochoerus; species Hydrochoerus hydrochaeris. Next base: position 117,650 of record PVLA01001259.1, read on the forward strand.
CTGGACCAGGTGTGGAGCCCTGGAGTGGTTAGTAGGTGTTCATTTCGGCTACTCGGCTTCAGTGATTGTGTTGGCGGTGCGTGACTCTGAGTCTGCAGGCAGCAAGGGTGGTGAGGGACAACCCTCACCCACGCGGTCTCCCACGCAGTGGACAGCTCCTGTGGCGGGGTCTTGCAGGACACTGCAGACTACAGCCTGTGCTGGCTGCAAAGAGTTTCTCCTCCAGGCTCTGCACAAGGTCCACACGGTGGCTTAGCTTTGTCTCAGTCCTTATCTCCTGCCGATGGGTCACTACTGTTTTCTTCCAGTTTTCTTCTACAACATGGCTGGAAGATTTTCCCTTTTAGAGCTCTCAGGCACATTTCTTTGGAATATTCCCATCCCCCAATCCCATCCTGGGATTCGGGGTGTTTCCTTTCCCAGGAGGCCACCTTTGAAGGGATTCTGAAGAGTCCTAAAATTTAGATTGAACAGTAACAGCAAAAAATGTGAGCTAAACCTGAATTTTAGAAGAGTTTAAACATCAGACTAAGGTTAATGATCTTTATGTAGTATGCAATGGTTTAAAAATAATGCTCATTGTTTATTTTCTGGTTATAAAATACATCTATAGAAATATCACATTGTACCCCACTGATTTGTACTATTGTGTGTCAATTAAAATAAAATAAAATTTAAAGTATAAAATTCATGTGAATTCTTTTTAGAATACATGACACACTCAGGAAAATGCTGGCATTTTCATGGTGACATGGCCTTGGCTAGGGCTAACTCAAGGAGACAAGAGGAGATAAGTCCAAAGTGAACGTTTTCTGCCCTAGTATAAATCGCTGAACATTATGGCAGTGGTCTAAGATGGGGGAAGGCCAAAGCAAAAACAACACTTTCCCTGATGACCACTTCTTCCTCCCTCAGTCCTGATTACAACTTCCTCTTTCCTTTCCTGTGAGTGTGGAGAAAATTCCAGTCAATTCCTCATGCATCATCAGTGCCTGCCCTGAGCTCCGCCTCATGTAATCTTCTGTCCTGCTTGTCTGCAGTCAGAGGAGGACCCCAGCCCCATGAGTTGTACCCTTCTCTTCACCTCCTCCTTAAAGGCTTCTTTTTCTTTCTTTTTGCTTCTCTATTGTGCTGGACAAACCTCACACCATGGTAGATTTGGATGAGAAAGAAAGTTCAGAACTCAAGTCTTTTCCAAATAATACTCTATCAGAAGCATTTTTTTTTCCAAAGTATATCTAGAGCTCTTTTCACAACTCGAGCGTGGCAGTTTTTAAACAATGAATGACATGATTTTAAGAACATGATAAGCAGGTGAAGCAGAGAGCAGAAGTAAAGAATTGGTTAGGAAGCTCTGTAGATGGCAGCTGTGGAGACGAAGGATGGAACAGTGCAAAAAGATAACAAGATATGATAAATGACATGGAGATTAGGGTCTGAGGGAAAATGATCACTGCTCCTTTACTCAAAACAACTGGTGATGATATTCTGAGTAATTCTGTTACCACACTGAACGGTTCAGGCAAATGATTGTAGAGATAATAAGCAGGATGTATTTTTAGGAGCATGTATCTTCCAGAAGCAAACAAAAGAGAAACCCTCTTAAAACTTTCCATAATTTGTTTAGAGACATGGCCCATTTTTAGCCATTAAAAATACAGATTGCACAATGTTCCTGGGATATTTATTTTGTGCTTGCTGTTATTTGCTGACTGCAGGGCAGTATGAGTGGAAATCTTAGGGGATGTGCTGGAGGCTGCTGACTGCATGTGGGTTCTGTGCTTTTTAGCCAGTTAACATATTTGTTCTATTATGAATGAAGCACACGCAGGAAACCCTGTGACAGAGCTCTCAGGAAACCCAGCATTATGGTAGCCTAAAGGACAAAGACAATTTCCTCTTTTGTGTAGAACGATTTTATAGGCCTTTTTCTCTTGACATGTGACTTTTGCTGCTTTGCCTAATAAGTGCCTGTGCTGGAAACCTGATATAGTAGCAGGGTGAATGGCAGGACAAAATAGAAGGTTGGCAGGCTTGTTGGAAGAGTAAAAATAAATTGACATGGAAGTTATGCAGCTCTGTAATTTGGCTACTTGCTGGGCTGCTTTGATCCAGAGTTTGTGGGCAAAATTAACTGCCCAAAAATTCTTGGTTTGGGATCATCTGTGAATTTTAATTATTTACTTCTTCTTTGTCCTTCATTACCAAAAATAATGGAAATTTGAGATAAACAGGAGGTGTAGAAGTCGTAGTATCTACTGGAATCAGCTTCTAGGCTTTCAGCATAGGACTCTGACCTTTGGCTATGGCAACATAAATCTCAGAAGTGTTTCTGAGGGTTCTCTGCATTCACTACAGCTTATTCTCAGCTTAAATGGATCTTTGAAGTAGAAATCTGTTGCTGTTCATAGTACACTTTACATTTCTGAGAAGCATATAGGCAAGTGTTGGGAGAGAGTCACAGACCATACTGGTAGGTGCTGCTATAGTTTTTGTCTGGATGTCCCCACAAAGATTCATGTGGTCATGGGGGAAGGCTTTTTGGAGGTGGTTGAATCTAGAGTTTGTGACTGGTTCATTGTCCAGTGTTAGGATTGACGGTGTGAGTCCTGCACCCACCCTGGGGTGGGTAGCTGGCTTATAATACAAGGGAGGGAAAGAGACTTGTCCCTATTTTTCTTTTTTTTAACCCCTTTTGCTCTTGCTGCTTTTGCTGCCTTCCACCACCATGAACTATTGCTCTCTGCCATGTGCCAGACTGCCTCAGAGCCAGTGGATAACAGACTGAGGCCTCCTCCACAATCTGTAAGCTAAATAAACCTTTCTTTCCTTAATTTTGGGTGCCAGGTATTTTGTCTGAGCAATGAGAGAAAACTAACCAAGACAGGTCCTCTGTCCGTGTATAGGCAGAGAGCATGGTTTCGCAGATGGGATCCTCTCTTTGAGAAGGGGCTTTTGGTGCTGACCTAGGATAGGTCGTAGGGCTGGGAGTGAGCCAGTATATTACTAAGAGCCTGATCAATGGATTTGGATGCAGTCCATTACTTAAGATTTCTTGGTAGTCATGGATACTAAATGGATTACCTCTAAGTACTACTGAACATAGATAACTATGTCAAAAGTGAGAATCAATAATTATTTTATCAATAATAGCAATTTGATTGTTTTGTATTAGAGGTTGCACAAAAATTAGAGACTAGTACCTGTGGCATTCCTTTACCCCTAACTGTTTTCTCATGGGTACCCAAACTAGCATTCATGTTGTTGGACCCAGGTCTAGCTGCTCACTGCTTGAAAGCCAGTATTGGATTTGAGAACTGGTAAGAAGGAAATCAAGTCTATTCAACACCAGCATCCTAAGAAGACTGAGAGGGGCTATGGTACCTACTAAATAAAAGACTGCTTTAGGGAATTCAGATGCACAAAAGAGCTTTTATAGGGGGGAAAGGAGGGCTGGGGTGAATGGGCAGGAAAGTAATGCCCTGGGTAGGCTGTTTGCCATCCATGGCATGTCCTCTTTTTTTGCTTTTTTCTGTAGCCTCCTGCATGCTACTTTTCTGCGAGTTAAACCCCATAAGTTACATGAACAGGACAAAAGAATAAAGAGGGACATTACACACTGTGATCTCATCTCAGGGATATCAGATATTCCAGGTTCTCTAAATGTGTAGAAAGATTATTTAGTATGTTAACCTGTTAAGTCACTTAGATGTTGATTTTCTTTAGAATTTAGGATGCTGGGCAGAGAGAGGGAAGCAAAAGTAACTCTGCCAAAGACAGTAGCAATTTAGTCAAATGTGTTGTTTGGTTCATTTATTCTTTCATTTAGCAACTATTTATTGAGATTTAAGTGTGAAGTTCATTGCCAGCTGAAAACTGACAACTAGATGGAGACTCTCACCTCAAAAGATGTTCTAGGGTGGGGATTGTATTTATATATGTGTGTGTGTGAGTGTGTGCGTGTGAGTGTGTGTGTGTGAACATCCTATAGAAGGCTCTGTTTTGTCATCCCATCAGATATTTGAGAATTTTAATGTTTTTCAGAGTCTCTGGTTCCTTAACTTACTCTGTCCTTTCTGCGTGCTCTCTGTGTATCTCCTCTGCCATGCCTCCTTCTCTCTCTCCTGATTTACTGAGTCGTAGATGGGTGGCTTTTTGCTCTGGAGGGCATTGCCACTCAGTGAGATAGATGTGCACGGCATATTGAGGAGCCAGGCTCAGTACTGAAAAGCTATGGGCAGATGAAATTGTTCTAACTGAAGTGTTGTAATTGTAACAGAGGAGCCAGCCTTTAAAGAAATGTTGTTTATAGTGAGTTCTTTGATAGATAGAGGGATCCTTTTGTAATATAAATAATGATCTTTTCCTTTATCTGTTGATACGCTCCACCTATCAAGTGGAATGAACTTGCATTGTAACATTAGAATAAGAGTGAAAAACTCATGACTCCAAAAATGACTCAGGTGCCATAAGAATCACATGTAAAATACAGTTGCCATCTGACTTTGAAGTTAGACAAAGAATGGGAAATCACTGGTAAGCAGTGGGAATATATCACATGCTACTTAAAAAACCATGAAGGAGAGTCTTATTTTCATCTTTTAGAAAATTTACTCCAGGAAAACAGTGATGAAATATGAATTTTGTATTTCAAAATGAGAATGCAGTGTAATCTTAGCACACAGTTCTAGGGAATCAAGATCTACTAGAGTTGCTATATCTTCAGTGTTGGCAATGGTGGATATAATATTGGCCCTCAATAACGAACTGCTAAATCAGAGCAGTAGGGAAATATTGGTGAAATAAAATGCACACAGACCTGGAGCTCATCAGAAGCGGGCACTACGTTACTAGAATTTCTTCACATTTAGAGTTTCCTACTATTACTGTTCCCAGTGATGAATTTAGCAGGAACAGTCCAGGCCTTTGTGTATGGTGACCAATGAATTGCACGGCGAGTGGAAAGCCGTTACAGTTATTGAAGATCACAGAAAGTTGTGCAAGTCTATGCTGATGAAAATATGGCGTGAGCAGAGAGGTGGTGTTGGGGACAGGAAAGCAAAGGCACAGAGCACTGCACACAGCAGCCCCTGGAGAAATCAGGCTTCTGGAATCAAGGGCCATGCGCCTCAACCCAGGTGCCTCCCCTGAATCTCGGGGTATGATTGACAGGGTGCTGTGTCCTCTTGGGCTCTCCACAGGCATTCCTTTCCCAGAATTTACTCCGATCTTAAATGCATGCATGAGATGTGGGGCTTACCCATGAACTTTAGCAAGGCTGAACAGGGTAAAGGTGGCTGGAGTTCAGGCAGGAGCACTGACTCTGTGTTTTTGCAGAGGGCAATCTGAGGCTGCCTGGATGTTTGTTGTGTGACTCTGCCTCTCTTAAGGCAATGGGAGGAGGAATGGCCATAGAGAACGAGACTCTGCCTAAAAAAACAAAAACTAAATGGGCAAAAGAGAGTGATTTTCTCAGCTCTTCTTTGAAGTTTTCTATGAAGTGTTATCTTTTCTTCCATGTCTAAGTAAAGTGGAGCCTAGAAAAATTTCTCTGTGTTTTCTTAGTCATTATTCAGGACTTGGTCTGGCTTTCTGTTCCAGGTCTTTCCTCAATAAAGGGTGATAGTAATGTCTAATAGTCTATCAACATCAGTCTATATTTTTGGTGATATGTATATGTGCTGGGGGGCAATCTTTTCTAAAATAGGCAAAAAGGCTTTTAGTTAAGGATATGAGTAGGGTTAACAAGTTAAAAAAACAGAACTCTCCAAAATTGGCACCTGTTTATTATTAAGCAATGTGCTAATTAGAGGCAATTTTTAGATAATTTTAAGATGAAGTCAGCTATTTACTTGGCTACAGTAATTATACTTTCCTTTTATGGGAGAGAATTTAGAAAAATCACTGGATATGATATCCAGGGAGAATTGTTATTTGTGTTGACTCCTTCAATCTATTTTCATATATGCATATAATTATTGAAAATAGTTGAAATATAATGAACACTATTCCCATTGGATGTTATATTGTGGCTCCTTTTTTCTCTTATTACTACAAGGAAAATTTTTTTTGTGTGTGGTAGTAAAGAATATTTTCTATTAGATACCATTTTATTTAATAATTTTTCTATTATCAGACATTTTTTAATATAATGAACAGTATGTATATAAGTCTATCTAAATATAACCCCAGGAATGAAAATAATTTGCAAAAGATATGACTTATTAGAAAATTTGTCCATGTGGGGAGCACAGGAAGGTGCCCTTGCTGCTATACTTCTACACAAAGCATATTTAAAAAATGATTTGCCAGTTTGGTAAAAGAACAGTGGTATCTTATTCTGTTGGCACTTATTGAATATCGGTAAGACTAAGAGATCTCATGTTTATTAGTCATTTCTGTTTCTTCTGTGAATTTTTTGTTGATGTTCTCTTTTTATTTTCTACTATATACCTTATTAATCTTTAATGTTCTTTCTATTATTATTACTAGTGAACCTTTTTCTTCACTAGAAAGACTTAGGGTATACAGAAAAGTTAATTTTTATTTAGTTGAATGTAAGTGATGTTTTTGTAGATTTTAAAAAATCTTTCAGAACTTCTCTATGAAAACATCAAATAACCACTCTATATTTTTCTAATTCTTATAATCAAACAAAAATCTTATCCCTTTTGGCTTTTTCCAATTGTGTTTCAGTGAAGGTGCTATTTCTGTAGAATGATTGGGATGACGATCAAAAATTTTCTATGGTCAAAATCTGGGTGCACATAGTTCCATAAGCTTATCTTCAAGCAAACAAACAAACAAACAAACAAACAACCTTCCAAATCCTGGCCTTCTTAGGGTGTTACACTTATTAATGTACATTATTTCCTTTGTGGGAGGGAAGCAGAGAAAGGACCTACAAAGCTGTGTTATCAACACAAGATTTTTATCATCCCAAGTGCCCACTAAAAGAGGACTCTTCAGGGCTCACTTTGGGAATCATGGTTCTGATCCATCTGAAAGGTCGTTATAATTCTGGGACACTGTGAGCCTCTCACTTAATTTTTCTCCCAACTCATTAATCTGATGTTGTTTGACCATCCAGGCATCTCGATTCACTAACAATTGACCTCCTTATTCTTGGAATTTGAACTTTTTTGCCCATTTAAAAAATAGAATTAAATTTTTAAAAAAATGGTGGTAACACGTTTTTTTTTTTTTTATCATGTGCAGATAACTACACAAAATATCGATCTTACTTCCCTTTTAGTCCTAGTAGAGTCTGATATGGAAGAATAAAAGGGAGACAGTGAAGAGAAACAGCAGGCTCACAGCCCAACCAACAAAACCTGAAGGCAATTACACTCCCAAGTATTATGTTAATAATGCAAACTGTGTTTAATAGTCAGAAACAGTGAAACAGCAGACAGGCTTTAATTAAAGCTTCTCATCACTCTTCTAAATGGCCTTCTCCTCACATAAACAGCTGCTTCCTGGCACCCACGGAAGAATAATATTTCCATTGGAAACTTTCTTGTACAAAATGTGAGATTTCATCCAATCACAATTCTAAAATTCGGGACCTTTTCTAAATGGTTTATAACTCCAGGATGGTGGGCTGCATTTTTTTTTTTTTTTTTACTTTGGAGCACCTTGAGTATTTCACTTCTGTCTATTTCTGAGTTCCTTATAAGTCTTAAATGGCATTCTATGTAAAGTGTCTAAAGGAGAAATAGGAATTTTCACTTAAATAAAAAGACTATCACATTATTATTAGTGAAAAAGGCGATATGTGGTGAGCAGACACTTAGGGAGTTCAATAGCTTGCTTGCTATCTGAAGTAGTCACCTGCTTCTACAGCCTGGTCATCAGGGAAGTTTAGCTAAATCTGCACAGAGTTAAGGGAGGCACAGCAGTTGCATAGATAACACTTCCTTTGCAAATCTTAAAGCATTTTGCCTGTTGCTGAATTCTTGGGAGATTTATCTTCCCTTGCCTGAGAAATGAAAGGTAGTGGGTTAAGTGACTCACTCTTGCTGCTCAGCAAATGAAGTCACTTTTTCACATATAATGTGGCACATAATGCCTTGTTAGGGTGCAGAACCCAATTGGTTGGTCTGGTAAATATGCCAAGGCTATTTATAATCATGATATGTCCACTATATAGCTGTAGAGAGAAAACAAAACCTGATTTAAAAACAGGCAATGAACCTGAAAAGACACTTCTTAAAAGTAGTGAATGGCTAAGAGATGTATGAGAAAATACTCAACCTTGCCATTCATCAGAGCAATGCAAGTTAAAAACCACAATGAGATATCTATCACCTCATGCCTCCTAGGATGACTTTTGTCAAAAGGACAAAAGTTTACAAGTGATTGTGAGGATAAGGAAAAAAGAGAAACTTTGAGCATTGTTGGTGAGAATGTAAATTAGTGCAGCCATGTGGAAAACAGTCTGAAGGTTCTTCAGAAATCTTAAGATAGCCAGGTGTGGTGGTACACACCTGTAATCCCAGCACTTGGGTGGCTGAGGCAGGAGGATTGTTGAGAGTTTGAGACCAGCCTGAGTTACAAAGTAAGCTCATGGCCAACCTGAACTGCATGGTGAGATCCTGTCTCAAAAGGACAAAAAAAAAAAAAAAAAAAGTTTGAAAATAGAATCAACATATGGTTTAGTAATTATATATATATATATATATATATATATATATATATATATATATAATATATATATATATCTCCAAGGAAATAAAATTAGTATGCCAGAGACACATCTCCACTCCTATACTCAATGTAGCACTATGCACAGTGGCCAGGTATCTATCGGTCTATCAGCGGATGAGTGGATAACGAACGTGCAGTATGCAGCATGGAACACTACTGAGCTTTAGGACGAGATTTTAACACTTGTGATCACATGGACCAAGAGTTGGGCAGCATGTGTTGGAGCTAAGTGCTCACTTTGTGGTCAAAAACCAAAAAGAAAAAGTAGACTGGGATCTCACAGTGCCCTCTGAGGGCCCATCCCAGTGATTTCCAGGACTTCCCAGTGGATCGTACCTCCTAAAGGTTCTACTGTTTCCCAACCATGCACCTGGGACCAAGGCTTTTACACAGCTCCCTTGGGGACATCGGCTATCCAAGCCGCAGTCATGGATGAACCCAGAGGGCACTGCTACGAGTGAAATGAGCCAGGTCCAGAACAACAGTTGTTACATGATCTTACTATACGTGAATCTAAAGAAAGTGAAACTCATAGAGGTATAGAAGGAATTAGAAGTTGGAGAGATTATAGAAGGGCAGAGTTTCAGGAAGGCAGCCCTGGTAAGGTTCTGAGATCTTTGTACAGTATGTTGACTATAAATAATAATAATAACATATGCTTCAAAATGATCAAGAAAGTAAATATGAAAGTAAAAATCAAGAAAGCAAATATGTTCCCCATAAAAATGAGATGAGATACTTTGTTAATAATCTTGGTCTAGCCATTCCATAGTGAGTACATATTTTAAAACATCGTACCCTATAAATGATACAATTATCTATCAAGTTCCAAAGCAGAAAAGAAGGGAATACTCTGTAACCCAGGCAAGAAAAGAAGTTCACCGTGGTGTATGAGAATCCCAAGGAGTGAAGATCAATAGGGCATCAAGGCCGGTTTAGGAAGTGCTTTCATTGTGCGCAAGATAGGAAGTGTCAAAGCCTCACAGCATAACGGGCTAAACCATGAGCTTCAGAGCCAGCCCTGCCCCTCAACAGCTGTGTGATCTTGGGTGACTTACTTCATCTTTCTTGTTTTTTGAAATGGAAATAACAAGAGAATTATATATATATATATATATATATATATATATATATATATATATATATATTTATACTGTATGTATATGTATATATATGCACACACACATAGTACCTTAATAAAATAATCTGAATGTAGTTAAATAATTATAAAGTCACATGTCTTAATAAAATAGTCTGAATGTAGCAAGTAATTATAAAGTCTAGTATCTGGCATAAAAGACAAACCATATATATATATATATATATATATGATTTTTATTAGGGGGATGAAAATTTTCCATATGAAAATTAACATGTTCTCTCCTCACTCACCCAGAGTTGGCTCGCAGTTAGAAAATAGACCCCTCCTGCTTCCAGCCTTGCTCCTGCCTTCCCCTCTTAATCCTAATCCAAGAACCTTTCCCACCCTCCACGCAATGCCAGCCAAACTTCCCATCCCTTCCCATCTGTCTGAATAGGGCCAGACACATTTTGTGACTTTTCCCCACATTGTGGACCTTGCTGTGCTTACCTCAGTCATTTGTTGACATGACTCGCTGGGTGACGTGGATAAACAGCTTCTGGTGACGCAAACAGAAGCAACACGCAGAGACTAAGGACAAAATCTAGTTCTCAGTTACCATGAAAATTCATGACAGGTTTCAGTGCTTAACAAGACAGAGAAGCCCCTTATGGTCCAACATCATCCTCAGAGTTAAAGTCAGTCCCCATGGAAGGCTGTTTGTTGGAGGCAAGTTTCATGGCAGATGGTGGAAACTCCAATTAGGGCTTCCCAGGAGAGCATCAGGCCTGACCTAAAGGTGCAGAGTAGATGAGAAAAAGAAACTGAGTGAAGAGCCCATGGGATGTGGAGGAGGAGGAGGAGGAGGAGGAGGAGGAGGAGGAGGAGGAGGAGGAGGAGATCTAGCCTGGGAATCAGGTGTCCAGGCTCTGGATCCTGACCTTATCTGGCCCTGGACGCTGAGCCCCTATGCAGTGGATCTAGTGTTTATGTGTCTGAAATTCTCACACTGAAATCCTAACTCCTGGAGTTGGCATTAGAAGGTGATGCCTTTAGAGGAGGTTTGGTCATGAGGGTAAATGAATGGGATTTGTACATTTATAACAAAATTCCTAGCTGGGTGTGTTGGCACATGTCTGTAATCCTAGGATGCTGAGAGGCTGAGTCAGGTGGATCTCAAGTTTGAGCCAGCCTGGACAATTCACCAATTTAGTAAGACCTTGTCTCAAAAAAGAAAATTCTTCTCTCCTTGTGCCATGCAAGAATACAGCAAAAGACAGTGCCATCCACACATCAGGACTGGACCCTCATCAGACCATGAATCTTTCTTTTCTATCTTACTTAGTTCCTTGGAGATGTTATTCCAGCTCAGGGCTTTAAATACATGTTGATGAAACCAAGATTTGTACTTCAGTAGAGACTTCTGAGCTCTCTTTTAGCCCCTATTTAACATGACGACTAAGATTTTAATAAGTAACTCAATGGGAACACGACTGAATCTAGGCTCTCACTATTTCTCCTTGCACTGGCCTCCCTTTTCCCTCTTCTTTCCCAGCCTTGTAGAGGAGTTTCATGTGTGCCCATTCCTCAGTGACAAAGACAGTATTGACTTGTCTCTGTCTCTCATGCCCCTTGGATCAAATCCAGCAGCAAACTCTGTTGGGTGTTAATCTATCATTGCAGTCCAAGCCACCTTGCCCTGCATTCTGAAACGGATTCCCGAGGGTCTCCTGGTCTCCCTGTTAACTTCCTTTCTATAGAAATCCAGTTAATGAATATTGCAATCCAAGTATTGTAATCCCTTTTTCAGTCTTCCTTGCAATCCAGAAAATTATATTTACAATTCCATTGAAACGTTATTGAAACCCCGGAAAGTTAATTCCAATCTACCACTACCAATGCAACCCACAGCGAAAGTAAAGACATCAAGACATGTTCAAGGTTAAGGGCAGCCAAGGGGTCCTAAGCTGATCCAAGTGAGGATGTGTAGACAAAGGCCCTGATCCAAGGCCTCTCCCAGAGTTTATTATCTTGTAAAGAAGAGAGTAGCTCAAGGGTGAGTGACAGGGAGGAGGGCAGGATCTACATGAGAAACTCGAGCTAGCTGGCCAGGTGGGGAGAAGAGCTTCGCAATATGCCCGGAGAAAGATACACAGAAGGATCAGTTGCATAATTCTATTAAGGTAGCATTTGAATGGTTTTAGGAGGCTGTTGCTTTAGTTTCTGATATGTAAACTTTTGTGCTCTGGGACATCATAGCCTCTTACTTTGAGGCTCTTACCCAGCTGACATTCCTGGAGCTGACTGGCTCTGCCATCCCGCTGCACTGAATCCTTTACAGAGAGCACTAAGCAAGGAAACAGGAAACTGTCAAGTGGGCCTCTGGGATTACATATCCATACCTAAACTGGCCTTATTTGCATCTCTTAGAGCTAGTTGAAGGGGAAAGGGCATACATAGCCTGCTCTGTCCATATCAGTGTACGGAAATAAGACTCAGCTTAACTAATGCTGCAGCAATTGTTGTGCATTCAAGGAGAGCTGCCCAGGTTGTCTTCTACAACTTTCAGCCTGTTTTCAACAAAGTGGAAGACTGATCCTCTAAAAGTCAAATTGGATCACCATTCTGCTCAAACCTTCCAAAAGCAAAAGATGGAGCCTACTCTGACCTGCAAAGCCCCTCATTATCTCGCTGACTTCATCTCCTCCTGTTCGTCCCACCTTTGTCCACTTCAGCCCACAGGGTCCTCCTAATTACTCCTGGAACCCAGACTGGTCACGATCCTGCTCAGAACCTTTGCACACATTTTTCTCCAGCTACCTATAATGTGTTTCCCTCAGCAGATTTACTTCAGCAGGCTTGGCTTACTTTCTAATATCTTAGTTCTGTTTTAAAATGTCTGTTTCCCAGCTACTGTTTAAAATTTGGTCCCCTTTTAAAGCTCCATTCTCCTTTCCTGCTTATTTTTCCCTCGGCTTCCCAACATGCTATTGTTACTTCTCTGAGTTTTTTGTGTCTCTGTTATTAGATTTGAGCTCCCTAAAGGTTGAAATTGTTTTTGTTTTATTTATTGTTATATGCTGACAACCTTGATTCACAAGTGCCTATTGAATGGCTGTTGAAAGGATGAACTTAGATTGAATAAATAAAAATGCCTCGATCATTGGCAAATGAGCAAAACTAGGATAGCTGTGGTGGAGAATGGGCCCCTGTAGTTTAGAAAAGTTCCTGAGTGATTCTGATGCACAGATAATTTAGTATCTATCAATCTATGGTATTGTCTACCAAATAGGAAGTGTTTATTTGTCACCCTTAGTGTGTGGACTATCTCATGTTCCCTGAAGATACATATGACAATAGATAATTTCTTCCTCTCCTTTATTACAATTACCATCCTGGGTAAATTCCCATGTTCTGTGGTTTAACAAAGGAAGGGAGAATTGTGACCAAAGTAAATTAAAGAACGCAGGAAACACTCTTTGTTCTCACTGATAATAGTTCTTCCCTTATCAGGATCAAGCTGAAGTCATTTTCAGCAACACTTGAAATCAGCTCAGTAATTATTTTGATCACCACAACCCTGCAGTGTCTGGGGGCTATGAGTTTTAATATTATTTTTCAGAATACACTTGCTCATTTGGTCCAAGCCAAAACAGTGATATATTTCAGCAGGCTTGAACATTCTCTTTGGGCCATGGCTGTTCTGTGATTTTGGCTAGGACAGTTCACACCTAACACATGCACACGTAAGTAGCCTTCATGCAGTGTTTCTCAGTCTACAGAAACAGTTATAATTCCATGGTAGGCTACAAAAATAAGGGAGAATGTGAGATACGCTCTTCTCCTCCTTCCTCTCACTCTGGTTTGTTGTGGATTTATTCTGTTCCATCTTCTTTCTCGTCAGCCCCTCACTAAGGACAACACTCTTGTCATAAGTGCTCCCTCCCCTGAACCAGGTCTATCTACATTTGACTTCCCGATTCTGCCTCTTCTTTGGAAGTTACGCTGTGCACTGCTGTGAAAAGGCAGCTTTGTAACAATAAAGAACCCAAATACCTATGGAGTCGCTCCTTTCTGATCCCTTCCTGGGCTGACACAAAGCTCTAGCAGAAAAAGAGAATGAATTTGCCCCTATTTGGTCTTGTGGAGATGTGTATGGGTCCTGGGTCTGAGGGAGGAGCTCGCTATAACCCCAACCTCCGTCATCAGCTTCTGGAGGAGAGAACAGGAAGTGAGCAGCTCTACCCGAAAGTGAAACTCTCCACAGGCTTAGCAATCCTGGCCTTCTGTTTTCAGCAGCTGTTGGGTCAGCTCATCCCACACACCTGGAAAAAGGACAGAGACACTTTTCTGTTTACTCTGCCAAGAGTACGCCTTGGATAATTTCATCCTGCCTCAGGATGTGTCAGGAGAGGCTCAGAAGACCCTGCTTGGTCGATGGGTTAAGGGTTCTGGGCCTGTACTATAAGATGTCTCCCTCTCCCAGTCCTTTTTGCCCCCTTCCCAGGATTCAGTGTTCTCCTTCTCAGGCTTGTGATTCGGATGGCTAGTGCAGCCTGTTGGTGGGCAGCCAGTGGGAAACGGCACCCTCAGTGATGTTCTGCTTCTGGGGTGGAAGGCAGGATCAACGCCTCCAACTCTGTATTTTGGCTTCTGTTTGTTCTTTCTGTAGGGAAAGGGACCCTGTAGGTAGGTAAAAGATGGAATGAAAGCCTCACTGAGCTTTAAGATCAGCAGGGAAACTTACTAAAAGCAGTTTCTGCCTGCAGAGGTAGACTCTGCAGCTAGGGTAATTGAAAAGAGAAAGAAGGGAGAAAGAAGTAGACTTGTGAGGGGCATCAGGCAGCACAATTACCACCAGAATTTAGCAGTTAGACACTGGGGCAGCCAGGGATGCTGGGACCTGGAGAGCAGCCAGGGATGCTGGGACCTGGAGAGCAGCCAGGGATGCTGGGACCTGGAGAGCCGGTTCTCATCTCTCACCTGGGAATGCAAGGGAGATAGGAGAGATCCCCCTAAGGCCTCTTTATTTAATGTGTGAGACATGTGCATACACATGCACACACCTACACACATGCATGTGTGTATGTTCTCACTTTAACATCAGTATAGTAAGGCACCAGCTACACACGTGTATGCACATCTCCTTTACTTAATCATTAAGTTAGCTGCCTCTCAATAAGCCCTCCCAGCTTCACTTATTCATTACAAGGTGAGAAAGAACTCAGAGGGCCAGAAGGAAGCTAGGCAGACATTCTGCCACAGGATCAAAGACAGTCAAGAGAACAAGATCAGATATCAACAAGTGCCCACCTGGGGGTATGAAAGATTCTAGTCTCCAATGGAAGAAGCCAGGGATAAGTAGGAGCTGGGCCTGTCAGTGCTGAGGCCCAACACCGCCTCAAGGTAGCGCTTTCTTTTCCATTTTTTTCCAAATAAAGCATCTTTTTTTTTAAAATACTAAACTTTGCCTTTTTTAGTTCTTTATTGGCACGGAGTTTAGGAATATTGAGAGCTGCATTTACATCAGAGAATTGGTAAGTTGTGGGGAGTTGTCCACCTGGATGTCACATTTCCACGCTGTCAACCTTGATTATGTGATTTGAGTGTGTATGTGTGTGTGAGAGAGACAGTTCTAATATCAGCTCCCTTTCTTACCCTTCCAGTCTCTGCTCAGCATGTAACTAGGCTTAAGGTGATGGTTGCCTTAATTTTTTAGAGTTTAGGTCTGGCAGATTTTGAGGGTTCAGAGGCATTGGATTTGTAGCACTTTTCCTGGCTTCCTTGATTCTGGTAATTCGCATCTAGTAGAATAGTTCCTCATCTATTATATCTATCACTTCCTCAAAGGAATGGGATGTGGGAATAGGAACTAGAACTGATTCTTGTGGATATTTAGGGAGTTCTAAAGACCACGATTATTTCTTTGTGTAAAGCATAGAAAAGTTAGCCTACTTGCTGAAGTTTTTTTCTTTTCTATTTTTTAATGAGATGGTAGTGAACATGGATTGACTTGTTAATGCAAAGCTTTGAAATTACAGTGCTTTGTGCAGACTTTCTGTATTATAGCTGTATACCTAGTTTGCTCACAGAAGTGTTACAGGCATCTGAGTTAGTTAGAAATATTATAGGCAGTGAGAGGGCTGGGTCCTCAGAGGAGCCAATGCAGAAGTCCATGTCCGCCATGACTTATGCTTTGAGTACTAGAATTTTCAGACAAAATTTCTGTAATTAAATGATGGTTTTTATCTTAATAAACATCAGAATATTCTTCTCCCTCGGAGTCACATCATCATTTGTCTTTTGATAAAAGATTCAGTGCAAATACAGTTTATTGTCAGAGTAAACCTGAGACTGTTAGCAGAGGTTTCAACCAATAAGGTGGGTAAGGAAAATTATTTTTTCCTTTCCATACTATTTAAAAACATTCTGGGTTCAATACCCTCTACCACAATAAAAAGTGTTAAACAAATAAGTTTAAGAATGTAAAGTACATTTGAAGGAATAAAATATGACAATTGTAAATTCACCCCTGGAAGATCTGAGAAAACGGCACGTTGAAGGGTCTTCCAGGTAGCCCGCCAGGGGCCCGGCCAGTCTGAGAACTAACGTGCAGCTGCTTCCCCAACCACCGCCAAGCATTCAGTTAGTCAACTTGTGAGAAGGAAGGGATGTTCATGCTGAAAATGAGGAATACAATCAACACTTCTGTATTTGAAAGAATGTCTGGCATTCCAAAAGTTAAAATCACAACTAACAAAATATCCTTAACAATTGAGTGCTTTGATGTCGTACAACTTTGTTTCCGTGGGGAAAAAATGCTGTGATTCACTTTCTTTTCAATGGTGTGTCTCCATCTACTTTCTCATGAAATGCTTCACCTTCATGTCCTCTTGTTACCCTAGTTTTCAAAATGCATCTTTGAATCACTGTTCACTTACACATTTGTTATTTATTTTCTACAGGTAGGGCATAACCTCCTTCCATTCTGGTCTTGCAAACAATTTCCAACTAGAAGTATCTGTGTAGAGGCAAAGGGGTTGGGATTTTGAGCTGGTTTTGAAACTGAAAGATGCATTGAAAACTGAGTTGCAGAAGGCCATTGGTCTTCCCTTGGTCTCCCAAATCCGGGATGAAATACAGTGCTCAACATGGCATGAGAAAATTGCAAAGATCTGATGTGCAAAGGTTGACTTTCTTTAATTTCTCTTGTCTTAATTTGACTGTCTTTTAGCTCTGAGAGCTTAAAAAAATTATAGTCAAGAATTGCACTTGATAACATTTTAATGAACTTATTAAAATGTAACTGGAAAATTTTTTAATCATTCAGAGATATGACAGACACACTCTAGAATGACCACCTAATGATCCTGCCTCTATGCAAGCAGCTCCTGACCGAGTAATGCATGGAGCTGGGAAAGTGAACCCAAAACTGCAAAGAACCTGGGAAACTAGAGATGGAGGAATGTTGGATGCCTGCAGAGGGAACTGAAGGCAGTGAGTAGACTTGGTCCAAGACACTAGCTCTGGATAAACCAGCAAGGCCATAGGGGCAGGGCTGCTCAAAGCCTTGGAAGCTCATATTTCCCAGCCCTAGAATACTGCAAATGCCACACAGGAACATCAGAACTTAATGTTGTCCTATTGGGTTTCAATTTTGCCTTGGTAAGGTGTCGCTATTCTTTCCTTTTGGAATAGCAATATTTGTCCTGTATCTTGGAAATATGCAACTTGTTCTTTTGATTTTCATAGGATCTCACAGTTGAGTTTGCCTTGAGTCTCAGAGGAGACTTTGGACTTGGATTTTTGAGCAGTGCTGGAATAATTAAGACTTTGGAGACTCCTTTGGAATGGACTGGATGACTTTTTCATTGTGAGATGGATATAATCCTCTGGGTACCAGAGGTAGACTGCTTTAGTTCAGAGCTTAGGTGTTCCCAAAGGACCCATGTGTTAAAGACTTAATTTCCTCTTGATGTTGTTGGGAACAGTGGAAACTCTAAAAGATGGATCCTAGGGGGAGGTCTTCTAATCACAGGGGGTGTGTCACTGAGAGGCATAGTGACCACAGCCCCTTTCTCCTTCCTTTTTTTCTTTTCTTTTCCCTGCTCCTCCACTTCTTTCTTTCCCTCTTCCCCTCTCTTTCTCCTTCTAATTCTTCTATTCCATCTATGAGGTGAGTAACTTTGCTCATGTTCCCCCTTACAATGTGCTACCACACCACAGATCCAAAATGGGGCCAATCATTTATGGACTGAACCCTCCAAAGCTGTGAGCCAAAATAAACTCTAAGTTGATTTATCTTAGGTACTTGTTATAGTGATGGAAAACTAACAAAATCAGATAACATTTCTATTGAGTTATTAAAATGTAACTAGCCAAAATTTGTATCATTTAGAACTATGTAAGACAGACTGGAGTGGTGGTCATCTGTGACTCTAGGTCCCAGGCTTCACTTCCTTATGTAATGTCCCCCATTGAGGGAAGGCAGAACCTGTGATTGGCTTTGAAACAACATATGTGAAGCACTTCTGTGACTATAGTGTTACATAATATTCTATCTTGCTGCTAAATTGCTCTACAGATTCTGCTTACGAGCCTGATGAGGTAGTCATGTGGAGGAAGCCCTGTTTGCATGGAGCTGCAAGTAGTCTCTAGCTTTTCAGGACAGGCTTCTGCCAGAGAACAAGGCACTTGTCTATAGTCATTAAAAATATCCTATCACTCAGTACTACAAACAAAAAGAGATGAATTCTGCCAACAGTCTAAGAGAGCTTGAAAGATTCTCCCCCAGATTAGCTTCCAAATGAGATCAGGTCGAGAACACCTCGGGCGAAACCTTGTGAGATCCTGAAGTGTGAGCTCAACTGGGCTGTGACCCCAAAGGCTCCTGACTCAGAGAAACTATGTGCCAGATAATAAATGGGTATTATTTTCAGCTACTAAGTTTGCAGTAATTTGGTATGGACTGGTATTAAACTAATACAGTAAGGCTTTTTTTCTTCATAGCATCCTGTTCTTGTCAGATGGCTCACATTTCCTTAAATATACACACTTCAGTATTTAATTTTCTTCTTTTTTTCTAATTATCTCTGTCTCATTGAGTGTTAATTTTTAAAAAATATTCTGTTCACTTTCTTTCATGCCACTGGTTTAATGCCTGGTGACAGTAGTTATCCCTTCTTTTGGACCACAGAGGCTCAAGAGTACTTTGTTGCTCATGAATGTTATTTGTGTTAAAAGACTTAGTTCTCTTTGACTGTTTAATTCACTCTTTAGGGATAAATTCTGTCAGATTCTGCTGTAGGTGCTGAGTTTGGCAAGGGGGGGACAAAAGGGTCTTTTCTTACTTCTTCCTGCAGAAGTCAGCCCAACAGATTCCTCCTCTCCTTCACTGCTGCCTTCTCATAATGATGTCTGGGCTGTGGTCTTATCGGGGTACCCCATCTGTCAGCAAACTCTCATCCACCTCCAGTGTTCCATTCATGTTGCCAAGTCCACCTTAATGATCCATCCTGCTTTCTTAGCTCTCCTTTCGCTATGTTTATTTCTGTGGGGATATTGCTTGGCCAGGTCTGCCATATAAACCCACAGATTGGGTGGCTTAGATGTCAGATGTTTATTTGCTTGCAATCTGGGAAGGTGGAATTCCAAGATGAAGGTGCTAGCAGGGCTGGTTTCTGATGAGGTCTCCCCAGCATGGGGATGGTCACCTTCTCACTGTGTCCTCACATGGCCAGGCCTCTGTGCACATACTTCTCGTGTCTCTTCTTCCTTAGGACTATTGGATTAAAGTCCTACCCTTGTGAACCTTAATTACTTCCTTAACGGCCCTAAGGCCAAACACAGTCGTCTTGGTAGCTTCAGCACAGCTAATGGAAATCTCAGCTGCTCATCAACTTCAACTGAACTAGCTGTTTGTCTAAGAACACTGAGCTGTGATGCTGGGTTATTTTGGGACTAAGCACCCTTTGCATAAGTGCTAGGATGCTTAAGAGAGAAAGGCTATGAAAAAGGGTAAAATAGCAATGATTTGAGATCCTCTGACTGAAGAAAGACTACATCGAAGAGAGTGAGACAGGGAGAAGCATCCGAAGTGGAAGCACGTGGCTTCCCTGGGAATGTGGGGCATGAGCGCTCAAGGGTCCTCTGGGTGGAAGCCAAATCAGGGAGATCCAGGAGCCAAGAGAAGGGCAGCAGGTGTAGCACAGCCCAGATATTTCCTCTGCGTCCAGGATGGGGCTCGGAGGTGCAGCAGTCCATGGACCTGGCTGGTGGAGCCAAGGCACTGATCCCAGCTCTCCTGTTTTGGAGTGTAACCCTGTTTTGGCTCCTGGCTGGTAGCCTGGGAAACACCTGTTGCAGTTAATTGGCCCCAGAATTTGTTCAGCTACTGTAAGCTTAGGGATGCCATAGTTATCACCAACAAAAATAACTTAAGCAGGCCGATGGGTGAAGCCATCAGCTGGCATCTTTTAGTGAAACGCTCCCCTACTCAAAAGAGTCTACCATTCCAGTACAGATTTTGTTCATGAAGTAATGTCTTGCAAAGCAATTACAGAACTAAAAAAAATACATAAAGGGGCTAAAATAATTGGACTATAAACTAGATTTTCCTAGCAACATGATGCCATTTCCATTCCAGGCATAGTATTTAAGGTGACTTTAATTATGGTATTATATTAATACATTAATTCACAACAGTGTGACCAATTCTTTACTTTGGTCATATATGGGAATTTCCAGCATCCTAACATGATTTTCAAGGGGAGTAAAGTTTTAGTCTGAGCACTGTGAAGTTACATATAGTTTGTATTGGAAGTACAAAAGGAAATGAAAAACTAATTCTGGTGACTTGGAGTTTATTTATAAATACTTCTTTGAATATTTTTATGACCTAGAATTTCTAAATGGGTGTATTTTACAGAGATTAGTAAATGTAAAAGTATTTTATGATTCCACATGTGTAAATGCTCTTACTTCTGTTTTTATAGCTCATTTGACACCTTAGTAAGAATCGGATACACAATTTTCCCATTTGGGGATAAATTTCCCACCTCTCAGTGACATTGTTGGCTTTTAGAGGGACAGAGTTGTATCACACTGAGCTTGAATTTCACTAACAAATGTTTCTGGTGCATCTACTATGTTCTAAATTCTGTGCAAGACAGCTGGGACACAATGGCACATCAATGGTAGTTCCCATTAGCCATTTACAGCCCAAGTGGAAAAAGAAGCACATGGAAAGATCATTTCACCATCATGCAGACCCCAGGAGAGCTACATAGATAGCAGTTCTCCAAGCTTTGGGTGTCAGGACTCTGTACTTGTGAAAATAATTGAGGATCTCACAGAAGTTTTGTTTATATGAGATGAATTATGGCTACCAACCTATCAATTAGATATTAAGATGGAGACATTTAAAAATAATAAGTAATTAAAATGATTAGCATGTTAAGATAAAATTATTTGATGAAAAACAATGGCATTTTCAAAAATAGTAAAAATGGTATTGTTTTGCATTTTTGAAAATAGTTATTAGATTTCTACATCTGTGCCTGCATTTGATCCACTGCAAAAAGGTTTTGATTCTTGTGGGGGGTTTTTTGCTTTGTTTTGAGACAGTCTTACTTTGTGGTTCAGATTCACCTTGAACTCACTGTGTAGCTCAGGCTGGTCTCAAATTTGCAGCGATCCTCCTGCTTCAACCTCCCAAGAGCTGGGATTACAGACATGTGTCACCATGTCCAGCTGTTTGTTTTTCTTGTTTGAAGTAGATGAAGAGAGTCTGGTTTCATGTAGATAGGTGAATGGGAAAAGCAAGGATATTTTAATAGAAATTTTCATGATTCTGTATATAACATCAAAATTCAACAAGTAGTACATTTTAAACTACTTTTTTGTGGTTGGTGAAAACCCTTCAGACTTATTAACTATGCAAATTTCAAGCACACAATATATTATTATTAACTATAGCCTCCATGTGATACATTGACTCTCTAGAAATTGCATAACTGAAACATTGCATCTTGAAACCATACTGTTAAGTGAAACAAATCAGATTTATGAGTTTAAATAACGACATGTGTTGTGTTATAGGAGAAATTCAAAGTATAAATAAAGAGAAAAATAAAAGATAGACAATAGAAAAGAGAGAAACAATTTTTTTTTGCAATGGGAAGGGAACCAAGAGATGAGGGGCAGGGAGGAAGAGACGAAGAAGGAATTGAAATGTGTTACATCCGGTCACCAGCTTCCCACCAGGATTGCAATTATTGTGTTCCACAAACCTGCACTAATAAAACAAACATCTTAAAACTATCTCTCCACAGCCTCTGAAGCTTTGTGTTGTCTGACCACCATTTTTTCATTCCCCTACTTCTCCACTTCCAGTAACCACTCTTCTGCTTCCTGTTTCTAACAGTTATTTTTTTCGATTCTCTATTTAAGTGAGTTGATGTGGTATTAGTCTTCTGTTGTGTCTGGCTTATTTCACTGTCCTCACTCTCATCTATGTTGTCACAAATGGCGACATCTGCTTTTGTTTCGAAGGCCGAATCATGCTCCATTGCACACGCACATGGCATTTCCTTCATCCACAATCCGTCAATCAGCAGGTGGGTTCCATATTGTGGTTATTGTGAATAATACTGCAACTGACATGAAGAAGCAGGTATTTCTTTTATGCAGTGATGTACTCTCCTTGGGTCCCCTACTCAGAAGTGTGACTACGGGATCTTATGGTAGGTCTGGTCAGAATGTTTTGAAGAGCCACAATTCTGTTTTCCAGAGTTTAAGAGTTGTATTAATTCATACTCTTTCCCCCAAATACTGTTTAAGAGTTGTATTAATTTATACTCTTTCCCCCAAATCCTTGACAAAACTGACCTTTTGACTTTTTGTCACTGACCATCCCAACTTACATCCCAAGTAAGTTGTTGCCTCACTGTGGTTTTGATTTGCGTTTCTTTGATAATTAGTGATGTTGAGTATCTTTTCATATACTTATGGCCATTGGTTAGTCATTACTTTTGCTATGGGATTATATGACAGGTAATAATTTCCTAAAGATTATTTGCAATATAAAATCTGAAACTGTATTGTTAAGTTTTTGTACTGCTCTGCACTATCCTCTTGTTTGCCTCTTGAACTGATCTTTTTCTATGTATCATTTTTCTGACCATGCAAAATACTTTTTCAGTGAATTGTGTAGAAATTTCCAGTTATTGACAAACTTTATTATGCAATGTTAAAAACATATTCACTAGTATCACTGATCTGATCACCAGTTAGAAGTATCTTTAAGGATCAGGAAACTGTCTAATTTATGATGGTGAATAAGTATTTATGAAAATTCCATTTTTCCCCTTAGAGGTCCAAATTTTATCACTGATAATAAGTCACCAATTGTTTTCCTTGATGTCACAGGATTACTTTGCTCATTTTGAGAAAGCATCTGCTAATTACCCAGGTCTACATAAGTATAATATGCCTGTTATTTACTCTTTCAAATCAAAGCCTTCCCTGAAAAAAAAAAGCTCATTTTGCTTGAAATTCAGACATATGCAAATCTTCAAGGCAACTCTGAAACTTTAATATGCACTAAGAGTGTTTTAAGTTATATCCCATTTAGTCTTGCAGAAATTAAAAGATGTATACCTGAAGACCAAGATTGGACAAAAACCACTGTTTTGCTGTGAGTGTATAATGGTGAAGGTTACAGAGACTGCTGGTAAACTTTAGTACCACTGCCTTGATTCACGCTGGACAAAAGCAGTTTTACTCTTGGTTGCTTTAGAGCATCATAGTGAATGTCAACACAGTGAAAATGGCAAGTAATATGGACCCTATAAAATGACCTTAGAGACATGGAGGACCATCGGTTTGGGAGAAGATAGGGGAGACCCCTTGGGCTACCTGTGTAAGGGCACAATTATAGAACAGCAAGCTTATAGACATTTTATAGCAAAGTTAAAAATCAGTTAGTGGCTGTGACTTTGCCCCTGCTGCTTGTCACATAGTTAGCTGGCTAAATTCAGTCAGCCTTGACAGTCTGCGTCTGGCTGCTTCTCCTTGATAATGCACTGGGTCAACTTGACTGTGTTTTTCCTTACTTAGAAAATCACATATTGTTTCCAATTTGCTTCAAGGACTTCTTGTTTGGGACAGACTGGCTCAGTCAAGGACACATTTAACTCTACTTGTTCAACCCCCCTCACCTCCTTCCCAGGAATCGGCTTAGACCTTGCTTGCTTGATGTTGCATAATTGAATTCATGTTACCAATCCTGGAATCACCTGCCATCAGCCTTGTACTTCTTGCTTGCAAGCTGTATTTAAACTGAACTCTAACTGACTCATGGCTGGTGATTTGGAACTGATTCTCACCAGCCCGCTAGCATAATAAGCAGCCGCTTTCTAATTCCTCAGTGCAAAGAGTTATTCATTCGGTTTGATGTTTGTTTTTCTTCAACATCCGGTTGGAGACAGGAAGGAGGAGGAATGAGGGAGCTCAGAATCTGGCTTCTGAGCAGGTGAGACCCCATAAGCTGATGGTAGAGGTTGTTCGTGAAAAAAGGTAGAGGCACGTGTGTAGAAAGTAAGTTACACACACTGTAACACGGTCCAACACAGCAGCTGTCTATTGACGTCATGGCCATGCAGGTTAGGAGCCCAGGCATGGCCTGGCCAGGTCCTCTGCATAGGGATCTCATGAGCTATGTTCCTGGCTGACTCTCTTCCAAGCTCATGGGGGTGCTGGGGAGAAGCAAGCAGAGCTCTTATAGAATAAGTTCTCTTTTCTTGCTGGTCATCAGCCAGAGTTTGTTCTCAGTGGCTGGGAACTGCCTGTGATTTCCTGTTACCTGTCTAGTCTCCAAAACATAGAGGTTTGTTCCTTCAGAGCTGGCCACTGAATTCCTTGTGTTCCAATCTACTTTTTCAGAAGGAGCACAATATTATTTCAGGGCTCATCTCATTAGGCCAGAGTCAACTGATTTGGGACCTACACCTATTTCACAAAATAAAACCTAATCTCCATCACAGTTACATGGCAGGGAATAGCATTCTACAGGGTGTGGGCTCAAGGGGATGGGTGTCTCCTGGGCCCCTCAGAATCCTGGCCCCCACTGGGGCCATCAGAGTCTTACTGTACACATATTTCCAGCGGGAATGAAGGGAGGAGAATAGGATGGGTGGAGCAGAAGGACAGAGAAGCGTTATCCACCTCAAAGTTGTCCTGCTGGCTGTCCCGCCAGACAGCCTCCCTCAAACCCCCAGCTTCTGTCCAGTCGGCAGGGCGCTCGGTCCCCACCTAGGAGTGACCTCCAAGGAGAGCTGCGCTGTCTTCCAAATTTCACCAAGGAGCTTCCTGGAACTGTTTCAAAAGGAAGTCTAAGCTGTCACTGATCACCTAATTTGGGAAAGAGAAAGGGCTTCCTGAACTCAGGCATCAGACTGCGACTGGGCTTCTCGGCGTGGAATCCCTGGAAGGGATTCTTGCAGACTTAAGCATGCCGCCAGTCTCTGCTGCCTGTGTGATTATCTGAGCGCCAACTGCCAGGCTCCCCGGCTGCACTTGATCTGCCCACTCTGCCACCGAAAGGGTCCTCATCCAGGCTTTGCTTTTAATTAAGCCGTGCCTTCTCCCAAGCCGCCCCCCGCGCCCAGTCTCTCAGGTAAAGCTAGAATTTGTGATCAGGGACCCCCAGGCCTCTGATCAGCTGCGCCTGTTATTCCCAGCCCATCTTCCTTCCTCATTTTCTGGACTTTTGTTGATCACAAAGCACCAGGTGGGAAGTTGATAAATTTTTTTTTTTTAAAGTTGCCCTCTCTACCCTGTGAAGCCAGAGTCCTTTACTCTTCTGAACACATCAGTGTCACATTTTAGGTAGTTTTGCTGGAATGGTTCAGTTCAGCACAAGTTGCCAGTAACCATTAGGAAGTTGGGCAGGGAGCAAGCAAGAAATGGAATAAAAAGCACTGCAGGGCGATCCAAAAAATCTTAAAGTGGAGCCACATCCAAGTACTCCTCCCCTTTGAGGTGAACTATTTTCTCTCCAGCTCCTTGACATTTCCCTCCCTCCATCCTTCCCTTCTTCCTTCCCTCCCTTCCTTGCTTCCTTGTTCTTCCCTTCCTTTTCCCTTCTTCCTTCCTCCTTGTCTTTCATTCTGCCCTAATCTTGATTGGCACTGGAGCTGCACAGATGAATTCAAGAGATTGTCCTGTAAAGAAGCTCATTTCCAGGAAAGAAAATAGGAAAACTCACAATTCAGTGTAACATAAAGAAGGAAGTGGACACTTTTTCCTCGAGGGTGTGGTGGTGGGGGGAGGACTCAGCGTTCCAGCTGGGCCTGGAAGGATGAATACTTTCTAGGAGGATTGGTACAAGGCTTTCTGGGAAGGGTTAGTACACCCAGAGGTGAAACTTTGAAGCAGTGACAGGTAATTAAGGATTTAACTTAAATTGATTGTATCCAGATACCTGGATAGTCATTTTTTATGCCACCTAGCTTCAGGAAAAGATTTAAGATCATTTGTATATACAACTACAATAAGAGAAACCAAAATGAGAAATCAAATAAGTGGCCAAGAGAGTCAAGATGGAAAAAAATTAGGCATAGAAAAAATTATGAAGGCAATACTGGGTTGAGTATGCAAAACTCATGTGCGATTCTTTCCTTGCCAGAGGAAGGCTATAAATTTTGATCTAAACCTTTTGGTGTGAACTCAGAATGAGACAGATACCATCAGTTATGAGATCTGGTGTCTGCAAGATCAAATGAGCCAGTCATTCAGGGACAGCTCTGCTATTCCTGGTTTTGAGAACAAAGGGGATTTTTCTCCCTGTTCTGCAGGAATATCCTCAGCAGCATCTTTAGAGCAATTTGGGACTGAGGGTCATGAAATGATTTCTTATAATGCTTTCAATGTAGGCTGGTGACATGTTTCCAAGGTACCAGTGAAGAAAAATATTTCTGCATTAGTCAACACTAAGTCATTTTGCTGTTTCTTTCTTCTTTTTCAAGCCGCGATGGGAATGGAATTATACATATTATAGTTTTTTTTTCTGCATAAAATTCTTGTAGGGATAGCACATGGTTTATGTTTAATTGTCCACTGATTCAGGCACTAGTTGGTTTTTATAATCTTTTAATTCGACCCCTTTAATTAATTTTTATAATGATCTCACTAACTTATTTATCAACTGTTTTATAATTGTTTGCCCTATTTTCTCCATGAGATAATGAGATCCTTGCAGTGGCGGCAAAGGAGTCCACCAGGGCTAATTTTTCTGGGATTCAAGCTGTGGCAGGCATCCAGCTGGGATGGGTGACTGTCTACTTCGGGTGATATGATCTGGCTTTTCATTTCTTCCTTTCCTCCCCTTTAATAAAGTGATTTCTAATTCCTTTAATCTTTCTTAGTCTTATTGCCTTTGGGAACATTGCCTAATACATTCATTCTCTGATTAGAAACCTTTGCAACTTTTATTTTCATATCTCCCATGTTCAACACCATTTAAACTGTACCTAAAAATAAAGATAAAAATATTCCAGATTTTTGCAGAAAAACTTAGTAATCACCTTGGTCATTTTCAGGCTTGACATGTTTATTCAAGTGTAGATCTGAAAGGCTTTAACTATGAGATAAAAGGACCTACAATTTTAGTATTAAATTGAATTCTGCAACATGAACAGACATTACAGTTATACTGCTATTTCTTTTTACCTATATAAACTTACCATTTTTTAAAAAGTCCATAATGCTTTTCAAAAACAAGTATTTGATACTAATCCAAATAGTGCTTGTATCTCAATGTACCAACTCCACCTTAAACTCTATGAGGAACTATTCATGAGAGAGCCAAAATAAAGTCTTCTAGAAAAGCAATTCATAAAGGCAAAATAAAACAATAGGAAGCTCTGTTGTGAGGTTCAGTGGGCAGCAGTTCTAAGCTGTAATCCTGGCTGTCCAAAGGGGTGAAGGTGGAGCTATTTATAAAGCAGTGCGAAGTGATACACAGCGGAGCTGCTTCTGAATGAGAGTTAAGCTATGGGGAACCCTTCCCTGCCTTCCAACCACGGAGCTTCCCAAGGCACAAATGAACACCTCTCATTCAGTTCCTGCTCCAATCTGCTTGATGAGCTGGTGTAAAATTAATAAAAGCAATAACCCAACATCCTTTGGAAAAATAAAGAAAACAAGACAAGATCAAAAGTTGTTAATGATGTAACATAAGAGTAACATAAACAGAAGCCTAAAGATTGTAAAATAGTAATAAATGAAGATCAACCAAAGAAGAAAAGCAAAGTCTTTTTATTCAGAGACTGCAGTAGCAAGGTAGCTGGCCAGTGTCTTGCACATTTAGCAGACCTAAAGGCAGGCAGAGGACTGGGAAGCTTTCTAGTGGGGAAGAGGAAGGCTCTGGGCATGCCCTGGTTGAAGGCTGTTGGCCTAGGGAGGCTGAGAGGAATTTCATGTGATTGGCTGGTGAGCATTATTTGGCTTTGTCTGTTTAGCCTTAATCTAGAAATGGGGGCCCAAATTAAGAATGATGTCAATTGTGGGAAAAATACTGGCCATCCTGGGACAATAGTTATGAAAGTTTTTAGCTGTCTGGGTTGATACGAGAGTGAGCCATCTGATTGTATTAGTCTGTTTTCTGTTACTATGATAAAATACTTGAGGAGAAGAGGCTTAGTTAACTCACAGTTTTGGTGGCTGGAAGCCCAAGATTGGGCTGCCCTATCGACTCTGGTGAGCCCTCCTTAGTGGCCTCACATCACAGGTGACATGACAATGATCAACTTTTGGAGAGGAGCCATCCCTGGAGAGACAGGAAGCTGCAGTGTGATTCAAGGACAAGTTGGTCTCTCCTAAAAACGACTAACTCGCTTCACAAGACCAGTATCACTCTCTTCCAATGACCAGGCCCTCGATGACCTAATCACAGTCTACTAGGCTTCACCATTTCTTTCTTTGCCAGTGTTAGGGACTGAACCAAGGTCTTCACATGGAGCCATGTCCCTGGCCTTTTAAAATTTCTTACTTTGAGATCTCTTAGATCTCCGATCAGGTCCCATGCTTCCAACACCTGCACCCTTGGGGAAGTCTGAGCCCCATCAGGTTGGCTTCCTGGGTTCTTCCTGCAGGCAAGGAGCTGGCTTCCTGGGCAGCTTGCTGTGTTGTGGGGTCGCGGTCTCTGTTTTCCTATGGCCCCTACTGTAGACCCAAATATCGAGTTCAGTCATCCAAGTATTGTAGTCTTCTTTCTAGTTTTCCTCACAATCCAAAAAGTTATATTTGTAATCCCATTGAGATGTCATTGGAATCCCAGGATATTTGTAATCCCACTGAGATGTCACTGGAATCCCAGCAAGTTAATTCCAATGTACCACCTCCAATGCAACCTATGGTGAGAGTAAAGGCATCAAGACATATTCCAAGTTAAGGGCAGCCAAGGGGTCCTAAATCCAATCCTTGTGAGGACATGAGGACAAAGGCCTTGATCCCAGGCCTCTCCCAGCATTTATAATCTTGTAAAGAAAGTGGGGGTGGCTCAGGGATGAGGGACAGTGAGGATGGCAGGAATTCTGTGAGTAACTTGAGCTGGCTGGCCAGGTGCAAGATTGGCATCTCTGTATAATGCAGAGATAAAGATATGTAGTAGGATCAATTTACATAATCCAATTAAAGTAGTGGTGGGATTGTTTGGGGGCTATCACTTTGGTTTTGATATGCAAACACTTCTGCCCTGGGAAGTCATAGTCTTTTTTTTTTTGGTACTGGGGATGGAACTCACAACTGGGTGCTTGCATGGCAGGCGCTTATACCGCTGAACCAAATCTCCAGCCCAGTCTTATCCTCAGGCTCATACGCAGTTGGCATTCCTGGAGCTATTTGCTCTAACATCTCCTGTGCTCAATCCTGTACTTATCTGCATTGTACAGAGAACACTATGTGAGGAAACAGGACTGTCTGTTGGCTATTGAAATTGCATGTTATCACCTTGGCTAGCCTTGTTTGCAATGCTTAGAGCCAATTGAAGAGAGAAGGAAATACCCTAGCCAGCTTGTTACATATTAGTATAAGGAAATGAGTCTCCAAATAATCAAAGTCACAGTAATTGTTTTGGATTCAAAGGGCGTCACTGGAGTTGTCTCCCACAGGCCAGCCACTACCCATTTGTGTATTCAGTCTCTTAGAGGCTAGAAAAGTCTTCTTCAGTCTCTATGAACTTTGGGATATGGATTCTTAGCTCTGCAGAGATGATTAGATCTTGGGAGTAAAATGGTTTGCACTTAAAAACAAAACTGATCTTTAGACATTAATTTATTGTGAAAATAGTCTTTTCTCCATAGACAAGCTAGTCCAGGGAATCCAAATAAAAGCTAGAAACCGTCTTGCTCTCAAATGATGGTGGAGGTGGTGGAGGAGGGCCGGGTGTCAGATCATTTTAGTTTGTTCTTTCTCCTCCTCTGCTTGCCAAATATTTCAGCTCTGGGGTGGTTTGTACAGTTTTAAAAGGCTTCTCAGATGATTCCTGAACATGCTCTGGGCTATTGGTGTTCTCCACACCCACACCCATGCGGAGCCTGGGCAGCAGGGGAGAGGCTCTCTCTCTCTCTCTCTCTCTCTCCCCCCCCCTCCCTGCCCCCTTTCTCTCAGGCTGTGGGGTGCACTTGTCCTCAAGTTCATCGGGATAAATGCTAACCCTTCATTTTCATCACTGTTGATAGGATGATACTTAGAAACATTTGAAAGTGCCTCAGTGTCCTTTTTCCCAGAGTAAAGGAAGAAGATGAAAGAGATTCAATGTTTCATAGTAAGAATATAAAGGAAAAAAATAGGGTAAGTTCCCATTCTTAGAGTTTGCAGGAAAGCAATAAGCTTGAGAGATAGGCTCTGTGAGGAAGAGAGGATCATTCAAGCTTCTTGAATTCCATTCCCATTTGGTAGCATACAAAACAAAGCTGTCACCACATTCTCCGTGTACCTCACACACCACTTGCCTCGTGGCAGAGCGAGGACACAGAGATGGGACCCCTTTATCCAAGAGGAAAGAAAAAACCAGATGTTCACTGCCTTTTCAATTCTTTCATAGTGAAAAGTAGATTTTGCAATAAGAACGCACACACACACACCCATGCATGCACTCACACACCTGTAATGCCCTCCATTAAGTAATGCTGACTCTATGTGTAACCCAATCTGACGTTTTTGATTGTATTTTCTCTCTTAAACAGGTAATAGTACTAACCCACCAAAGTAAAGGTGAGGAGCAACCAGTGCCTCTTGGGCTTTAGTTTGAAAATACTGGTCTAAATTTTGGCTGGTCAGAGATGTACTTCATGTTTGACTTTTAGATTATTAAATTATTTTCCTGCTATTACATGGAAGTTAAGTTCCTAGACAAGTAGAGAGGAAAAACTAAAGAACAAAGGGAGAAAACTAATATTTATAACATTTAAATTTTAGTGGTAGTCAAATTTCCTGCCCCCATCCGTCAAGCTTCTTCATGTTAGTAATTCAGTGTTTGTCTTTTTCCCCCTGTGACTCATTCATCATAAGATATTTGAGCTCCTCTTATGTTGCAGGCACTGCTTTGATTATTGAGGATACAGAGGTGCATAAGACAGAGAAAGCATTTCTCCTGGCACTGACGATCTGTTAAGTCAGTGTTGGCACCTCGTACTTCAGAATGACTATAGAAAAACACTCAAATGGTTTTTAGGAAAAAATAAAGCTTCTAGCAGAAGTTACTCACTTTTCTAACACATGCAAGGTCATGATTTTAAACTTTTCCTTCAGAATGTTAAAGAAAATGGCAGTCATGGAGTCAGACTCGAGGTCAGCCCGGCCTGTGACTCAGTGTGATTTTCCTGGGGTGGAGAAAGAGCACCAAGGCGGAAGCCGATGTCACCGTGCTTATCCGAGCACAGTCTGTGTGCCGCGTCACAGGCTTTTATCACAGCCCTGTGATGTAGGTGTTGTCAGTTCGTGCTGTAACTTACCAAGGCCACATAGCTGGTAAAGGGCAGAGCTGTGATTGAATCAGAACTATTTTAATTCCCAACTCACATCTATACACCCACTTTTCTGTGTCAGACTACTTAGATGATTGGACTATGAGATGACACTGGTGATATTCAAAGTATGTAAAACCCAGTATGGGTAGGGAACCTGTTTATTTATCTATCTGTCTGTCTATCTATCTATCCAATCTGTCATTTATTTATCTATTCTTTATGTATTTATAGATATTTATGCATTTTTATCTATCCAATCTGAGTAATGTAACATATAGTACAGGTTGTTTATCAAAGCATTCTAGTAATTATCAAATCATATATTGAATTTTAGAAGTTGTAAACATGATTCTCTATTTGAAATTGGGCACCACTTGATAGATGGTATCTTTATCTAAATCGTGATCTGACACCAACAGCTTAATAATGTCCCAAAGTATAATTTTTTATCTTATTGAGTAGAAAATTTTCCTACCATTAATGATAGTTTAGAGTATTAAATCTTCCTTCATTCTTTGTTGAGCCAATATCAATTACATTAAAAATTTCTAGCTTTTATAATACTGTCAGAATTTTATATACTCTGCATCTCTTTGTCAGTTGTGCAAAAGGTTTTTTAAAGATGGGCTATATTTAGAAATCAATGATTTGAAAGAATTTCAAAGATTGCTTTAATTACTTTTGTGATCAAACAATAGAATGTTTTGTTTAATGTACAGTGAGTATCTAATGCTTTAACTTTTGGAATTTCCAATTGCCCTTAATAGGTTTCTTTTTTAAGTTTCTAATCTTTTTAATCTATTTATTATAATTGTCATCTTTAAAAATTGAAACATTTCTTTAAGACTAGAAGAAAGTGATACATTTAAAAGAATGTCATTTATTAAAGCCATATCTGTAAAATATAATTGCCCAAATTCAGTGTTCTACTTGTATGCAGGATTCACTCATTCACTCACTCACTCATTCCGTAACCACAATAGACTGTATTAAACTATGCTTATATACTAGGAATCTTCCAGCCCTTGAAGATAATTAGTAACAAATATGGAGTGACTACAGTGTAGTTCAGGTTCAATTAAGTCAATATTTTCACCAGTCATAATGGCTTCAGGGTAAAGCATCTTTTTTTTTCATTAAGACTTTCCATGAATGTAGCAAAATGAATATTCTATGCTCAGTACTTTGATTGGTTTTGAGTTCTAATATTAGGGTCATTAGATCCAAATAATCTTCCTGTGTTTATTATTTCAAACCTCATCCCTCATATTATTTAATTCTATGATGTTTATTTTTAAACAAAAGATTTAAAAAGATTTACTTGAATTATACCTTTTATTGCATCCTCCAGAGAATGACATGTCAAATTGGAGCCACTAGAGATTTTTATAGAATTGGGGGTAAACTCCAGACAATTTCCACAGACATTTCTGCAAAATTTAATAAAGTTCCACAAATGAAAGCAGTTTTCACTAAAACTATTTTTCCTGAGTTCTGATCACATATTTAATGGAGTATTCCACATACAGTTTCCTACTTTCATGGGAACCACAGAAACTATTAAAATATCCCTAAACTGAATTTTGTGTTTAGTGAAGTTATTCAATTAAAATATGAAAATATTTTATATAAAAAATTGGAACATAGTTTATAGTACATTAGGTTTCCATTGCTGTGACCAAATACATGAGAAATCATCTTGAAGAAGTGTGATTGATTTTAGCTCACAGATTCAGAGGTCTCCCTTCATGGTCAGCTGGTTTCATGATTTCTGGGCCTGTGGTGAGACAGGGCATCCTGACGGAGAGGGCAGAGTGGAGCACACCTGCTCATGGGAGTTAAGAAGCAGAAGGGAACAGAAGGAAACAGAAGAGACAGGGAACAAAATACAGTCCCTCCCGGGCACATCCGGGAAGACCCACTCTCCCTAACTAGATCTCTCCCACTAAGTTTCCACTGCCTCCTAACAGCTCATCAAATTATGAACCCATCAATGTTTTAGCCCATGAATGAGGCCAGAGCCCTCAAGATCCAATCATTTTCCAATAGCCTCATCTCTGAGCCCTAGTGAATTGGGACCAGACCATGAATACATGAGCTTTTGGGGGGGCATTTCAAACACAAATGATAACAGTTAAATTTATAAATTGTCTAAAAGTTGTTTTCTAATTTCTGTGTATGTGTGTGTGTACATGCAAGCCAAGAATCCTGTTTGCAATATGTCTGTATTATTTGCTTTTTAAAGTTGAAGTAAAGCTGAAAATGTCAGATTGTTTTTATTATAAAATAGCTAGTATTATAATTTAAAATATTCTTTACATGATTCTTGACCTTTAATAAGACATGATTGCCATTTTGATGTAATATATAAATATGTACCAAGTTAAATTTTAATGATTTCACTCAAAGCATCATTTCTGTCTAATGTTGCCTATATTAACAACAATCCACTCATATATCTGTTGAAATGAATAGTATTTTCTTCTCAATCCAAAAATACACATTGCTGTCGCATCGCATATTGACTTTTACACTAGAGGACATTTAGGCTGTCCTAGTTTTTGCACCAAATCTGTAGATAACATAGACTGAGATTTATTATAAATCTCATCTTGTCTTTGTCCTGCTGCACATTCAGAGAAGCATGTTTATGATATTTATAGGAAAAGCTATAAACAGAAACTTTGTGTCTCTTCAGTCTAAGGGTTTGTTTTAGAGATGTATTTACCCAAGTGAATAACTTCAAAAACAATGTGCTTTTATGATATATGAGAATTACAAAGCCTTGATAATAATTCAAGGAAAAATAAACTACTTGGAAGCAGCAGCAAGGGTAGAGTTGAGAATGACAATGAACTGGCAATTTCCCTGGAGCACAGAGAGTCTTAAAGGAACACCAAGGAAGCCTTGCAGGCTGGTGATGTCGGCTGTACCCACGTGCATGTTGCAGATGTGTCTCAGATGTGGAAATGTGTGACAGGATTCAGAGGCCTCCCTTCATGGTCGGAGCAAAAACCTTACAATATTGATGAAAGCTAATGCATTCATGTTGTAATTTCTATTACCAAATGATATTGCTTATAGTACTTACTTCTTCATTAGCTACCAATTGGCGATAAAGACTTGAATATTTCAATAGCTGCTGCTACTGAATGGATTTCCAGCAGTGAGCCTCTGCCCTGGGCCTCCAGCTCTGGAAGCCCTAAATTACCTTGTTAGATTTACTTTGCTGACTATATCTTTTCACATGCTTCAAGTTGAGCATTTTGTTCTGCCCTAAACACTTTGCTTGATTTACCACCTTATAGGCTGTATTCATGGATTTCTCTCCATATAAAATGTCTTTCTCCCATAGCACTTGTCTTTTGAATGTATTCCATTTTATTATATTGTGACTCAAATTTCTTGCCCACCCACACACCCATCCATCCATCTATCCAACCATTCAGTACTTTACCTTATTTTTAAGTTCAAGGCATTATCAATGGTAAAGAAAATACAGCTGTGTTATTTTCCTTTGTGAGATTCTTTCTGAAAGTCTGCCTCAGCCAATAGGATGATGTTTTTCTCTCCTCAGATGAGAACTTGTAGAACTTTATACATTATATTTTACATTATAGCTACTGTGAAGTTAGAGGTCTGAGCTTTAAACTTGCACTTATTTTTAATTCCTGTACTGTCTGGTATATTATCGTGCACAGAATGGTCAGTTAAGAACTATCCATTGTGTACTGACTGAAAAAAAGCATGCTATTATTCCCTTCAAATACTCTGTTCTTCAAGGCCTTTCCCATTCTTTCTAGAAAGTTCTTTCTCAATTGTTATGGCTTGTGTCTAGATGTCTTCCAAAGCCTCATGCAGTCATAGGTAGGGGTTTTTCAGGGGTGGCTGGGTCTAGAGTGTGTGATGCTGGAATTGATTAATGATGCAGTGCTAGGCTCAAGGACACTAGGAATAAGGGTGTGGGTGCTACCATCCTGAGTAGTCTAGATAAGTTAAAAGGGGCAGAAAGATGCTATTAAGGTCCCTTGCTTGTTTTGTTACCTTCTGTCGTCCATGGACTGTTTGTCCTCTGTGATGTACATTTGCTATGTGCTACTCTGTCTTGGAGCCAGTCAATTAAGTGTTGAACTTTTACAAACTGTGAGCTAAATAAACCTTTTCTCCCTTAACTTGTGGGTGTTGGGTATTTTGAATCGACAATGAGAAAAGTAACTAAGACATCAAATAACTTTCTAAAACACTTATATGTATATTTGTATGCACTGTGGATCATCTTGGAGCTCTTCTCTTTGGTCTGTTTGTTCTGATTACCTTTTGTGGTTATACCACCAGTTTTGGCTGAAATAGCTCAGTTCTTGCAAGATATGTGAAAGAACCAAGGAAGTGCTTGGTCTCTGTAATATAAATGTTAAATCTGGAGCATCAGATACTGAAATTGACCTTAAATTATTCTATGTGCAGAGGACTTGAAAGCGTAATAATGAAATCATTAACTCTGTGCAAAATGCATAAACCTCAGCTCATTGTCTTATGAAGTACAAGAATGAAATCATGTACAATCATGTACAATAGGAAGTTAGGAGAATGTTTATTAGTAATAGTAAGAAAAATGGCTCCTGGTTTCCAGAGGGCAGGTTTTTGTTTTGCTATGCATTTCAGGCTGGCCTTGAACTCACTTTGTAACCCAGGTTGACTTCAAACTCATGATGATTCTCCTGCCTCAGCCTCCAAGGGGTTGAAATTACAGGCATGTTCCACCACACTCAGCAGATAACAGGGGATTTTTTTTGAGTGCTTTCATTGTTTTCATCTCATATAAATAAGCAGAGCTTGGGAACTTGTTTTAAAGAAGCGACTCTATGAGTTTAGAATAACCAATTGGGGTTTAGACTTTACAATACAGGATTTCTACAGGCATTTCTACATTCTTTCAAGTCCAGTCCAGTGGTACAGAGGAGCTGTCAACTAATTTAGCATATGCTGCCCAAGAAGCTTCTTGGGAAGAAAGGCCGTTGTCTGCTCATTCTTACCCTAATTTTTTATCTTTGTTCCTGTGTTTGCTTTTATGTTTCTAAGCTTAACTAAATTGCTGGCTTGAAATAGCTCTTAACTAGGTGTCCATGCTATTTTCTTCCTATCTAGCTGAAACTATCTTAGGCCAGTCCCTTCTACAATAATTTATTCAAGAAATGATTCTTTTGAGGGGAGATAAAAATAGGACACAAAAATCTGTGGTACATTTTATGAAAATCGTTGAACTGGAGAGCGCGTAAAAGATGGTTCAAGTCACCTACATATAGGTAGTAAGACACACAAAATTTAATAAGAAAAATAACCAAAAGTTGAGTTCAGCCAATTATGGTTTTTGAGAGAAAGTAGATAAAAGAAAAAAAAGAGTTGGTAAAGAAAATGCAAAAGACCTTCTCCTAAGAACCCTAATAAGCCACGGGACACACCAAGAGTGTAGGATATTCAAGGAGTGGATGGTAGAAGAGTAAGAAAAATACCGTGGTAAAGAAGGTGAAGAGAACCTACAAGGAAATGAGAGAGAAGACAGTGGATTTGACCCCGTGGAGTCACTGGCTACAGCAGAGAGAGCAGCGGGAGGGGAAAGGATCAACATGGCGCCAGGTGGCACAGAACCCAGAGATGAATCAAAGGAGAGCGCATGGCAGCAGGGAGTGTAAATAGCATGCTCCAGGCATACGGCTTTGAGGCAGAAAGAGCTAAGACAGAAAAGTGGTTAACGTCAGGTTATGCAAGGCATAGAGCATAGGAGAGTTGTTGAAAATCTATACAATATCTCAGATTTGATGACTGACATTAAAACAATAAAAAAGTAAGCAGTTTGATAATTGGATGATCTGTTCTGAGAATATTCCTACCTATTTTTGTGATAATACATCCACACACACACACACACACACACACACATACACATTGTTACATATCAAGTGTATTTCATTTAAAAGACTTTGAATTAGAAGGGACTCTATGAGATGGTGAGGAGTTAGCCAGGGAAGGATTTTGATGAAACTTTAGAATGTGACAGATGTATTTATGGCCTTGGTGGTGGCAGTTTCCCAAACCCAAGTTGTACACATTGAATATGTACAACTTTGTATGCCACACCTCAACCAAGTATTTTTAAAAAGAATTATATTGATTTATTCTCTAATGCCGGTATCAATTTAGATCCTGTGTATCAATATTTATATAACATAAGACCGATATCTACATAACATCAGAACAACTATTCTGTCACTGGTGTTAGTTCTGGTCACCTCCTTGCGATCACATTGCTCTTCTGAGTGTCAGCTTCTGCTGAACTAGCTCAGTTTGTTTGCTGCCTTGTAACACAGCTTACAGAACAGGTGAAGTGCTCAGACTTCTCGCAATTTGCACAGTAAAACAGCACACAACCTTTGCTGCCCAAAAGGCTTTTAGTGGGTAACAGATTTTGCTAATCATTTCAAGAGCATAAAAAGATTGCTTACACCTCCGTGATGCCCGAAAATTCATGTTGAACCTAAGGGACCTTTCTTCTTGGCAATCACTTCTTTCCACCACTTTGTGAACATTGTTAAAATAGTCACTGCAAGTAAAGAAGAAAAGCCTCCGCCAAGACCATGGGTAGATGCAGAAGAGCTGTTGCTTCCCGGACTCTGCGAGCAATCTTAATAAAAGATCGTTGCAGATGATTGCTTCGAAGAGAATCAAAAACTCTGCATCCGTCATCATTAGAAGGGAGCAGAATTCAGTGCATTATGTTGATGCAACTGCCTTGTCAAACACTTTTGCTTCTGAACTATGGAGAAAATACATGCAATCAAATTAAAAATGGGAAAAAAATACATAGAATTCCACACCATCTTACAAGCTGAAAGCAAATCTAGAAATAAAAAGAAAAGAATGTTGGAGTAGTGAGAGAACTTTTTTTAGACAGCCTAAATTTAGGAGTCAACAGAAAGGATGATTTTACATCTTTTTTCTTTCTGACCTTGTCAGAATGTATTTTCCAATGCCCCATTACTCATCTAGTTCCCAAACCCACGTTTTCAGGTGGGCAGAAATTAAGCCTCTGCCTATTTTGGGATAATTTTTCTGATATTAATTATTCAGTACATACTAATCTGTTTTAATATTTCTTAAGGTATTTTTACATTTATTTGTAAACACCAGAAATATCATTCTGAAATTTCATTTGAGTCAGGAGGTTGAAGTATAACTTTGAAATTCCCAAGACTTTCAAAATATAATCTGAAACAAGCAAAGTAGTGATGTGTTGGGAATTCTAGAGTGGAGGAAGATGCCTTTTCCTTAACCACTTTTTCCTCATTAATCAGAGTAAGCTCTGCTGAATAAGTCCCGTTTTCTGTATACTGAAGATGTATAAAGAAGTAAGAGGGTATTTGGAGAGGTCTGGCTTTTCTAGGGAGATGTACAGGCATTGGTGGCTTATACCTTTTAGTAATTTCTGTAGATTTGGTCACTCATATTGTTAATGGCAAAGTTGATTGGTGACAAATTATGCCAGGCTGTGCTCATACTTCTAAGTGACTTGTCACTCAAGTATTCAGTCAAGTATTTCTCTCCTGCCAGCCACACAGTTTTGCCAGACTCCTCTGAGGATGGATGCATGGCTGTGGCTAGTTTTATGTCCCTGTGATCATCAGAGTACTGGCTTCTCAAAGATGACCACATCCTTATCCTTAGAGCTGGTCAGCATATCACCTGGCATGGGAAACAGGAGTTTGTAGAAAGGATTACATTAAATATTTTGAAATTTTTTTTCTTTTTTTACTGGATAGCCTATGGGAGCCTGCTCTCTCCCAAACAGGCCCTTTTTCATGGGTCCTTAAATGCCAGAACTTGCCTGGCTGTGGTCAGAGAGAGAAGGGACCCAGATGAGTGGTCTCGGGGTCAACCTTCTTTGCAAAGGGAAAGGAGGGAGCTGGGGCTGGAAGCTGCACTCTGGAGACTGCCCTGCCCACCCCTGATTTTACCCCACTGATACCTGGGTCAGACCTCTGCTTGCTGGACTGTAAGTAAACATTGTCAATTTATTTTGCTTTTAATATTTATTTACTTTTTATTGTATTTTCAGTACATAATGTGTATATGCATCCTACAGAGTGGGTACAAGTACTTAACATGTCTTAATTCTATTTCCCCCGTTTCCTCCCCTCTTTTCTCCCTCCCACTTTCTGTAAATCTCCCCATTTGTAAGAGATCTATCTCCCTGTTTCATAGTGTCTTTTGCTCTTTAAATTACATAGCCTTTGAGTTTCTCATATAAGTTATGTGATATTTAAGTTTGTATGTCTGATTTAGTTCACTTGATATTATGGTCTCAAACTGCATCCGTTTATCTACAAATGACTCAAATGTATCCTTCTTTATGGCAGAACAGCACTGCCGAGTGTATAAATACCACATTTGCTTTGCTACTTCCAAGATTTAGCTATTGTGAATTGTGCTGCTCTAAGCATGGGTATGCCTGGATTAGTGTCGTATGATGTCTTTTACTCTTTTGGGAAAATACCTAGAAAGGGAATAGCTGGGTCAAATGGAATTTCTAGTTTGTGAGGCATCTCTATGCTTATTTCCATTATGGTTGTACCAGTTTACACCCCCACCAACAGTGGAGAAGGGGGCCCCACCAGCACTTATTACTGTCTGAGTTATGATGATGGCTGTTCTTTCTGGAGTAAGTTGGGGTTGAATGTTTTAATTAGCATTTTTCCGATCACCAGAGATGTTGAGCATTTTATTGGCTATTCAAATTTTGATTCGAAGAAGTATCCACTCATTTCAGTTGCCCATCTTTCCATTAGGCCTTTTATTTTGGAGTTTCTGATTTTTCGTTTGGTTTTGGGTTCTTTACAAATTGTAGCTGTTAGTCTTCTGTCAGAGGAGTGGCAGGTAACATCTGCCCTCCCCAGTCTGTAGGTTATCTCTTCATTCTGTTGGTTGTTTTCTTTGCAGTGCAGAAGTTTTTAATTTGGTATAATCCCATTTGTTGAGTTTGGTGCTGTTTCTTGTGTAACAGTGGTTCTGTGGAGAAATTTTTTTCCTGTGTCTTGAAGACATAAGTCTTTAAGAATTTTACCTATTTTATTTTCCAGCAGACTAAGTGTGTTTCTGTTTTTGTATTTATGTCTTTGATCCATTTTGATTTTATTTTCTTGCATGGTGATAGATATGGGTCTATTTTCATCTTCTACATGTGGAACACATCTATTTTGAACCGTGGTTTTTGCAGTAATTTGTTAAAGCAGCAATAGAAAATCAATACAGGCTCTTGTAAGGTGACTTGAATGTCCCTGCAAAAGAAATAAGCAGACGTTGAAGAAG
This sequence comes from Hydrochoerus hydrochaeris, assembly GCA_004027455.1. Classification (NCBI taxonomy): domain Eukaryota; kingdom Metazoa; phylum Chordata; class Mammalia; order Rodentia; family Hydrochaeridae; genus Hydrochoerus; species Hydrochoerus hydrochaeris. The sequence continues at coordinate 158,831 of PVLA01001259.1, forward strand.
GAAAGTGTCTTCTTTTGTTTTATGACCCCCTCACAATGGCATATGAAGGAGTGAAGAGGGATAGAAAGAAACAAGACCTTAGGTCCTGGGTACAGCCTCTTCACGTACCATGTGTGTGGACATTTAAGTTATGAAAGTCAACATTTTTAAAATCATGGCCCCTTAACGTCTTTTGATATATGCAGGAGTCCTGAAGAATTGCATTGAAGAATTTTCTTGAATTGTAGCTAAAAAAATATATTTGGAAATCAGACTCTTCTCTGTCTTATTCTTACTAATTCCTAAGATACCAGAGTTGCTGAACAGAAGATGAACATAAGACACAAAAACTACTTATGCAGCAACTTCTTTCAGTGGTAACAATATTCTTCATACACAGCTCACTGTAAGTAACCAGAGATACAGGAAAGACCACAATCTGATCCTTAGCGCGAATCTGCTCTGAACACCATTGGACATTAAATTTGAGGTGGGGAGAAACTTTAACTTGTTTAATCTAACTCCCTTATTTTGTGGAAGCTCAGGAAGGCTAAGACATTTATTCAAGTTCACAGCAGCCTTTCAGTGACAGGGCTGCTAATGAACCTATTCCTGGCTTCTCTTTCTACTTGATCACACTGCACGCCCGGCTTTCTTCTGCTTGTTAATCTCATACACAACATCTGCCACGGACACCTGTTGGATGTTTGCAGTTATCTCTTAGATGTATTCTTTGCTTCCTTCTCTGCCACATCTTCCTCATTTCATGCCCTTAATTGACACAGCTGCCCTGTAAGTAGTTTTCTTTGGTGCAATTTGTCTCACACATTAACTGATCTGCCCATCCATGCCACATACCACATTCAGCATCCTGGGCTAGGATTTCTAGAACTTTCATGGACGACCTTCAAAGTTTTCAGTTCCTGGTTGTCTTTATTAACTTTACCTCCTGATTAGTGCCAACCCCTCCTTACTAATTTCTACACTCTCCTTCTGGTTCCCACAGCTCTACGCTCTTGCTCTAAAATATCCTTTCTTTTCTACCTGCAGAAGTCATGTCAGCTCGTGAAGCCTATTTTAACGCCTCTTTCTTCCCGTGGCTCTTTCAAATAGCTCCAGCTGGGAGGAGTTATTCCCTTTCCTGAGCACTTTAAAGACTTTCCATGTATTGCATTTGGTTATAGCCAGTTTAGCTCTTCATTGTTCATATCCTGCTCTTTGTAGCAAGTGGAGATACGGATGCATTTCACAGAAGAGGCACCTGGTTTTGGCACTGCTTTGTGAGTTATTGGTGAGGGATACCCTAAAATTGGACAGTGGCCCTCAAGGACACACATGTAGCATAACTGAAAAGGCAGAGAATGGAATCTGGCAGGGTAGGGGTAGGAAGAGGACAGGATCCAGGGAAAACTATAAAAGAGCAGTTGGGGAAAATCTGTGGAAGAACCGGAGAAAGGAGTCATAGGGTAGAAAAAGAAAGAAGCTTCCAAAGGAGGAAATGTTATTATTGCCTTCATTTAAAAAAAAAAAAAAGCTTCATAGGTGCCCAGATCAATTTTGGAAAACCATTTGTGCATAAGAATGCAAAAGCAGGACAAGAATACAAAACTATAATCTAAATAAGCCTTATTTTAAAAAATGCTTTTGAAGCTACATTGTTATTGATATTTCAAATATGTAACTAAAATGGGATAAAAGGCATGTTTGTGTGAATCAAAGAACTAGTTGAAAAAAGAGGAGACTAGAGAGAAAAGATAATTTAGCTGCCCCCCTAGATACCATCTAGACTGTTGATTATAAGAACACAGCAGGCTGTTGCCAAATTACGTCTCCCACCATGGAATAATTTAGTCTGGCCCAACTCTTCCTTCAGGGAGAGAAGCTGCTAATTGCATACACCTTAAGGTGACCTTAAAAAAAATTGCTGTGGCATTGAGAATAACCAAATTAGTTGTGTTTGATGTATTACATCCACTAATTAGATGAGCCATTGACTCAGTGATACTGTAGTTTAATTGGGTAAGTGAATTACCTACAGAAATCAACCAAGTTATCTGCTGTTCCAAGTGTGTAAAGAGGCCAACGGTGCTTTTTGGAAAACCAGATCAAGCAGTACACAATCATGGGTATTGGGAGAGAATTATGGTCATTACAGGGTGGAATCCAGATGCCCCAAACGTGTTGCGTGGCATGTTTAGCCAGTGCAGGATTTATTCTCTGTGTAGCCAGTTGCTTCAGTAGAAGAACATCAGGTGACCATATGAGCTCCCTGTTTAACACATGGTTTTGCTGGAAGCAAAAAGAGGAACATTAGGACTTCCAAATTTGCACATAAAACTGTTTTCTATCTTGCAAAAGGCACTGTGGCATAGTCTATTTCGTGCTCTCATTTTGGAAGATGAAGCATGTATTTACATTTTGGATTTCCAATATAAAATTCAAATTAGAACCCTTCCTTTGGCTGTCAGTGGTAAGCTAAGAATAGCTACTATTAACACTTGCAGGAGATAGTGGCCTTCAAAATTCATGCTCATTTGGAACCTCTGAATGTGACTTTATTTAGAAGTAGGGTCTTTGTGGATGTAACTAGTTAGGATGAGATTCACTAAATTAGAATGGCACCTAAATCCAATCATTAGCATCCTTATAAGAGAGCAGTATGGGCAGGGAAGAAGACAGGCTGTGTTTGGACTGTGTTCACCTCTTATGTTTTCAGGAGTGTCTGTGGGAGTCCATTCAATGAAATGCCAAGTGTGTTCAACTGCAGGGATTGCGATTCCTTTTCTGTGACTTTTCCAGTCCTCAAAGGTCATGCAATAGTCTTACGCAGTCTACTAGAGTTACTGCGCAGCTAGGCCCAAGACACATTGGGGATTTTCCTTAGACAAAAGACCTTTACTTTCTTATTGCTTTTAGAGGTTATTGTATTTGATGAAGCCTGACCTCCAAGCTTACTGCCCTATATTATTTCAAGAAAAACAGTTGTCTGTTCTCTATTCAAGATCTTAGACTGAAGGTGGGTCTCTGGGTTTGGAAATCATTCTTTTGAGAAAACAAAGGACTGCTGCTTCTTTCCATGGTACACAGTGCAAAGTAGTGGTCCACACACAGCTCGCCGGGCTGGAGGACTAAATGTTCAAGGCTTTTAGGCTTGTGGTCTGCCCTTCAGCATGTTCTTAAACACCTTCTGCCCTGATTTCTGGCCACTGCACAAGATTGCTGCATGTTTTAAGTGGCTTTAAACATAGAAATGGCTTGGAACAGTGCCTGGCACCATGTAAACTCCAGACACATGTGCTCCCTTAGCATTAACCATGTACATTGCATTTCAGGTTGCCATGCTTACTGGAAACTCTACTATTGAGTAGACACGTAATTCTGCCATCGAGCTGTATTTAAGGTTCTTGCGATGCATTCTCTTGTCTTTGAGTCACTCTCCACATGGGAGCTTGTGAGATGATGCTACACTGGAAGGAAAGTGAGAACTGCTATCTTAAAAATTTCTCAGGAAACACTAATTACACAGACTGATCAAGAAGCAAATGCCTAGTTATCAGTTCTTCCATTTAGTAGATAAAGGTCATTGAGAGCCCTTACCAGTTGTTAAAAACCTACGATCAACAAAAAGGCCTTAAGCTTCCATGCTTGCTGCGGTTTGGGTATAGTTTGAGTGTATCCTCTGGAAAGTCACATGCTAGAGCTTGGTTCTCATGGGCTGATGTCAAGAGTGAATGGAGGACTTAAGAGAGGGGGTCTACTGCAGGGTCTTAGGGGGTGCTTGCCTCAGAAGAATTGGTGTAGTTCTCCAGGACATGAAAGCTCTATCAACAGCATAAGCCTAGTGCCTATCTCTCTGGCTCCCCCTCTTCCCAGGAAATTTTCTTCTCTGTTTGTTCCATCACAGTCATCTGCTGTCAGCCCCTCTGCAGAGGCCAGACTGAAAAGGCCACCTAATCTTGGACTTTCAGTCTCCAAAACTGTGAGTTAAACAAATACCTCTTACAATAAATTGCCCAGATTTAGTTATTCAGTTACAGCCACAGAAAATGGACTAACACCTTACAAAATATAAGTTGAAAGAGGCTGTTGTAGAAAGGTAATTTGTTCAATGAGACACAGTCAAAGCCTTTGAAAACTAGAGCAAAACTAAATATGACTCCAGTCTCTAGAGAAGAAAGATGTCATGAGAAGTGTCATAGTTTGCATTTACTATGCAAATACACATTCAACTGTTTATTCACTCTTCCACTTATTTATCTAAAGAACATATTTAGATTCTAAGCTGCAGACTGGGTACTAAGTGTTAGGAGCTCAGCAGTATTTGAGACACTTCCCCACTGCAAAGAGATTTCTCAGAAGCAAAACAAACTTAGATGGAAATGACCCCAGCAGCCCATGCCATAGCCAAGATAGTTTCTGCCCTAAAATCCCAGGTCAATTTCCCAGGGTGATAGGGTTCTAGTGATTCTACAGAGAGCTTTTTCTGGACCAAATAGACTCAGAAGGATCTCTGTGTCATGTCCCGTGTCATCCTCAAAGGCTGGAGTGTCTCAAACAACATAGAGCCGATTAAAAAGGGTTGATCTTTAGCAGGGTGTGGTGGTGCATATGCAAAATCTCCACAATTTGGAAAGTTTAGCTGAAAATGGGAATTTCAGGATTGAGGTTAGGCTGGATGACTTAGTAAGACCCAGTTTCAAAAAGGAAACACACACACAAACAGAGAGAGAGAGAGAGAGAGAGAGAGAGGTGTAGAGTAAGGACAGAGGCATTTTTGAAGGGTACAGGGATCTTGCATCAAAGGATCCAGTTGCCCCAAGGGGATCTTGTAGGGAAGGGGCCCAGGTACCACGTACCTGTCCTCTTTCTCCTCCCGCCTCCAGTGCTCACCTGTGCTCTGCCAATGCCTGAACCAGAGCAGAAGCCGGGAAGCACGGGCACCTGAAGCCTGCACATCTTACACTGAGTGGGAGCAGCACAGGAGAGCTGCAGCGGCGGCTTTTGGTAAACTCTCAGTGCTCAGCATTTTCTCGTACTGGCTGCGCAATAGCATGAGCAGGTTTAACACCTGTTAATCTATGATCCACAGGGATCAACAGCAGAATGTGGCCATTGGCAAAAGGTCACCATCAGTAGAATTAATTGTAACTAGTGTTTTACTCAGTTTTCTACAATGCTTTGAAGGAACGAGCAAACCCAAGGATATTTCTCAAAAATCTGTTATTTGATCACAGTTTCTGCTCAGTTCACTCTCATCTCTGTCTTTATTACTTACCCCTTTCCTTCTAAAGTGTCTTCCAGTCATCAATTACACATTTTTTGCTCCCGTTCTCTCCACACTTCCTTCTTGTTCTTCCAGTCCAACAGCCCTGTGATGGTTTGTGCCTAAACGTCCCCCTCAAGGTCTCATGCACTCACAGGTGGGGCTTTTTCAGAAGGGCCTGGGTCTGAAGTGTGTGGGTGGGATTAAGGGTGTATGATCACTGAATCAGTCCACGGTTTGTTTTGGTACCACCCTAAACCCAGTAGCCTAGATAGAAGATGAAAGGGGCAGAAAGAAGCTGCTAGGGTCACTTGGACTTACTGCTTGGATGCTTTTGCTGCCTTCTGCCCATCATGAGCTGTTTCTCTTCTGCATTGCCTCTCTGCCAGACCACCCTGCCTTGGAACTGACTATGGACTGAAATCCATACAAACTGTGAATTAAATAAACCTTTCCTCCTTTGAGTGTGAGATATTTTGTCTCAGTAATGACTAAATTAGCTAAGACAGGCCCCCAATACCTTCATCTGCTAAAATAGGGAGAACTCTTGCGGGGAGTGGAAGACAGAAACACAGGACAGAGTGGCACAGGGGGTGGTTATACCATGTCACAAGCACAGAAGGGACCTGGACTGGCCAAGAAGTCAAGTTCTGGGGGGCAGTGCAAAGAATTTTCTGGACCTAAATCCACTCTTTACACTGATGGCCTTGGCTGTACCTCTCAGATGAGATGACAAATGACATTGTCCTCTCAGAGATTCACCAAAGGGCAGTGCCACTGAGGACAGAGCATGTGCTCAATCATATGGTTACCCTAGGATTTGTTCACAAATAGGAAGAAATCCACACAGATCCTGAGCCCCAAGCAGAGTCTGCTGCAGACACACGGGTTCTTCTCTCCTTTGGGTGGAGTAAGCAAGTCTGGCAAAATGACTGGCTAAGAACTTCTTGTAAAGGGGGATTTCTTGATGATAAAATCCTATGACAAGGCAAAATCGGTAACCGTCATGCTGACAATCTCTAGTAACCTCCAAAGTAGATTTATGTTTGAAAATATCTTCAACAGTTGTATGTGATGTACTTGCATTTGCCTGTTCATTATTGTATTATCACTACATTACTACTGGTGTTTAAAAAAATTGAAATGTATCAGAAAATGTGATCTTGGAGAGAAAATTTCCCCCTTATTGAGAGTCTACCACATAGCAGTAACTATCATTTTCTAGGGAGGCAGAGGTGGCTTACATTTTATGCTTAGAAAGATCCCCATCCTACCGAGGAGGAAGGTCCAGGGTTATGCAGCTCACCCAAGTCTGTGCAGCAGAATTGAACTGGAAAGCCAGACGGTCAGTTTAAAACCTGTATTCTTTTTATCTTAACTATTTATGTTCTTAGTGTTGCTGTTAAAAGCACACATCTGTGCTGATCAATCCGATTAGTCTAAACACAGTGTGATTAAGAGCAAACTACTACTTTAAAACCTGAATCGGATATTAAAACGACGTTCTCCTAAACTCTAGCTTAGAGCACACATTTTGACATCTTTATTTGGCCTTTTGTGTTTTAATGCAGTCTAGTACAGTACACCATGATCCAGTGGATGGAGGAGGCTGTGTGGGTAGACAAGTATCTAGAATTTATGATAATTGACTGTCTTAGCTAATTTAGTCATTACTGAGACAAAATATCTCACACTCAAAGGAGGAAAGGTTTATTTAATTCACAGCAAAATCTCTGAGATATTTCAAAGATTTAAGTTTTCACATTCCACATACAGATTAGAAATGGTAAATGCAAAGTTATCATTTACTCACAACTCACAGATGACGGCTGTTATTGCAACTCCTGGAACCATTCTGGGAAGCAGGGACTCAAGTATGCTGTCTACTTCCTGTGGAGCTGTAAGGTTATTCGTGGAAATGAAAATTCATCAACTCGGTCTGGTCCCAGTACAAACTGTACATATTATACAGCATGCCTCTGTTTGTCCCAAAGACAGTTATATCTTTGTGCATTTTTAAAGCTCTAAAATGGAAATGTTGCCTTCAATGACTTGTAAAATGTGCGTTTATCTATGGGTTTTGGTGCTGAGTAACAAGTTAATAGAAAGACTTTCACTGAAAGAGATAAAAGAAAAAGAATACTCTATAGATCCAATTGAATTGACAAAAAATCATAAAATTAGATTCATTAATTAGGGGTTTGTACTTTAAAGACAAAAAGTCAATTTTTTAATAATATAAAATGTATGCTATGTACCTCATATAAGGGGTAATGGGGTAATGGTAACATTTTTTCTAGCACAAAACTGCATGCAATAAATTTTAATATTACCAAGTTGTTACTGAATTAGTAATATTTTGCATAGATATATCACCATAAAATATACGTCAACACAAAATTACTATCAGCAGAGTCTTCTGATATTTAGTGCATGAAATTCTAGTACAATTTGCACATACTTTCATTCTAGTACAATTAGCACATACTTTCATTTTCTCTAACCAAGTCAATTGCAAAATGCTTTCTCTTCTAGATGCATTGATTTAGTATTTCTATCTCATTGTCTCTTTCTTGTGTTTTGCCTTAGTTAAAAATTAAGTAAATTCCTGTAAGAGAATCATAGCATTCAAAATAATGTAAAATACTTTAGGAAGCATTAGTGTAAATGGACTGATTGCAAAATATTATACGTTGAGTTCTAGAAGTAAAAATGCTCCAAACTGCCTGAAAATACTTAAGGAAAAAAAACTGAAAAATTTAAAATTTGAAAGGGCAAATCTATAAAGGCTATTAATGTCTCCAAATTAATCACGTCAGAACTCCAGAGCCAGAAGTACAAAAGGAAGTAAATGTTCACAAAAATCCTCCCTGGGTTTGTTTTCAAGATTAAAATTGAATGAAAGATAAATAATAGAGGAGGACTAAATGAAGTCAGTCTGAGACATTTTCATAAGGTCAAGTAGAAGAAATTCAAACAGAGAAAGATTATTTCAAACCAAATGGTTTCACTTTTATAATCAGTTGACTGTGTATTGCCTTTCTGCTTCTTTTGAGGTGAGCACAACAAGACATTTATAGCCTTCTGATCTGCGGGCAAATGGTACTGAGAAAGGCAAAAGCAGCTTTCCATGCCCTGTGCAAGTTTCACCTTTGATTCGGTCCACTCCTGGCTGTCACAGCTTCTGTTCTCATCGGCCAGCGTACAGTGTTGCTCACATGGAGACAGACACGAGGTTTCCAAATGTCACAAAGGATTTCAGAGGCCTGGACTGTACAAAACAGAAAAGTCACGTCAGAGCCCTGTGGCCGAGCAGGTTGAAACTAGCTGTGTCCAGAGTCCCTGACGAGGGGACATTTCATTCACTGCTATGCAGTGAACACTGATGTCCCTTAGTAGGAGTGGGGACTATTACCAGGAATAGCATGATGACAGATGCTGGAGGTGCACACGTAGAAACCAGGGGATGGACACAGAATCAAATGCACTTAGTCCGAAGCCCAACTTTTGTCACTGCCTTTTCAAAACATTAATTGCAACACAAATAAAAAAGCTAATAGCCTGGGACACAATCTGTGCTATTGTTCTAGGTTGAGAAAGGAGTGAGCAGTCATCAATGTAACAGCAATTAAGAATTGTCACAGGAGAGATTTTGTTCGTAGAGAAGAACATAACGTAAACAGGTCAATAAAGATAATCATTAAAATAAGTATAGAAGATACTCACTAGCAGCATTATATTTGTCAAATATTTTGCATGGCCTGGGAAGCAATCCACCATGTGCCTGGCAAACTTAGCCCTGACGGCGGAGTGTAATATTCTAGGTGCAGTTCTGACTCTGCTACTAGCTGTGTGATCACAGCCAAATCTCCTTCCCTCTCTGCATCATCCATCAGCTCTAAAATGAAAGGATCCAAGTTTCATCTCTAACATCCTTTCCTACTCGTATGACTCTTCACATTCTACGACATATGTTAATTCAGGAAGATGATTTCAGTGTGTATATCTGTTGGTGTGTATGTATAATATTTTTCTTTCCTACAAAAAAAGTAAAGAATTTTAATAGGCATTTATCTAGAAAGCACTGGTGTCTGTATGCATTTAAAGAATATTTTTAAAAGGAGAATATTTCTAAGATAATTTATTCTAAAAAAGATATCACAAGTATGCAGGTGTCTATAAAGATGGGAGATGGGGTTCCATGAAATATAAGTTCTGTATTTTAACAACTGTGGTGAGACTTACCTTTTCTTCTTTTGAGAACCACCCTGTGTGTGGTAGCACTCACAAACTGCCTGTGCACCAAGGTCACACACTCCATGTGTATGTGGTAACCAGCTTCTCTGGGGGTCCTGATGACTCTTAACCCCTTACCTGTTCTCAGGACCTCATGTACAAACAGGGTTTTTGCGATGTAATTGGTTATGATGAAGTCAGACTACCCTGAGGTGAGCCGTAAATTTAATATAATCTATGTCCTTGTACAAGAGGGAAATTTGGATACAGAGACCCAGACACACAGGTAGAATATGATGGACAACTGAGGCAGAGATCATGGCTGGACGCCAAGGAGCACCAACAATTGCAGGGACAGCCAGAAGCTGCAAGACGAGAAGGAGTGTCCCCTAGAACCTTTAGAGAAAGTGTAGCCCTGCAGCAGCTTCAGGTCAGTCTTGTAGCTTCCAGAACCCAGAGGAAACACATGCATGTTGTTTGAAGCCACGCAGTTGGTGGAGCTCTATTGTGGCAGCCCTAGGGGGCTAGCTCAGGTGGCATTGTAGAGCAGTGAGCGTGAGTCATCTTGTCAATAAATGGCCCTGAGATCAATTCACGTGAACACGGAGAAAGAGACATTGGATGCTATTTGAGATCATGCACAAAAACAAATTTTAGGTCCCTTGTAAGTCTAAACCTGAAAAGCAAAATAAGCAATATTCTAGAAGATACTATATGACAAAAATCTTTGTTCACAGGGTAGGAATTGAATACTGGAGCAGGATACAAAAATTACTAACCATAAAGAAAATAACTGATAAAATTTATTACAATCAAATTAAGTCATTGGTTCCTCGAGTAACATTACTGAGTGAGTGAAGGAGCAAGCTATGTAGTGGATAATCATTCTGGGGCCATGAATAGCCACGAAGCACTGTGATCAGAACAGTTACAGAACTACAGCTGAAAGAGGATGTGAGTGCTAAAGCCCTAGGACCCTGCTGCCAGGGACGTGAATCGCAGGAACCACTTTGGCGCACAGTTTGATGTGCTTTGCTGTGATTGCAGGGACCTGTCCCAGTGGCCTGAAATTCCACTTCTAGACATAGAGCAAGACTCGTCTGCAAGAATGTTACTCACAATATAGTTTTTGCACAGTTCATCGTCAGCTGAATGGAAACATAAATTGTAGCGTCATCACACAGCAAGACGCTATAAAGCAATGAAACCAAAAGAACCACAGCTTCGTGCAGTTGCAGTGGCATCAGACACATGATATTGATCAGTCATAAAAAAAAGGTTGATGAAAAAATCGGGACATCAAAGGAGACACATTACATGGTATAAAACAGAGCTGTATCAAGTCCAAAAGCAGGCAAAACTAAACTGTAATGTTTACAGATGTCACATACTTTTGGAAAGGTAGTGAATGATTAACTTGAATGTCAAGCTAGCATTACCTTTAAGGGAGAGAAAGGAGGAGCAGCAATTAAGAGGAATCATATGTAGGCTTCAGAATGTCAAGTGATACTCTGTTTCTTTGAGAGATTATTAGAGTGTTGGTTTAGTGATGCACCATGTGATGCATGACTTGGGTGTGAGTTTTCTGCTTTTATGTTCCTCAGCTACAGAAACTAGGTCGGGTAGCCCTTTTTCTCTGCTTTTGCTTCTGTGCTTCCATGATTTCTTTGCTCTGTATGGTGGATGTTGATTTCTCCAGTGTATTTCCTGACAGAATCCAGCGACAGGCTGGAACCGCAGCTCCATGTGACACAAATGGCATGTGATGCTGTGTTCTTGATACATCACAGTTTTCAGTGAAGTCATCAGAACACTTCATGGCTGCAAAAGGATAACCACGAACTCTCCTGCGAGTTGATGGAGTTTGGGCTTTTCATGCTTGGGGTCCCTGCAGGTTTCCCGCCCTCCTGAACTCCAGGACTGCCAGGGTCATGGAGCTGGCATCTGACATATGGAACCTATATCACTAACACGTGTTTTTCTCACTACCACACTGGCATCTATTCCAGAGGTGGGAATCGAGGTTTATAAATTAATTACAATGCCTTTTCCTGTGTACCTCAAATAATCCAACTAATGTACCCAAAGAAAAAAATGCAATATAATTATAACTTACTCTTTTGATCTCTTGTTTCCAAAGCAGTATTTCTTCCCCATTAAAGGAAGGGCTCTGGTTTTGTTTAGGCCACTTGCACATGAGAATAGCCTTTTACCATCACAGCATAACATTCCACAAGACTCCAGAGTTCTCTGTACTTTTTTCCTAAGTATACACACTTGTACTTTCATCTCATTCACCTTTCAATTTCTGACTTTGTGTATCTTCCCCTGCCCAGAATATTGTATCAAAGTCTTTTTAGGAAGATAGCTGCAGGGAAATTAAAGCTAACATTGACTCTTCGTAAATGCTCAGCCTTTCACTTTGAAAACATAGTAAATGCCATCACTCAATTATTGGGGCAATCAAAGATTAGAAAGCACCTATACCAACACAAAGATGTTAATAAATATCAATAGTTAAACTGGGGTTGGTGTTTTTGCTACTATGCAACTAACATAAATCTGCAGAAAAACTAGAAACTAGCTCAGAAAACAAGGCAAGATGAAATAGAAAACAAAGCCATCACCTAGTGAAATCACATTTTTAGTGTACGACTTTCCAAACTTTTTGCTCTAAATACATGTGTTCTTATTGGCGTCTATCTATCTATCTATCTATCTATCTATCTATCTATCTATCTAATCTGTACCTGTATCTGTATTTATCTATCTTTACCTACACTATCACTTTGTTCCAAAGGATGACAATCCATCATTTAATAACAAAGAACAGGTATTTATTAATTATCTAAATACTGCTTGCTCCTGAAAACACTTCAGGTGTCCAATCAGAAGCATAGAATGGCCCCTGTGTGGAATGGGGCATAGAAGACACCAGGCCATATTCTCTGATGACCTTGATGTCCGTCATCACTCAGTAGTGTGTCCAAGCTACATATCATGGTCTGATGGCTGTCTCCTGACTTAATTGTCTCCTTAAAAGAAATTATTTGTATTTTATGATTTTATGTGCTCTGTTCAGCAGCACATATACTAAAATTGTATTTTATGATTTTAAAGCAAATAGTTCAATAGACAGACCTATTGAAGGTAATGAGAAAATAAATAGAAGAAAACACTTGTAAACATGAAGCAAGGAAGTTTGGAGTAAGTACAGGTATAAAAGAGATGTATCAACAGCTTGCTCAGTTCAGTAGAGGATTTTTATTTTTATTTTTATTTTTATTTTTGAAGAGAGGTCTCACCATGTTGCCCAGGGCTCAAGCAATCTTCCTACCTTAGCTTTTGGGATAGCTGGGATTACTAATGTTTGATTGTGAACATTTAAAAAGTGTGATCATTATACAACCCTGTACCATGTGCAGCAATAAAGATATTTAGGTCAGGATAATCATTCCCATCTTACATGTATCCAAAGCGTGGCAGGCCCCCGTATTTTTATGTGTGGAAGGTATTGCTGCTTTTAGTGAAGGACAGCTAGGGGTTGAGATTATTGGATTTCATGGCAAGAAACAATACTGATGATATCTGCCCGGGAGATACTTATAAATAAATAAATAAATAAATAAATAAATGCATTAATTTACATGCTCAATCTGTTCAGAAATTTCACTACTTTCACACTATTATTCGAATGACATTATTTACTGGGCATTTACTGCTGACTGTGAAAAACCACAACAAAGCCCCCACCCCGAGGTGTTTATGCCGAGTATGGAGCATATGCGTGTATGTCTATGATGTAATGCAAAGAGACGGGAACAGGCAGGGGAGAGGAAGAAGCCCGAGAGGGTGAGAGGTGAAAGACAAAAGAATTAAACATGTAGCTTTATGAATCAGTGGAATTTGATTGTGTTTGCCTCTAATAAAAAAGGATTTCTTTCTGACCTTGAGTTTGGCTTGTGTCAGCCAGCACCAGCGATTTCTATCTGGTTCATGAAGACCAGCTGCAATTTTTCATGTCTCTCCTCTCTCCAGGAGGAGCATCACGTAGAGGGAGTCTTTTCTTTTCTTTCTTTCTTTTTTTTTTTTAATTTGGAGAATCGATATTTGGAGGGCACTTTCATTTTAAGGGAAGTAGAAATCAACCTAGGCCATATACACCCAAGTTACAGCTCTTGTTCTCATGGGACGCATTAAGGTTTCAAATAAAATACAGTTTTTCACTTGTAATAAATGAACTTTACTTGTGGGAAAATGACCCCCGGGGAGGACAGGATGGTGCAGTCCTGCACGGAGCTTTTGCAGCTGGTGGAAGAATTCCACTCAGGATGTTGGGTCCAATTGCGTAGCCCAATTCTGTCATCCTCTGCTTGTAGACAATATGAGTGTCAATACATCTGCGGCTTATTTATGGAGTGTAAATTTAAGGGAAGGAAACGCGAAACGTTTGCTTCGATGGTTTTTTGAGGTGAAGAATCTATTTTTAAAAATCTTTGCTGACGGTCAACTCCATTCTTGATCTCATTTAAACTGGTCAGAAATGATTTTTTTCTGTTCTCTGAAAGCTCCCTCAACCCCCTGCCTTTAGGAAATGCTTTTTTCCCCATTTCTATTGATTTGTACACTCATCATCTGTGATTGAAAGGGGAGCTGAGTGACAGGGGTGACCAGAGCCTCAAGGCGTCTGGGCCTGAGTTGTAGATGGGACCTGTCAGCCACCTGACACGTGCTATTTGTTTCTGGAATACTTCAAGCATTTCAGGCTGGCTAAAATTATTTTATCTGGATTATTTTCTTTTTTGATGTTTTTATATAACAGTTATTGCATGATGATGTTAACTTCCACAAATTTGTAAGTTAGCCATACTCTCTTATACCTTTAATTAAACTTCCAGAGTTATAAACTAATGCACATTTATTACTTTCCATCTGTCTTGTTTTTCTCAAGCCTCTTCTTTCTTTCTTTCTTTCTTTCTTTCTTTCTTTCTTTCTTTCTTCTTTCCTTTTTTTCCTTTCTTCCTTCCTGCCTGCCTGCCTTCCTTCCTCCTCCTCCTCCTCCTCCTCCTCCTCCTCCTTCTTCTTCTTCTTCTTCTCTCTCTCTCTCTCTCTCTCTCTCTCTCTCTCTCTCTCTCTTTCTCTCTCTCCTTTCTTGTCCAGGGCTTTCACTAAACTACAGCCCCTTTTTAATATTTTTATTTTGAAATGAACTCTTGCTAAATTGCTAAGCTGCCCAGGATGGGCTTTAACTTGTGATCCTCCTGCCTCGTCTGTCAGAGTACTAGGATTACAAAGTATATGCCATCATGTCCAGCAAACTTATGGGTTTCTGAAAAAGATAAATGTCACCAAAGTTTATAATAAACATAGAATTTCTCATTTCTACCTCAAACCCTGCTAATCAGAGGCAGCTGTAGCAAAATTTTGATTTGTCTAATAAATCCAACTGTATTACTTTCTATAATGACTTGGTAATTATCTATTAGTAGATATACAGTTACAGTTCCTAAAAGTGAAACTGCAATGTCAAAGGGTATTAAAAATTTGAAAGATAGTGATGGATGGTTTCTTACCACTAATCTATGCTTTCTCAAATGTGATGGGAAATTTCCATTTCCCATTTCCTTACACAGAAGGGAGTAATAACAAGTAATCTGCGAATCTGGTAGTTGAAATAACACATTGTGTTTTAATTTGCATTCAGTTTACTGTCAAACCACTCCATCTACCTACTGACCACATTATTAATACATATTTTTATATTCTTTATTCATTTTCTACTTTATTTTTGGTCACTGTTTTAATGATTCATGAGACCTCCTTTTAAGTTACAGATTATGCCTTGGTCATGGTCATTATCAGTTTTTGTTAAATTGTAATTTTTAAAAACTACAATTTGTATTCAGCGCTATGCTTAAGGTAGATTTTTAAATATTTTTACATGAACTAATATTCCTTCTATAGTTTCTGAATTTTATGCATAAAAGTGTCCCCCATTACAAAAGTGTAAACATGTTTACCCTGGATCTCTGGACTCCCAGCACACACTTCCTTTCATTCTTCCTTCCTTTTCAGATCTTTCTAGCTTTTGAGCATATGTCCAGGCCAACATTTAGTTAGTAATCAGAGGTAAAGGATTTGTGTTTTTACAGTGACTAACCAGTTGCCCCATTGAATTATCCACCTTCAATTTCTTTAAAAACTACATGATATTAATTTTGGGGAGCAAATAATTCTGTCTTTATTTTAACTTGGGCTGCCATGCAAAATATCATAGTCCGGATAGTTTCATCAGTGGAGATGTGGGTCCCGTGGTGCTGACACAGGAAGCTGAGCCCCTGGGTAGCAGCATGGCTGAGTTCTGGTGACAGCTACCCTGCCACTGTGCCATCGCATGGTGGGAAGAGAAAATTTTGATCTCCTCCTCTTAGAAGAGCACTGATCTCACCATGGGACCCTCACCATGGGCCTCACAGAAATCCAGTCACCTCCTAATGCCCCACCTTCAAACGCCATGCAGTGAGGGTGAGAATTTACTGCATGAATTCTGGGGGACAGTTTTCATTCTGTAACAGTGTCCAGGAAGCACTGGAAGTCACCAGCTTACATTCCAGCAGAACGCTTCCGTCTACTTAGGATGCATTCTATTCCAGTCAAGGTGCTCCCAAGATGAACGGAAGCTGGAAAGTAGCTTTGAATCTTTGTGGCAACACGGTGTACTGACAATTGTCACAGGGCTGTGCATTCATTCTGCAGTCAGCTGGGCAAGGGGGACAGGGAGCTGTGTGCAGAGGTGCCGGGAGCAATTCCGGGGCAGCCCGTCAGCTGAGACTTGAGGAGTCTAAGGGGGGCCTTTCTAGGGCCCTGTACCCCCACCCTGAAGATCTGCAGATGCTAAGGTGAATTTGCCCTTGTCCTGACTCACAGTACTTCTAGCCACTCAGTTATGTGCATGTCATCTCTGCAGGAGGCAGCAAGAAATGTTACAAAACGCACAAGCTGTTAGGCATTCACCTGCATTTTTTCAGGAACAATTTCCTGTATATGTGAGTTAAAAACTTAAGGAACTATTGAATTTCCTGTTGGGAACTTACTACTGCACCCTTTTAGAGCTTTTCTCATTAAAAATAAACAGAGATTATTTCTAGGAACGGTGATGAATAATGAAGGAATAACAAATTTATGTTCTGTAGAATGTGGTAGAGTCCAATTATGTCTGAGAAAGAGAAAAGCTGTATAAATATTGTACTTAGGTCAACAAACAGTTATTCAAAACTATCTATGATATTTGCTATTTGCCTTAGATAATAGTCCCTAAGCAACCGGACATTTGTGCATGGCAGCTGTTAGCTGTATTATTGTACAACATAGCAAGGCCTCTGTCCAGCCAACATTGATGTGTGAAAGCCAACGTGGTCATTGTGTACTTAATTCTTTTTCTCACATAAAGCAAGAAGCATATTTCTGATTTAACCCAAACAATGTTAAATCCATGATTTTTAACATATTAAGCTATTCAAAACAAGCTTTTGGTTTGGTTATCAGTATCTGGTTAAGTTAAGAATTCATTACTATCATTTAGAACATAATTACCCTTTAGAGATTGGAAATTTTCCTGTAAGTTAGTGAAGAAACCTTAATTATCTGGACCAAGAAGACATGATGAAATTATATGTTAAGGCAATAATTACAGTACAGTACAAGGGAATTTAGGACACAAAGTTCTTTAGCATTCTTGTTTCTAATGTTACTCAAAACAACAATATATCTGAAGACGTTCCTGCAAAAAGTATACTCCTGAATAACTAGAATATTTGCAGTCTGTTCACTGGGGTCAAAGAAATACATTTAAAATTGAAGTACTAACAAATAGACATTATATATTTATAAATAAAGTACAACTCACAATAGTCTTTTTTGGGTTTATTGAAGTAAATTAAAATATTTAAAAATCTGAACAATCTACCTAGATATTAAGGGAAGAAATGCCTAAACAATATCTGACTTAAAATGCCCAGTTTAGTATGATGCTTGGCTTCATTTACTCTGTCTACTTGATCATAGTTTCATATTAATTTTCTTCTTTGCTCTTCTTTTTTCCTTCCCTTCCCTTCCCTTCCCGCCTCCCTCCTTCCTTACCTTTCTTCTTTCTGTTTGCTTTTCTTCCTTGATAATTATTTCAACATCTTGAGATCATACCTCTGCCCCTTAGCATCTCTGTCTCAGCCTAACAGGCCGGGTTGTATGGTAGGTGTTTGTACAGAAATAAAGTTTTCTAAGAACAAGACTTCCACTGGAAAATTTACTTGAGTAAAAGAGACTTCAAAACCATGGCTATCAAGTCTCAATTCACACCTTCTGGGAAGTTATTTGCTATTATAACTTCACGGAAGACACAAATAATAACAAAATTTCAAAAAAAAGGTATGGGGTTTTAGCTCAGTGTCATAAGTGCCTGCCTTGCAAGCATGCCGTCATGATTTTGATCCCCGGTACTGATCAAAAAAAAAATAATAACAAAATTTCATAGCCCATCAACCTTGTTGAAAATACCTACCAATTCATTGACTTGAACCTAAATAGAGATGAGAAGAAGTCTCAGGTAATCTCAGTGAGTGACTAGGGAAATTTCCACAGGATAGAAAATTTTTCTTGATTCTGGAAATTTACAAAGATGATGGACTGTGTTCTTTCAACCATTAATTAGAACTCTTTTGATTCCGATTGACTAAGAGCCCTCACATAGAAGACTGTTGAGTGTAACAGCTAGAATGATATTAGGAATACCACTTAGTCAGAGATGAAACCCGGAGAAAGCATCGCAGTGAAGGCTGGCTGATCATGAGCCACCATCCAATCACCTGGGTTAGAACTTGTTCTGCAGAGCTTGATTTGAACCATCAAGGCAGTTCCTCGCTTCATGAAGTCCCCACGTGAGCTGCAGTGTTACATTCTGTCCCACAGGAATGAATTGTCTCATTCACCTCTGAATCCTCTAGTATCTGAGTGGGCATGAGAAGCAAAATTGCCAGGATGTGCATAATAGGTCAGAAGACAGGATGGGGTGGGACCCACACCTGCTCACGGGTGGGAGTGTGGTCACCACCACAGCAGCTGAGACTGCAGAGAGCTCTCAGGGGGTGCTTGCTTTTCATCACGGCCCCTTCTCGGGAGTTTTGCTAATTTAGAGCAAGGCACCTTATATTTTTCTAGGGAGAATATTTTCCTCAGTAGTGTTTTTTGTCATGAGTCCAACTAAGATTAATTAAGATGTGTGCATGTTTGTCTCCAGTGAACAATTCTGAGACAGCTTAATATAAAACTGAATCTGTCACGACATCCAAAGCATGATCACAGATAGATGTTGTATACTTTTTTGACCAACTCTAGAGTAAGACATTTGAGCTTATATGAAAAATATGTAATACTAAATTCTAAAAGTGCCTTCCACAAATTCCAAGTACTGATAAGATTATTCTGATGATATATTCAAATTAGTGGGCCAAATTAGTGGTACAGACTACATATTTTAAATTATGTCCATATTCTTTGAATCTTTGCAAGTGCAATGAGATTCACAGACTAATAACCAAGAGAGTGATTGGAATGTGCTCTGGGAGTCCTGTTTTTCAGCTTGCTGGCAGAGGGAAGCTCTCCAGTTGTTACCAAACAAGCTGAGCTCTCTTGGCAGTGGGTCAGTGGTCCGTATGCTTGCAGACATGGAATGAAGCTTAATTTTCTGGAGAAGCCACTGTCACTGACATGAAATGGCATTCCTGGGACATTTTCTCCTCAGAAGTTGTGGCTGCTGCTTGAATTCTGAACTTTACCCTGAAGCCCAGTGGGCAGGTTTTCCAACAGGGGTTAAGAATAATGCATCCTCCAGGATGCCAAGATCAGTTTCAAGTTCGGAATTTGTACAGTGCTATTTGAAAAGGTCTTCTTGCTTTCACAAATGAATTCTTAGTGTTTTGCTGCCTTAAGACTATTAATAATCAGTTATTTTTTTTTACTTTGTAATTGAGTGTTCATAAAATCCTCAACATTATTTTGAATTTGTGGGAGGCACATTTGTTTATCTGTGTTCTGCAATTATAAATTAATTTGCATGAAATTGTAATTTACACGGAATTGTATTTTCAGCATCACTGAAAATGACAGCTTATGTAACTAGATTTATGGCTCTGTGACTAAGCCCAAGAGATCTACTTCAGAGAAGGCTGAGTCTCAACTTTACCTCCTCCTTTACCCCTCCAAGGTTGTAAAATGCCCATTGTACAGACGGATCCAGAGCGAGACTTAGCCTGAGGCCGGTAATGGCAGCATTACTCCAGGGAGAGGTTTGTCACATTTTGTTTTCAAGTAGGTGGCAATAATCAGAACACTCTAACAAGCAAAGTAAACCTCAGGTGTGGAATGATTTCAAATATTTAGACAAAAAGCAAAATGTGTGCCTAATTACCAATGTGATCTTAAACAGTCCTATGTGAAGTGTGATGCAGACAAAATATTTGGGTCAATTTAATTGTTTTTATACATCTATGGTTTTAAGTGGCAGAAAATAAGCACTGTTGTTATTGATTCTATTGTTGACCGACAACTTACGTTTTGGGTAAATATAGATTACCCAGATATTCTGGAATATCAGAGTACCGAGACCCCAAATAATGAATTCTCTGTATAACCTAAAGCAATCCCTTATCCTTTCTATTTTATCTGATTTAAATGTTAAAATATTCCGTATATTTTGTGAAAAAATTTACTAAAGCTCCAGAGTAATGAGCAACTTTACCATTTATTCCAAATATGTTTAATAGCACCTTCTTCTTCATTACTAGTGAAAGTTTCGCCAAATTGTTGTCAACAGAAGGTATGAATACAAGCAGCTACCAAATGATTAAGGCTCAGATTCTGGAATTCACTAAAGACTTTTGCATTTATATTTGTTCCCTCTACTGTCTTGTATACAGTGTCTTAGAGAAGCTAGATCTTGAAGGACCTCCCAAGGAGGCTGGAATTATTTTTTTCACAGTTAGGGAGCTGCTGTCAGCTGAGTACTAGAAGGAAAAAGTTTTTTCTTTACTTTTTATTCTACCAGTTGACCCATCCATCTTGTCTGAACAAGTTGTTGGGCATAAAAAATGGATTGGACAGAACTACTCTCCTGCTTGCAGCATATTATCTTAAATGCAGCAGTAGCAACAATAGCAACAGCAGTTAAAACCTAGGGCTTTCAATTATGTGTTACATCTTACTTTTCTTGTTGCTGAGACAAAATACTTGACACTTAAAATTAAAGGAGAAAAGCTTTTTTTGGCTCACATTTTGTGGAGGTTTTAGTTCATGATAGGCTGACTTCAAGGCAGGGTAACACATGACCGAAGGACTTCGCAGAGCAAAACAGAGCAGAAGAAAAGCAGCAGTAGCCACATGCAACAAAGAGGGAATCAGTGACCCTTGTATCTGTCCTTTATATTGTATTCACCTACCCACCCCTCGGGCAGGGAGCACTCACACTCAGGATGTGACCCCCTTAACCCTATCCAGAACTATGCCAAACTAATCAATAGGCTACTTTAGCAATCACATACCCTCAATCCCAGCATCACACACTCTAGATCCAGCCACCTCTGCAAAGCCTCATCTGTGACCACATGAGGCTTTGGGGGGACACCTAGACACAAACCAAACCATGTCTTATTAGGGTAAGGCTGAAAGTGAGAACATGGAGTTGATTTGTGTTAATATCTTTTGTTTAGTTTTTAAATATTGAGAATGAGAATTGAAATAAATTAATAATCTAATTTTTCTAGGCTCCAGATAAAATTTAAATAGACTTGAAATGTGAAAATGAAACAAATACTTCTTCAAAATCCATGAAAAATGCTAATTTGACTTTTTAAAAGCATATCTGAAAGATTGATTTGAAAGTTGGCATTCCTAGATTTTCTATAGTTAGTGGTAATATCTGGTTATAATCAGCCATCTCTGGGTGATTAAAGAATTTTTTTAAAATTCCAATTTATAGTAGGTACAAAATAATAAAATACTTAGGAATAAGCTTAGACAAGAAGGGGAAGCATGGTTATTATAGACTGATGGGAGAGGGACATAGGGGTGTTTTAGTCAAAGGGAAGAAAGTTCTAGTCATGCCAGGTGAATAAGTCCTAGGAATCTGCTGTTTAGCCGCATTTCACTACTATGCATTATCATCAAGTAGACTTTACTCTATTGGCTGAGAGGTGATCCTATTGGGGACCACAATTTGACAGAGGCTAATTTTGCATACTTCTCTATGGGATAATATAAGCTTGAGAGAACTGAGTTCTACATCTTTTCAAAGCTTGTGCTACAAACAACTGGCACAGTGTGGCACCATCTGCCATTCCCTGTGGGAGCCCAGTCCACTGAGAACAATGCTGATGGTCCCCTGTGGGTGGCATCTTACTTGCTATGTCCTCTCACTCTAACTTACTGATGCCATTTGAAGAAGTCAAGAGAGATTATTTGCTTTTGGCCTTCAACTAGCTCCTGACAAAGTCCAAGCAATAAGTCCTTACAGTTATTTGGGCTCTGTTGTTTGTGAAAGGGTGATGAAACCACAAAAGATACAGATAAAGATAGATACTCTACAAACTTGAAATGATTTCAAAAAACTATGGGTTAAAATCATAAGTATCACTCCCAAGCACAGAGAAACCCCAGACCACCAATTTGTGCCTTCAGGTGTCAGGAATCCTTCTCTCCCCACATAGAAGAGGACTCCCTACCACTGGAGCAACACCTTGGCCAGAATTCAACCCACCTAGGCAGGACGTTAAACCCTCTACCAAGACCGCAGACAGTGAACCCAACAGCACATTGTCCACTGTCCTGGGAAGGTCTGAGGCAGACCATTCATCAGATTTGCCACCTAATTAACAGCCAGGGTTTAGTTCAATCACCTGAAATTTTTTTTCCTTGCAATACATGCTGTCCTATGCTACAGTGATCACCCCCTAGACATAGTTAAAATTGCCTTTAATAGTCTGTCCCATTAGTGGGACAGTACATGTGGCTCTCAAAACAACAGTTTTGCCATCACATATGACTACCTAAAAATATTCCTATCAAAATAACAGCGAGTAACCTGTACAACTGGAAATTCCAACCAGACAAACCATCAGCCAAAAGCCCATCTTAATAACTGTCTTTGCCTTCACACATTTAAAAAAGGTTTTATTCTTTCTAATATTTATTACAAGAGATCTTGATTAATTGACTACAAAAATGTCCTGACTAGTCTATTTATGCTTACAAATATGATAACTATAAAAGAGTCTCCGTAATTCAAATTGGCCAAATATATTGGAGTGCACTCTGATTTTATAAGCTGTCCTATGTGTGTTTATTTTGTCTGACTATTCTGTAAACAGCTGTTATATTTGGGCTCAAATTTTTTTGTCTTTTTTTTCAATTTTTTGAGGGACCTTCCAGGCTTAGGGGAACTAGTGGACAGGATTCCAATTGATGAAAAAGGAAGCAGTTACCTGGAGAAATTTTTCCAGTCCTTTTTCATTGATAGGGAGGCCCAATAATCTCCATAGCCTTATGGGAGACATAGCAATAAATGCTCTTTAAAATATATTATTGTGATATGTTCACATTAGTCATTGTCAAAAGATTAAATTTTCTAGTCAATAATGTTTTTATTTAAAGGTGCTCTGGTACAAAGCCTTTCATGGGATTATGGCAACTGATTGTTATTGTTATTAACTTCATGATGTATTCATTGTGTTCATGCTTCCAGATGTACAGGTCTTTCAAATTGTGAAACAAGTATTATTTATGGTAATAGGCTTTTGTTTCAGATTCAGACCTTTGTCTTTAATAAAAACTTACGAGATGTACGTTCCATGAAAGGTCACCAGGTTAGATAAAAGCTTCTTATGTATAGATAGGGATGATTGACTAAACAGAATATTTTCTATCAAAATGGAAATTCAGGTTGTTGCAAAATGCCATATTTATCTCGCTATAATATTATGTATACATTTGATTTCTAACTTTCTGTATAAAACGTGTAACTGCTAACATTCTACAAGGATTTAAATACTAGGACATTCATGGATGATGAAAATTAATGGTTCTATTTTATGTTTTAAGGTGCTCGATATTCAGATAAAATAGTAGTATTAAGCTTACTGCCTTATTACACTGTAATGTATTCAGTCTTTTCTTCTGAGAGTTCAACAACTGAGGTTTGGAAACCAAAAACTAGAAAGATAGGCAAGCTAAGAGGACAGCCAATATTTTGGCCCTAGCCCTCCAAGGTCAATGAGGACGTAAGAGAACCTCTACTGTGTCATCCTATCCTCCATGAGTCCCTAGCCTTTTGATCAAGGAGATTATGGGACGAGGGAGGAAAGTGACCATAGGTATGAAGTGTGCCTAAGGAGAGTCACCAAGAAAGATGAATCTCCCAAGCTTTCAAGGACAGCAATTTGGTCAAGCAATGGCCATGACTCATTTTTCATTGAATTGTAAGTATTGCTTAATTTCTTCTTTAATTTCAACTTAACCCACTGGTTGCTTAAGAGGTTGTCATTTAATTTCCATGTGTTTATTTAGGTTTTGCAGTTTCTTTTGCCATTAATTGCCAATTTCAGTGCACTATGATCATGTAATATGCATGGGATAATTTCAATCCATTTGCATTTGCTCAAGAATGTTCTATGGGCTAATATATGGTCTATTTTAGAGAATGTCCCATGTGTAGCTGAGAAGAATGTGTATTCTGATGTGGTCGGGTGGAACACTCTGTAAACATCTACTAAGTCCATTTGTTCATAGCTTTGACTCAGTTCTATTATTTCTTTGCTAACTTTTTGTCTAGTTGATCTATCTCTTTGTACCAATGGGATATTAAATTTCCCTATTACAATTGTGTTATTGTGTATATGGTTTTTCATGTCCATTAGTATTTGTCTTCTATAGTTGGGTGCTCCTGTGTTTGGTGCATATATAAGTTATGATTGTTAGCTCTTCCTGTTGTATTATTTCCCTAATAAGTATGTATGACCTTCTTTATTTCTTTTGATCATTTTTGGTTTTAAGTTCACATTGTCTGCCAACAGAATAACTACTCCTGCTTTTTTTTCTGGTTTCCTGTTGCATGGAATATTGTTTTCCATCCTTTGACTTTTAGTCTATGAGTTTCTTTTTGAGTCAGATGTGTTTCTTGTATACAGTATAGTGTAGGACCCTGTTTCTTGATCTATTAGTGCCAACCTATTTCTTTTAATTGGTGAATTGAGCCCATTTACATTAATGGATATCATTGAGATGTACTGGCTCAACTTTGTAATGTTATTTTGCTGCGGTTGGTTTTCTGTTTTTCCTCCTTGCTTAATTGCTTGCCCTGTCTGATGGTATGGTATCTTTCTGTTATTGTTCTGGAAATTGTTGTCATTTTTATCTCTGTGTAGTATGTCTTTCAGTACTCTTTCTAGGGCTGGCGTGGTGGACATGAATTTCTTCAGTTGTTCTTTGCTTTGGAAGTATCTTATTTCTCCATTAATTTCCAAAGAAAGTTTTGCAGGGTACATCAATCGCGGTTGAAAGTTGTTTTCTTTCAGGGATTGAAACACTGCTCTTAGCTTGTCTTGACTTGAGGGTTTGTACTGAGAAGTCTGCCATGATTCTAATAGGCTTTCCTTGATAGGTGAATTGTGTCTTTTCTCTAACAGCTTTTAATATTCTGCTTTTATGATGAATTTCTGGGGACTTAATTATTATATGTATGGGTGTAGATTTATTTTAGTTATGACTGTGTGGCATTCTATATGCCCCACTTAGCTGTGTATCTGATTCTTTTCCCATGTCTGGGAAATTTCCTGCTATTACTTCTATGAAGAGTTTATTGATGCATTTTCATTGATGCCTGCATCTTCATTGATACCTATTAGTCTTATATTGTTTCTCTTTGCATTATCTTGAAGCTGTTGAATTGTAATTTTATGTTGTCTTTTTATTTTTAAAAGTTCTTTCCTTTCATGATTGCTAGCTGCAATCCTGTCCTCAAGGTCCAAAATTTTATCCTCAGCTTCATTCAAATGTTTTCACCAGCTTTCGATAGAATTTTTTATTTCCTGGATATCTCCAAATTTGTTTCATGCATTCTACTTCTTTTCTATATTGTTCATTCAACATTTCCAGCATCTTCCCATGCTCCTGTACTTTTTTTTTTTAAATCTATGTCTTCTCTAGCTATGGTGAGCAATTCTTGCATTAAGTGTGTCATTTTTTTACATAAAAGATTATTTACAATCTGATTTCCTCTATAGCCTCATGGATTTGTTTCTTTATTTCACTTACTATCTTTTCAGAAATTGCAGATTGTGACCTCTAATGTCCTTTATTTTGATGTCTCCTGTATTTGTTCCTGATGGACTGGATATTTGAGATTCCATTTTGTTTTTTCATTTTGTCATTTTCACCTCTTGGGTTAATATTTTGGTCTTTTCAATCCCACTAGTCTCAACTGTGTGACAAGGTCCTACTGTGTTGTTGATATTTGTCCAATTGTTGGGTCCCACAGTGAAGGGGTGGGGCCAGTGACCTGACTTCCTCCTGCAGGGTCTGTTTAGTGAGTTCTATATTCTTCCTAGACTGACTAGTCTTAGAGTATTGATGTAAGCAAACCCTTAGCTCTTATTGTTACTGTGGCTTCAGGCTCTTCCAGGCTGCCAGATCAATCTGGCTGTAGTGTGTACCTCAGCTGGGACCCTCACTTGTGTCTCATAAGCGCTTATGATGTCCTCCAGGTTGGGGGAAGCCTCATCAGCATTCTCCTCAACCCACCTGGCATTCTTTGTATAGAAGGACTCACTCACACTGTTGCCAGACTCCCAAAGGTCCTACAGCTGTGGGCAGGAGAGTTCACTGCTGCTCCTTTTCACCCACTGAGGTTCTCTACTTGAGGGGGAAACTCACCACACTGTTGCAAGCCCACTGAGGTCTTCTGTGTAGGTGATGGGTCAATAAGGCTTCCACTAGCCCACAAAGGTTCTGCAGGTGGTGGAAGGGGTCACTAATTGTCCATAGGCTGCTGTAGTCTTTTTGTGGGGGGGAAGAAGATGACAAATGATTCTGCCAGTCTCCAAGGTCATGGGGTGAGGAGGAGGGGAGACCAGTGATGCTGATGGCCTCCTAGTCCATGGGCAAGGAGGAGGGACAGCCAATAATCCTGCTGGCCCCTAGGTCTTTGGGGTGAGGAGACCAGTGATCCAGCTTGCCCCTAGATCCATGGGGTGAGGAAAGGGTCAAGGTTGATGAGCCTGCCAGCCCCTATGTCCATGGGGGGTGAGGAAGGGGATTTCCAATGATCCCCAATCTCCAGCTTCTTATTAGATGTTTCTTATTTGCTCCTTCATCAAAATGGGCATGCATGGTTGGAAGAATTAATTTCATTTTGTATGTAAGGAAATGTAGGATCAGAAATGTTAAGTAATTTGCTTGAGGTCATATAGGTCAGACAGATTCAAAGGTGAGTTTTGCAAATTTCTAAAGCCTGTGGTGTTTCTATGGCACAATAATTAGACATTAGCAAGAGTAGGCATACTCTTTAGATCACCTGAGAGATAGAACTGGAAAATAGGACTTCAGATGCCACCTACCAGGAGAGATACTTTCTGCCTTGTTAAAACTCTCATAAACAATTGATGACTTTGCCGTGTGGGAAACAGAAACATCCCAAGCTACATACAAAGAAATAAAATAATTGTATAGCTCTGCCATAGTTTATTTGAAAGAACAAAAGATGTCCAGGCTGTGCCATTTTAGGAGAGGAGAGGTCCAGTACCTCTCATTGGTGTGGGGACCTTGATGCACTGGCAAAAGTTTAGAAAATGGTACTCCAAATACTTTCTGGAAAATTGGCAACGTTTCATTAACAACTGGTTTGAATGGCTTTTTATTTTTAAAACAAAAAAGAAAAAGCACTGTAACTTTTATGTTGTCTCACTATACAAAAATATGATAAATATCTCCATTATTCAGATTTTCCTTATGTAATTAATTCTTAATATAAGTTTATGTGGTTAGATTCATAATATTTGTAACTTCAGAATTAGAAGAAACTTCCAAGGTTTTTCCTGACCTTGAGGTGTATATTGGAATTACACTTTTTTGGGGTTTGATACCAGTTTACTTGTTTTTAATTTAATTTTATTCTAAAGGGAATAAAACCAACCCCCCAAAAAAAAACCCAGAATAAAGCTAATCAGAACAGAACAATGGAAACAATACAGACCTTCAAAACAAGATAATAGGAAATCAACAATGGCTACCATAATGTCTCTACTTTTTTTCAAAACAGCTGTCCATACCATCAGACATAATAAAATCAAACAAAACAAAACAGAATAAAACCTACCAAAACAAAAGAATGAAAGCATATTTTAGACAGAATACACCCATTTTATTAAAAGGCACATAACTTCAGAGTTCTTCTGACTTATAATTGTAAAATAATTGAAAAACTATTTCGTATTTTCCATTGTAAAGCCAATGTCACTCTTCATTTCACAACAGGGAAATTTTTCTGTGCTGTTCTACCTATTTTTTATTTTATTTTACTTTAAATAGAATAAAACCAAACAGTATAAAACCAATCAGAACAAAATAGTGAAAATGATACAAGATTTTAAAACAGGATAATAGGACATAAACAATGGCTACCATAATGCCACTTGTTATCTTCAAAATTGCTGCCCATACCATCGGACATAATAAAAGCAAACAAAACAGAACAGAATAAAACCAATTAAAACAGAACATTGAAGAAAACAAAATAATAAAACAGAACAGAACAAAACAAAACGATGAGAATAATGTTGCATTTCAAAAATAGTAGGAAATCTTCTTTCTATTGTAGACCAGCAAAGTCAATCAAACAATACAAGCACTAACTTGTTTTGGTACCTTGGTTGCTATCAATTCAGCCTGTGTTCCCCTGAATCAGCTGGTTGCTTATGGGGAGGTAGGTGTTCCTGTTTCCCAGCCTGTGTACCAGTTGGCAAATGGGAAGAGTGAATTTGCTTCTTGTTACTCTTTGCAGGTCCAGCATGGCTTCTGCTGACTCACAGGAAGGGTGAATTGGCTTGTCTCGCCTCTGGATCCCTGCATGTCTTGCACCAGCTCACAGGAAGGGCAAATTGGCTTCTTGTTACTTCTCCCAGGTCCAGCATGGCTCTGGTTTGAATGGCTTTAGACAATACTTTATTTTAAAGTGGTTTTCTTATGTTAATATGAAAAATAAAATTATTTAACGTAGATATCTGTGGTCGAGTAGCTCCTACAACTCTGTTTTTGTCCAGTTCCTGTTCCTCCAAGAGATTGGCCACATGCCTGACATATTGGGCATTTAATTGTAAATTGTCTAATTCTTTACTTCATAGGAGGGTAACTTATCTTGGTTTGATTGTCATCTTTCAGAGAGTGGGAATTTTATCCTGGGTTTACTTTGAACCCCAGGAATCCTAGCTTGGTGCTATGCATATGGTCTGTATTTATCCCTTATAAAATTATACCCAATCTGGTCAGTTTTGCAAATGATATTAGCGCTTTTTAATAAGCATGTTCTGTCATAAAATCATATTTCCACTTGGAATAAATGCAAAGAGTTCTAGATGCTTAAGGTTACTTTAAGATGAGTTTGATTATATCAGGAACCATTTATGAAACTCATCTCATAACCTTCTGAAATGTATTATTGCCATCATTTGAGTTTAATTTGAACTTCAAGTACACATGGAGGGTTTTTCTTGAGGATGCTTCATCATAAAATAATAATATAACTTCAATAATCATTCATGATCAAAGTATTTTTAAAAGTGTGGTGCTATTGTGCAGGTAGAATTGACACCAATGCTAAAACAAATCCCGTGAATCTATAAAGCGCTTATCTCCAGCCTGTTGCAGATGAGAGAGTTAAATGTGATGAATCTTCCTCTTGAAAGGTTGTTCCAAGTTGGTGGTGAGTCTTGGTACAGACTGAAAACATTAAGATCAAGATAAGTAGTGTTTTATGCTTCCTGAACAACTGAATTATTTAGATGCTTTCTAATACAAAATTCTTGCATTTCTCTTGCTGAATCCCCTGCCAGTAATATCTTCTTCCTGAAACTTAGAAGCATTCTTTGAAAGAGCTGAATGATTCCATCCAGGTGTTATAGACCCAGCAGCTGGAATCAAGGGACCTGCATGTGCTTCATTGGTAGCACCCTTTTTCCTGCCCCCCTGTTGTGTCACACAGCCTTTCTGACCTTATCTTATTCTACCCTCCCAATAGCCTTTGAGTGTCAGTTACCTCCTTTACAAGCTGCGGTAACTAAGGTCCACTGCTATCCATTAACTGGACCCAGAATTTTACAGGCATATGCTCAGCATATGTTCTTGGGGGAAAGACAACTTTAATCCTAACACGATAGTTATAAATTAACTGCTAAAACATTTAATATGTTGGGAAAGAACAACAAATCTGCTTAGGAAGGGACCTGAAGAGTAATCTCAAAATACATTGCAAGAAATTTTGAAATTGTAGAAACTTGGTCATTTAAAAAATTTTTTTTCCACTTTATTGAGGAAAATGTTTCTATTTTAATAAGTACTCTGTCATGCAAATTTAAGCAGCTTTTAATAACCACTTTTTCATGCAAATTTGAACAAACTTTCTAGTACTGATTTTAGTTTCATCTTTGAAACAGAAATAGGCACTTAATATTTGTTAAATAAATAAAAATGCTTCTTTTATTCTAGGCCCTAACATTCCATTCCTTTCTGTAAAGATAACAATTAAGATCAGTTTTTATGAACCCTTTTATCCATTTTCCTATGCAATTACATTCAAGTACATATAGGCTAAAATAATTCAATATCACTGAATAATACTGAAGGGATTATCCTATAACTGGTTTTACACTTAGAAATACACCTTGACTATATTCCCGTGTCAGGTTAAATAGATGTATTGGCTTTGTTTTTGGACTTATTTATTTTACTTATTGCAATATCTTCTAAAATGTGGGTGAACCATATAGTTGATTTAATGGATATTATAATGGTTTGAGTATTTTTATCCTCTCCAAAACTCATTGAAATTAATCCCCATGTGGTGGTATCAAAAGGCAGGGTTTTTGAAGGCATGATCAAGTCATGAGAGTCCTGTTTTACAAAAGAGTGGAAAGAAATTAGTGAGGACCTTTTGTCCTTCTGCCACGAGTCAATAGAATTTGTCCCTTCCATAGAATTTGTGCAGTAAGAAGGTGCCACTTTGCATCCGATTCTAAACATGCCCATGCCTCAGTCTAGGCTTCCCAGACATCAGAACTGTGAGAAATACATTTCTATACCCTGTCTGTGGTATTTTGTTGTATCAGCACAAACGCACTGAGGCAGACATGTATTTTATCTTTCTTTCTAATTTTTCCCATTGTAAGTAGAGCTGAAACGAACCTTCATATATGTATATTTTAATACAAATATCACCATAGATCTGCCACCCTAGAACATGATCTCTATAGTTGGAGACAGTACAGAGAATAAAGCATGCTTCCTACTCTCAAGGGGTTTCAGGCTGTCTGGAAAGATGCTAAAGTATTCATAGGGCGACTTCAGCTGCCCAATGAAGAGAGCCCCTGGTGAGCCCAGGAGCTAGGAAATGCTTCACTGAAGAGATGGCACAGCAGCTATGTCTTAAAGAGTAAGTGGAACTTGGCCAAAACAGAGGAAGACATAAAAAAAAATGTATTTAGAGATACCGTGTTGTGGATAGGAACATGAGCACATTATTTCAAACTAGAAAGCCAAGCAAAACTGACTGGATGCTATGAACTCGAGTTTGGAACATAGGTCCAAAGGGACAATGGGAAGAGGCAAGGGGACCCGAGGGATATTGTTTGGCAGCAGCAGAAGGTTCACATCATGGCACAGGAAGAGCTGAGGAAGGAGAGGTAGGAAGGCCTTGGAGTTTTGATTAAAGCATTTGGATATTATCTTCCAGGGTATAGGGCGCACTTTAGAAAAAAACATTTGGCAGGTGTTTCTCAATGTAACATAGAACTCTAGGGAGTGGACCTGTATTATAAGCAGAAACATATTATAATTGCCAATCATTTCTTTCATTATTTTAGAAAACGTTATTGTGAAGTCGCCTCAGATTTTAAAGTATTTATGTACCTGGTAACTTGTTGCTAACTTGATAAGAAAAGCTCAAAATTCTTCTCACTCTTTTATTTATATCTTAAAAGGCTTTCTCTGGCTGCTGAGTAGGAGGCAGACCACTGGGAACAGCAGTGGAGGCAGAGAGACCAAGGAGGAGACTACTGCAAGGGGCTGTGGTGGCTTTTGGTGGCACGGGACCTGCTGGGACAAAGAGAACTTGTTCAGAGTGCCCAAGGACTTGGGGCTGAAAGCACAAGAAAACGGAGCTGTGGAGACAGACAGAGCAGGCAGTGAGAGAGGAGTTCGTGTTGACTTGGTTATTGGTGGCATACAGGTTTGTTCAGAAGTAAAAAGATGTATTAGTTTTCCTCAAATATGACACTTCAAAAGTATGAGATCGGCATTAGTGAGCATCACAAGTAGTTAGGGAAATGCTAAGCAATTCTAATAGACTTTCAAAATCCAAGGCTTCCAGAAAACGGAGGTTAATTCCTCCCTCAGGAATCACTCTGAAGTGAACAGCCCAGGTTTGGTTTCCTGTGTGGGATACAAGGAGTCGAGTTTCTCCATGTTGAGCCTCCACCTTCTCATAGCGCTGCTTTGTTAGTTATGTCAAGAATGGTCCATGGTTGTATTCAGATTCCAGCCAATAGAAACGAGGACAAAACCTAGGAAATGCATCCTTACTCTCTAGCCGTAGGGACTTCATCATCTCCACTCATTCCCTTGGTGAAAACTCGGCCACTTTCCCACAACCTGCAGTGGACCCCGGGGAATGCTGCTCCCCTGTATGTCTGGATGGAATTCTTTTGCTGTGGAAGACTGAAATAGCAGAGATTTGGGTGGCTATCTGGAATTTTGTTTTATAAACATATTATTTGCTCCTTTCATTAAGAGCCTATTTCATGTCAATGTCTGGCTACATTCCTGGCAATTTATTTGTGTAGTGGCAATAACAAACTGAGAACTAATATTATGAGAACATGAATTACTTTTTTCCTAACCTTGTATGTAAGCCACTGCAGAGAAATTATTTGGATTCATGGCTAAAATTACCTACCCAGGCAAGCGTGCATAGCAAAGAACAAGCCTATCACCATTTCATCAGATTGGTCCTCACTGGAAAGTGACACAGGTAACCTGCTTCACCAGCCAGCTTCTGGTGGCTTCTTGCAGAGTGGCCTCTGAGTGACAAGGTACTGTCAGGGCCCAGGTGACCACAGGCAGCATACAGTACGTGTGTTCACCTGCCTCCTGATTCTCTTGCTCTGTCTATTTCTCGGTTCTCAATTGCTAAAGACTGGGAGCTCTGAGTGTTCTTTGATTCGGGAGATCAGTCCTGTAGTTTAAATTAACCATTCATCTCCCACTGGAATGTAGTGTACTTCACATATGAGGCACTGTTGTCTTGACTACGTGGACTACAGAAATCATTTACCTTGTGATTGCACAGCAGGTCTGGTATCATTCAACATCCTGACAGTATGACTTCCCTTTCTTCTTTTTACCCTTCCCAAAGCTATGAGGTGT
Organism: Hydrochoerus hydrochaeris; assembly: GCA_004027455.1. Lineage (NCBI taxonomy): Eukaryota > Metazoa > Chordata > Mammalia > Rodentia > Hydrochaeridae > Hydrochoerus > Hydrochoerus hydrochaeris. Next base: position 192,042 of record PVLA01001259.1, read on the forward strand.
TAACTTGGAAAGACAGAGCTACTGAGCAGCACTCTGTGAGCCCTGTGCGGCAGTCAGGTATGTGTAAGATCTGCCACCCCATGACAGGAGCATCCTCTATTGAGTGCAGTTGGGAGATGACGTGTTTCACCACCATCAGTTGCACCTAAATATGGTCTTTAAGCACATAAATGTCTCAGCAGCTTCTTTGTTTCCTCTAGCTGTTGTCGTGATGTTTTTCTCTCCCTTTGTACTAAGGGTACACCTCATTTCCTTCTGCCCTATTCATATCCTATTATCTTTATGCAAAAACCAATGCATAATTATTGCTCATGTTACTGTTTCTTGCAGTCAAATAGCAGCTACCCAGGTGGCTCAGAGGGCAGGACCAGAAGCTTTTGTGCCTCTCTGAGAAATCTTACCCAAATGCCCATGACTGGTACCTTCTATTGTTGAATAGATTATTAGGAGGATCCATGCCCTTTTCAAGCTTTTACGTAAAAAGACCAACATTCAATGCCAAAAGATAAAAAGAAAATGCACATGTCTGGATCTGTTGGTATTAAGTCTTGTGTTTAGACCCGGGAGGGAACATTTTAGAAACTGATCCAACCGCCTCATAGCTTCCAGACTCCTGATCAGTTTAAAAAAGACAAAGCACCAAGGATGGAATCTCAGCTGCTGAACACGGCCTGCATGCACTGCTTGGTTAACTCCGCCTGTCCCTTCAGCCACACAAGGCCATGCCCACCCTGCCAAGCCTCTCCTCACTCCACCTCCCACATCCTATAGTGGGAGTGGCCCTACAATGTCCCAGCCCATGGACACACACAGGCCCTCAGCAGACATGTGTTCAAGGAGCGGAATGAATGACCCTCACTTTTGTCCCCTCTACCTGCTGTCCGTTGGCAGACTCCATTGTGAAACCTTCACTCAGGCAGTGTCCTCCTTGCCACCTGGAAGGTGCAGAGATTCAGTTGTGCCTCCTCACTTCTGTCACCCATTTCACACCTGCACGTGCCACCTCACCTCACAACTTTCTTTCTCCTCACCAGGCTGTGAACCAATCAGCAGCAACAGTGGGGCTGGATTGTCACCAGATAGCTGATACCTTAGTGCAATGCCTGGCACATATCAAGTGGATATGAATGGATTCACTCACAATAAATGCCGGTGCAGAAGAAACTAGAGTATTCTTCTTGGTATCAGGTAAATTCACTCTTTCTAGCAGATAAAGTTTCTTGGGAAATTTAGTGGCTACAAAAACTTTCAGGGTGAATATGATTTAAACCCAGGGAGCTGGGTAGCCTTCATGGAAATTTTCATTAGATTAGGTGAGTCAGCCTCCCTGTCTACCATGACATTGAACCTGTCACGTGGAATATTCATGTCAGCCAGTGTACCTCTTCCCTGAAGAGTGGCAGAGACAGCCTGCCAGTTATTAACTTCCCCAGACTCTTTTACCTGGCAAGAATAGCCAATTATTATGCCTGCTCCAAAATTTATCTTTGGGGAATTTTCCTAATTATGAATTTTAGCTACCAAAGGTTTTTTAAAAAAATAATGATCTGAAACTTAGATTCCTGTGCACTTGGGGTGGGTATGTGCCTGTGGTTCACTAATTAGACCAGATCTGCTGGGGCTTGGATTGGAAGTAAGCACATGGAAAGGCAGCCCTGTGCAGGGAAGCATGGTAGGGAAGGGATATGGCCCATCTGAGTAGAGAGTCTGGCACCCAGTCCTGATGTCACCTGTGGCATGAGAGTGGCTACTATGTGCTTGCTCCTCCTCAGATGGCTGTGAACATCTGTCCTGCATGCTTGGTCTTTCTGGTCTACCTGGGGTTTCTCTGACTTACCTGTCACTTAATGAAGTTACTTTTTTTTTTTTTTGCACTGGGCTGAATTATATTTTTTTTTTTTGCACTGGGCTATATAACATTCTTATATAGCATTCCTAATATTACTATCATTTTTCAGTTGTTTATTACTACACATTTGCAGGACATAATAATTACATTCCTCATAGGGAGCTGGTACATATAATTTCATTAGCCAATTCCAGCACTGTTGAAATTTATTTTCTAATTGTTTCCATAAAACCTCTGTCCACAGTATTTAGATACTTTAAGTGGTATGGAGGTTATGTCTTTTATGGCCTTGCCCATTTATCCAGATTTCTGTCCCTGCCCACAATTTAGCCAGACTAGAGTAGCAATAGGAACATGAGCTTTGGAAAGATGAAGGACTGTGTTGGAGCCCTGGCTTTGCTACTTACTATAATGCTGTATGACTTGGACATTTAACTTTTCTGCATCTCCCTCAGCAGTTGTTGAAACAGTATTTATCCTGCAGAGTTGTTGTTGAAATGAAAAGAGAAAATTGACAACTTCTGGTCCAGTGATGACCATCACATAGGAAATCTCAGAGCTACCAGTCTCCCTCTGTGAACTCTGAAAAACACCCAGGCAGGTCAAGTTTGTTTCTCAGTTAAGTTCCCCTGAGCAAGAATCTGTGACAGCTTCCCTGAATATATCACCTATGGAATTAGCAACAATTACAGCAACAACAGCAAAAATTAAGCCTAGAGTTTAAAATCTTTGTTTTCCCGTCCCATCTTGCCTCTCCAGATTTATCTCTCACAATCTATTTACAAGAACCTCTTGCTTTAATTAGCTCAGCCTCTAATTCCTTCCCCTAACCATGTGTGTGCTCCCATCCATCTATGCCCAGCTATTATCCATTTCTTGGGCTTGTTTTTTCCTTCCTCTTTGATAAGCCAAATCAAATATTTTTGCTAAAATATATTGTATATAACATATTAGATGTATTGCATATACATATAATGCACATTATCACGCAAAGAATGTAATTTTGTGATATCCTGTGTATGTGGTTTAGGGCTCTCTCTGAACACTCTAACATGCCCCCATCAACTTTGACATTACTTGCCTGTGTCACGTACTTTACTATTAAAAAATGCAAAAGCTGGGTGTTGTGAAGCACACCTGTGATTCCAGCACATGGGAGGCTGAGGCAAGAGGATTGTTGCGAGTTCAAGCCCAGCCTGGGCTACAAAGTGAGTTCAAGGTCAGCCTGAACTGCATAGTGAAAGCTTGTTCAAAAAGATAACAAGAAGGAGGAGCTAAAGATGGTTGATCAGTGAGCAATAAAATACAAAGCCTCCTGGGAGAAACAACTCATATGCCAGAATAAAACATCCTGGACAGATCCAGATAGAGGGAGATGGATCCTCTTGACACAGGAAGAAATTAAAACATAAAAAAGCTCGTCAAATATGCAGTCTCAGGGCTAGAACTGGAACAGCTAAAATTACCGGACATGTCGTTTTCACTGCAACCCACCAAGTTTGTGCCAGCCTGAATTCTCAAATTTGCACTGGCCAGCAGAGCTGCCCAAATTAGTTCTCACTGCCACTCACAGGAGCCACAGCCACACTGAAGTAAGGGGTTGGTGAGCTCAAAGGAGAGCAGAGCCGGTGAAGGGACCTTCATTAATCCATGGTCAGTGCTGGGAATGAGACCCCCCCCCATGGGAAGGGTGCGACCAAATGGGCACATGTTGGAATCTGGCAGGAGGAGCCTGAACTGGGAGCAACAGTGACTTCATTTGGTTGCTCCCTCCCCAGAGCAGATTCATGGGATTTGCGTGGACTGGGTCATGCCCCTGGCCAGGACCCAGTGAGCTATCCCAAATCCATTCCCTCCGCCTAGCACACACTAACCTGGTGAAGGCCCCTGAAGTTTGGCTGGCCTGGTGGGGAGTGGTTAGCATACACAGCCCCTGCTTATACCTCAGTGACAAGAGCAGGCAGGAGAGGGTGCCAGCGTGCTTCAGAGAAACCATGGCCGACACAGAAGGGGGCTGGGACCTCCACTGTACACCTTTGTGGAGGAGGCCAGGACCATGACAGGAGAGAGAGACAAGAGGAGGCCCCCAGCCCAGAACCCTGAGAGCACTGATCCAGGAGAGGGAAAAACAAGGGAGATTGAGGGCAGCAAACATGTAACATCAGACATGGCTTCAATAGACATTAAGAGATATGTTCGGGACCTTGTAGACGAGCTCAAAACTAAAATATTAAATCAGGTAAAGCAAGATATGAGTAGAGTAATAAAAGAAATACTCTCAGGAAGCATCTCTCAAGAAGACATAGACAGAAGAAGGGAGGAACACACAAAAAGAGGAGAAACATTTGATAAAGAACATAAAGAAAATATAGAATTCATGAAGCAGATTCAAAGAGATTACCAAGAAATTAAAAACTCCATTGAAAGCTGGCAAAACTCCTTAAAAGAAACTAAGGATAGACTATCAAAACTTGAAGACAAGTTTGCAATGTGTGATCATGAAAGGAAAGATCTCTTAAAAATAACAAGGAAACAGGCAGTAACAATACAAAGGCTAGAAGACGACAAGAGAATCTATAATTTAAGAATAAGAAATGTGAATGAAGAAGCAGCAATACAACAGGTGAATTATAAAGGCTATTCATGGAAAAAATTAAGGAAAACTTCTCAAGCATGGGAAAAGAAAATGACATTCAGTTATGTGAGGCATACAGAACTCCAGCCACCTACAACCAAAGCAGAGCTATACCCAGATATATAATAATCAAGATACCAGAAATTCAATATAAAAACAGAATATTAAAAGCCATCAGAGAAAAGAAACAGATTACCTATAAAGGAAATCCCATCAACATCAAGGCAGACTTCTTGACACAGACCATCAGATCAAGGAGGGCTTGGAGCGAAGTATTCCAAGTCCTGAAAGAAAATAACCTCTAGCCCAGATTGATGCACCCTGCAAAACTGTTACTAGAAATTAATGGAGAAACAAGAAGCTTCCATGACAAAGAGAAACTGTGGGAATTTGTGACCACCAATCCAACCCTACAGAGAATACTGAAGGACATTCTAGAGAGAGAGAACAAAATACCAGGATTTTAGGAATAGTGGCAGAAAGGCCTCAATGAATGGGGCAGGCAGTAGAATGAAGGAGAAAAGTAGACAAACAAAGACAGAAAAATAGCATAGCAGAAATGAGACAGAGAAGGATGGCTAGAATCTCTAACATAAATGGCCTTGATACACTATATTGTTAATAGTGTACCAGGATTTAAAACCCACATTATTGACACCACTCTGATAAGATATATTTAATTCTGTTCCAGTCATTCTACGTGTACTAGATTTGAGGTCACAGACAGTTATCCCAAAAATAACAGGATATAGTATGATAATCATCCTTAATTTCCTATTAACTTAATCTAAAGCTCTGTATAACCTACACTGTTTTACCATGATTGATTGTAATCGAATCTGGTTTGTTAGATCCCTTTTGTATTGATAGATTTTATTCAAAGCTGTTATGATTGATAGTATCAAGTCTGAGAGTATAGGCAACTGCAATGAAGATGACAAGATTCACTAGAATATCCACTCTAGTTTGATTATTACCTGCCTTTGAAGTTTTATACTGTCTACAATGTTTTATTTTTACTGATATTGTTATGTACTGCTATATTCAATTATGCCTGATGATATAGACAATTCTATTGAAGATAATAAGAATCAACACAGTAATCATTGTAGATCACCTTGTACTGTCATTTTATACAACTTTTTGTTTTCATGTTTTTATAGGAATTTGTTTTGTTTTGTCTTGCTAGGTTTTGTTTTTCCCTCTAATACAGAAAGGATAGAAATACATGTAGAGACTCATGCATGTGTAGCTGTTTACAGTCTCACTGTTTGAATATCTACTTTGTATGCTTGAATTTTGTAATTTGAACAACTATTTCTAAGAGGGCAGTATGTAATTTATCAACTAGTGATTTCTTACTGTTTATCTTTTTTTAAAATTCTGTAATATCTCTACCCTTTACATGTTTTTTTTTCTTTTTTAAAAAAAGACAACAAAACAAAACAAAGCAAAAACAATGCAAATACAAGCTACTACTGAGAGAGCCCTTTGTATTTCCAGGTACATGCTTTACTGGGGTGATCTCATATCTTTACAATAGTCCCAGAAAACAAATTCTAGTATTTTACCTGTTTTGGAGACTAAGAAACTGAGATACGGAAGAATTAGCAATGGAACTTATTCAATTTATATCAAAGGTATGAAGCTACAGAATGAATGAGCTAACGTCCAAACCCAAGCGATCTCCCAGTAGAATCCAAACCTGTCAAGCAGAGACTTAGGGCCAGCACCGCGAGCACCTTCAGCAGCACCCATCGATGCATATGGACGGCAGGACCATGGCAATGGATACCTGCACCGCGCACTGTCACCAGGATGTCACTGTTTGCTGTCCTGCCTGCAGTGTAGGAGGCCACTGCTACTCGGGATGACTGGAGCTGTCCTGAGTTCCTGCTTAGAGTCAGCTCCTGCGTGCATTTGATTCTTCCGGTGACGGTGTTGGCTGCGGAGGCATTCCGGGGCTCTGAGAATGAGCAGGACAGCTGGATTCCCAGCTCCTTCCAAGGGAACTGGAGAACGCAGCAAGCTTTCAGCTTCCTGAGGCCGTTCCTCTGTCCACACAGTGATACAAGGCCAGTACCACAGTGCTAAAGATCAAATTAGAAAGTGCAGAGCTTTATTTCTTAAACTAAAGGAATGATTATGAGCGGGAAAACCATTTTTATGTTCATAATCTCCTTAGGATGTTTCCCTTTTGTCAAAAGAAGAAGTAAATTGTCTTCTGATCACATGGAAAAAGAGCGTATCAAGAGGCCTCAAGACTCACTGCACTAAGGTGAGACATTTCACAGACAAATACATGGAAGGATTACAGCCTTAAAGGGTATTTTGCATTAAAAGCCAAATTACAGATTTTCTTTGCAGTCTAAAATAACATATATGGCACATTAAGTTCTGGGTGGTTTGGGTCAAGTGGTTGATCTTGTGATAATAAACTTTGACAGCCTGAGTTGGATAATTATTTCAAGTTCTAAGAAAGGTCTTGGTGCTTTTGTGTATGACACTTTTCAAGGCTATTTTCTTAAGGAATCTTTTCCATTGTGATACCATAAGCCAATAAGCAAATTTGTTCTATAGAAAAAGTTTGTTTTATAGCCAACACTTTTATAGTTGAAAATGAAACCATACACCCACGTCATTGTTCTTATTTCAATTTTAGCATGGAAACAACAGCTCTCCCTAGGAAAGTCCAAATGAAATGGTTTTACTTTTAAATTTCAATTAGAACAAAAATCCAGATCAGGCTATGCGATTTACATCAACCTTTCTTTCATGATGACCAGATGCCTCAAAAGACTGTATCAGGCATGGCCAGCGTTAACTGGCAGCAAGCAACATAACTCACGTATACGACTTACTCAAGGAGCTGGTTGCACAAGAGGGTCCCTAAAGGGAAGAGTTCTTGCCTTTTTAACAGTATTAGCTTCAGTTTCTATGGAAACTGCTCGTCCTGTTTTGCTGTTTGCATTAGATGTCCTTAGATTTATTAAAAGATATTCAAATGGTTAAAACAAATAGTAGGAGTCTTCTTCGAGTATAACATCGCGTAGACATTTTCACAGATGAGTTAAAACAAATTTTATTATAGGAGGCTATGCTGATGTAAAGCATCACAACTGTAACTACAGACTGTGTTTTAAAATCCTAACACTGAAGCTCAAAGGAGGAAAGAATGAATTAAAATTATTAACTCATTTAAAATTATTAGAATTAAATATACCAATAGAAAAATCATCAAAGAATGAATGAAAGCCAGTATGTTTGTGTGTGGTGTACACACACTGCATGTCTGTATACACATGTGAATTTAAATATATAAATGGCTAATTAACATAAAATGTATGTGAAATTTGTATTTATATATAACTTATATAAGTACATATAGCTAATTGACATAAAATGCATTCAGCGTCACCAGTTATCAAGAAATACAATTTCTAAAAATAAAATTTTGCTATTTACCTCTTTATAAACCAAGATAGAAAAGAATCATAAAACCCAGGGTAGAAAAACTGTGGAGAAATCAGCACCAAATGGAAATGTTGATGATAAGAATTTGTCACTTGAGGTTTCTAAACTTTGATGTACACAGCAAATGGGTATATGGCTTAAATATATGTGAGATTCTTAAACTAGAAATTTCAGTTCTAAGAAATGTACCTTGGGATTGAAGAAGAGATAGTCTAATAAGAATATTTGTCAGAATACTGATTGTGGTAGAAAATAAACACAATTGGGATAGAAAACCAATGTGTGTTGTTGGAAAATTGTCTACATCAACCATGGTCATAAGAGAGTTATGCTCCATCTAATTCTCCTCATGACTGGAGCCCAGATCCCAGCACCAGGCCTGGATGTTCAATAGTAGTTCTGGAATGAATTTAGTGACGATATTGAACCACACTTACCTGGAAAGATGTTTGTGATATGATAGATGAAAAAAAGTGATAAAAGTATAAGAATGTACTCATTTTTTTTAAATTTTAAAAATCATCACTGTAGCTGATTCGATGGCACCTGCCAATAATCCTAGCCCTTGGCAGGCTGGAGCAGGAGGACTCAAGTTAGAGTGGCTTACTGAGACCCTGTCTCAAAATTAAAAATATAGTGACTGGGAATACAGTTCATTGGTAGTGTGCCTTTGGGTTTGATCCCTGATACTGTAAAAACAAAAACAAAACAACCTTACTGTGTTTGTATCTACATGGGTAAACTCTAATAAAATATATCATAATGATTAAGTGAAAAAGTGCTGTCAAAAGAAATGGACTTTGTAAAACATTTAAGGAATACCAGAGCCACACTGTATTTTGCTTCTAATTATATACAAAGAATGACATGCAATAAAGATTGATGCTCCAAACTTCTCAAACAGTTGTTCCACCAAGGATAAAATGAAAATCCTATACAATAAAATGTTCTATCACAGTTCAATAGCAATAGTCTATTGCAGCAGTAGTTTAACTGGTTACCTTGTGTTCTTCTGTCTATGTAATCTCTTCAGAGATTCACCTTCCTGAGCACCAATCTCAGAGTTTTAGTCACCCTTTCAAAATGCTCACTGATTCTCATCTGAGCACAGGTTCTGATCTGTTATGGAGGGAATGCCTATTCTCTCTGGAATCATATGCTGAAACGCTCGTCCTAGATGTGATGGTATTTGCAGGCTGGGGTATGGGAAAGAAACCGGGTTGGTGTGAGGCCCTGAAAGAGGGTTCAGCACCCCGGGATTTGTTTCTTGGCCACATGAATAAACTGTGAGAAGTGGCCATTGACAAGCAAGGAAGAGAGCCCTTCCCAGAAATCTCAATCTGAACCTTGGTTTTGGTTTACCCAGCCTCCAGAACCATGAGAAATATATTTCTATTGCTTAAGTATCCCCATTCATGGTATCTTGTTACAGCAGACTGAGCTACAAACAGTCTTTAAGAGGGCACACGAAGGTCCTCTGGACCTTCCTTGTCTGCTCTTGGTTTATACTAACCCATTTATTCCCATTGCTTTTCTAGACTCACAGTTCCAGTGTTTGCCCGAAGAAATCCCATTGTAGTTTTTAAAATCACAACCTCCATGCGGCCTCCAACATTGCTTCATCCGTAATTGAACTTTTATTAGGATAAATTATTAGACACTGATTGTTGCACCTGTCTAAGTGTCCACTGTGAACATACCTGAATATGAGCCATTTTTGTTGGGCTTTCTTTTCTCTTTCCTGCCCAGGTACCATGCACAAAGCCAAGCAAATATAAAATGCATGCTTATTGAGTGAATGTTGGACTTATTAATCCTTTGTGTCAGATTTCAGCTGCACTAAGCGGGGCAGGCTGTGGTTATGCGATGCCAGAGATCTTACATGCCCCCATGCATGGCATAGAAGGCAGAGAATGCTGATGATATTGGAGGAAGCTCAAAGCAGGGTTTTGCCCTGAATTGGATGCTCTCAAAGAAAGGTGACAATTCTGTGATAAGAGATTATTACTGAATCTCCTATAGATGGCATGAAGAATAAAGAGAGGCTGAAGCTAAGACTGGGGAAAAAAAAAAAAAGCAGCTCTCGTAGCAGCCAGGAGAGGGGATGCTAGATGTTTTCAGTGGCCCAGACAGTGTTCTTATTTGGTCTGAGTTCAGGCATCATTAGGAAGTGGTCTTGGTTTTGTCAGATCGTCAAAGCCACAGATATCTCGTACAACACAGCGTGGAGTGTTCTGGGAAACCATGTTCCATCGGAAAACCACAACCATATTCTGAGTGTTAGGCTGGAGTCCAACAGCACCAAGGCCTTCATGGTGGTGCCAGGCGAGCTCCCAGCCTTCAGCATCTGACTTGCTCTTCTTTTTGGCAGCATCCCAGGCTGACTGCAGAGGTTAGAAACCGTATCTCTCCCGACCCCACGACCTTTACCTGGAACACCTTGCTCATTGAATGTGCCCACTGGGTACTGGTTGGAGGTGAGTTTCCCTTCTCTCTGGTCAGCTTGACCTTCAGGGTGATATTTTTGGTCTGGACTAAAATGTTTTTTAAAAACACATCTAATTTTAAATCTGCTTGAGAAATCACTATGCATTAGTAAAATATGTTCTCTTGGTTCCAAATATGCTACTTTTCAGCTTACTTGTCTCAGTTAGCAAAATTTACCAACACTAAAAATAATTTCTAGAACAAAAGCTTCTGAAAATAGAAGCAAAGAGAGCTCTTTTTCTCATTTTATAAACCAATGTCCCACTATTTCATTACAAAATCTTAAAGGACTGTGATGAACATGGATACTTCTTTAAACTCTATGCTATTTTTCTGTTATTACCTATTATCCATTTGAAACTTCTGCCATGAAAGCACAGTGCCAAGGAGGTATACATTTTCCCCTTATTTTTACTCTCAATATTCATATGAGGGGACCATTTGGCAGATAAAAAAATGTAACTCCTAGGCCACCTTGGTAAAGATGGTAATCACAGCTTATTAGATGACTGTACTTCAACCTCGCATGGAGGAGGGGGTCACCAAAAAAATGGGAGTCTTCTGTTACTGGGAAATTTAGCAAAAATTATGCTTTGGTAAGATGCCATTCTCATCACCAACTAATCAACCAATCCATTGAGTAAATGTATATGTATTAAATTCTGAACCAGATTTGGTGCTGGGTGCTGGATGCCAATGTCGGTGAGGTAGAGTTTTTTCTCCTGTGATGTTTACCATAAAACAGGGGGGGGCACATGTAGCCAAAAATGCAAATTAGCACCTGCAAATGGAAGTCCTCTGGATGGAGGAAACTGACTTCCATGCACTCATGCAACAGGGGCAGCTGAATTAACCTGAGCTTTAAGAACAGATGGTTTGGGGAAAGTGGTTGGGAGCTAAGAAAGAGAGGTAGGGGAAAGCCTCAGGGAAAAAAGGAAGGAAGGCTGTGACAAATGTCTGGGAGTGGGTATATGAAGGGCTTCTATTGACAGTCAGAGAACACCGCAGAGACAGAAGACAGATAAACTCCTGGGTCTTTAACTTATTACTCAATAAAACATGCTTTGTGCTTTCTTCTGGGGCAGTTAGGGACTGAAAAGTAGGTTTTACTAAAAACCATGACTCTTCGCTTGGGCCTGCAGATGCCTCGTAGGTAACTAAATGTAGAACAAAGCTTCATCTTCCATTTTGTAAGATTCTGGGTCACATTTTTTCTCAGCTTTGCATACGGGCCTGTTAGCCATTTAGGGTCTATATAAAAGTTGGCAAAACAAAGTTGATTAGCTCACAATATAACCTAGTCATCCCTCAAAGACTGGGACTAACCCAAGCAGAAACAGTGATCTCCAGGACAACAAAATGCCCTCAAGCAGTAAGGACTTCTGGAGCCATCTTGCAAAAGCAGAACTGAGGTAAAGACCAGCCAGACTGTAATCCACTCCAGTGAATCTAAGACACCTGGCCTGGCTCTTTTTTGGACAGGCCGGTGTGAACCTCTCCATCAAACCATGGCCCTCTAGCTACTCAGACTGGAGTCTTTTTTCCTATTCTCTTTTACTTTCACACTCTTCCCCCCACAGACACGTTCTGAGGTCCTTTCTCTGTGACAATAAGACAAGGAACCTACTCTATGGGTAGAGGTGAAGGGGCCTCCTTGGACCCCATCCAGTGACAGTATCTTGGGGGTGGCTCTCTTGAGACTCTGAGATGATTTGCAGCCAAGTGTTTATCAAGTGTGAGCTGTGGTGACCTTGTGAGCTGGTGTGCACCCACACTGACCAGTCCTCTGTCCTGGGGTTGGAGCCTGAGCTTGGTGGAGTGAGCTGAGGGCAATTCATGGAGTGGGATTCAGGTGTGAGTTTAGCTGTTAGAACTCCAGCTGCCGGTTGGTGGAACGAATGCTCTGGGCCTGAAGGGGAACCTGGGAAGTTGCAGCAGCAATGCTGCTTCTTGGTCTGTGAATCTGTGTGTGCCAGTGTTTATAAAAAGTAAGAAATGTTAGATTTTCTTGGCTGTTTCCCCACTAGTTCTCAGATATAATGTGCTATAGAGAACCCAAAATCCAGCATGGCCACAACTGTGGTTCAGTCTGTGAAGGGCAACATCTGGGAGGCAGTAAGTAAACAGGACACCAGCGTAGGAGCAGCTCTCACAGTTCTGGTGTAAATAACTTATGCAACCACTTGCCCCGCGGAAGGGCAGGGGCTGGAGGACAGCTACTGTGATGTGTGTAGCAGCTGAGTGGCACAAGCTGGACAGATAGGGTGGCTGAGTGACATGGGAGAATAAACAGGTCTCATCCATTCCATGGCTCTGTGACTCTTCCTCTGGGTATGTGAATCTTCAGTGAACCTCCCCAGTCTGAACTTATAAACCATAGAAGAACCCCACTTCTTTGATAACCAAAGCATACTGCTGCATAAGGGTGTTCCAATCGACCTCACTGCTTGTGTTGTGTTAGAAAGATTTTATTATGTAAGTAACTATATTTTATGTCTTTGTAATCCCTAAGCTCACAGATGAAAGAACATTCAAAGTAGCAGAAAAATCAAGTTGATGTAGTAAAACCACATGACATGCTTGATAATCAGAGCCAGATATCAAGAATTTATACTTTGGCTTAGATGCTCAATCTGATCTTTGGTGCCATTATTATCAATGATTCCTCATGCTCTAATGCACCAGTGTGTGATTCTTCAGGAACTCTTGAGAAGTGGCGGAAATGATTCTTGCTCAGATCCGTCTCCTGGAAAGGTGAATCATGGTAATTCATGAAAGTCATGAAGAGCTCTGGTCTGATAGTTTAATAGCTTTCCCTTTAGTCAGTTGATGTAAGAATCTAATTTTGAGCCTATTCATTTGTGAAAAAAGGTCAATGTAATTTCCAGACGGCTCCTGGGGCCTCCCCACAGAGCGAATTGCCTTCCATGCACAATGGTGATGCTGGTACCGTGTTTTATAGCTAATGCTCTCAGGTATTTTCCATACACAGTGCTGCTGCAAAGATCCTGACTTACAAGTACAAAATCCTCATCTGGGCATCAGCTGACACCTTCATCTTTTTACCTCACAATCAATTAGCATTCTGACCGCTCAACTTTTTAAAACCAACACTCTCATCTCTATTTCTTCTGCCATCAAAAGGTAAGCAACACCCCTTGGCTTGACTTATGCACCTCAGCAATTCAGGAAGATAGTCTGCAATTGATTTTCTCAGTGGTAATCCCTCTCACAAAAATCTGATCAGGTATTCTTCTTGCAAAAACCATTTGGGGGCTCCCATGCTCCTGGTGAACATGGTTATAATAAGCCAGATCTGGGCTTCCACTGCTTCTATCCCCATTCACATCTGTAGGTTCCATCCGTCCTTAGGAAAAGTCTTTCAAGTGAAAACACAGCCTGGATACTATAGATGGTTTTTCCAACTGGAAGTTGTGTAGACAGGATTACTCTTCAGACAATTAAGCATGATTACCTCAAACTCCTATAAAATATATTTTATTGTTGGGAATAGAGTGAATTCTCCTTCTTTGTAAGAGGCTCTGTGGATATTTTATATCTTAATTCAACAAACACCTATATATTACATTGATAATTAAAAGATGACTAAAAAAAAATGCTTCATTCAGGGAGAATGAAAATCTACTTGTGACACAAGGACTCTGAAACAACTAGCTATAATTGCAACTAATGCTGTATTGGAGGTGTAATAAAATACCAGAGAAGAGGAAAGCCCCTTCTCAGCGGAGTATTAGGAAAAACAGCATTTGATCTGGATCTTGAGTAGAAAGAGGATAATCCAGATGGATAAAATAACATTAAAGGTGCCGTCAGGAACAGAGGCTCAGTGAAGCTCTGTTCATAGGAACAGTCAGTGGCAGGAATGGCAGATGAAAAGGTAGACTGGAGATTGTCTCCGAGCTAGGGTTTTTTTTTTTTTTTTCCAATTCAGTATGACAGAAGTGATGGTATGTGACCTCTAGTATTAAGTTTTGTAGCCCTTTTGCTTTGCTGCCTGCTTTTCTATATTTGCTCAGGGGAAGTAGTTGCCGTGCAGGGAAAAACCCAGTGTGAAGGACTCGGGATTAGGAACTGAGGCCTCTGGACGGGAGACATTTGGTTCAGCTTGGCAGTCAATTCTGAAGCCCCGAGAATCTGCATATGACCCTCCCATGCTCCTGCTGACATCCTGACCACAGCCTCAGGAGAATTTCTGAGACTGAACCACTTGGTTAAGTTGTTCCTGAGTCCTGATAGTCAGATTGTGTGAGACAATGTTTCTTGGTTTAAGTCACTAAATTTGTGGAATTTTTAATGTAGCAATAGATAGCTGGGTAATGAGGCAGATTTGATTAGCTATGATAGGAAATAGAGGAAAGGAGAAAAGTTTGATCAGGGAAAAACCAATCTGGTTTTGGGGGTATTTGGGTTGTACTCATTTAAGTCTTTTCTTCCTCAGACATTTTTGAGCAGACGTACATTTGGAAGCTACCCAAGTCGTATTGACTGGTGTTTGTTAAGTTTAAGAATTCCATCAGAATCACCTGTGGGCCTTGGTAAATGAGTTGCTGCAACCATCCTCATTGGGTTCTGTGAGTTTGGGGCTGAGCCCTAAAATATATCTTACATGTTCCCAGGTAATGCTGATGGTTTTGGTACAGCAATAACCCTTTGAGAACCACTGGTCCAAGGTGAATTTGAGAAGAAAATACACAAAATAGGATCATTTACTATAGCTAGTAGTTCTCTCTCTCTCTAGTAGTGCTTATACATCATAGGGCCGAGATACATAGCAATGAAAGGCTAGGAAAGAATTGTAAATCACTGTGATCACCTGGGTGTTGACTATCCCTTCCCCTCCAGGTCTACATGTCACAGAATGAGACCTCATGGGGAGTCCTTGGTTCCTGGAGGGTGTGGACTTGGATGGGGCTGTGGGCAGGCTGGTGCTCTTTCCTTCACTCACTGGTTGGTCATGAAATGAATGGTTCACTCTGCCCCTCATTCCCTTTCAGTCATCTGGAACACCAGGGAAATGGGCCCAACCAATTTTGGGCTGAAATCTCAAAACTATGAGCCAAACTAGACCTGATCCCTACATAAAGTTAATTATCTCTGTTATCCCATTAGAGTAACATCCTGACCTAAACTCAGGTTGGTGACTATTATAGAAAACAATTAGTTAAAAACTACATGCAAAGTAAAAATTGAGTTTCCTTGTTTTATAATGTATGCATATAATCAACACTTCTATGGATTTACAGTGAAATCCCTTTTCTTTATTTTGCTATTGATTTTTGTTCGTAGTATTGTATTTATAATGTGAAATGGATTTCACTTGATTAACAAGCACATGTAAAAAGAAAAACAAAAAGAACTTTACAATATTCAGTTATATCCTACAGGATTCCCACACTTCTTGGATTACTAAAAAAAAAAAAAAAATCTATCGAGACTATGCTTTGACACCGAGAAGCAGTGATTACATAGATTTTGTACCCAAAATGTGTAGTATGGTGGCATGTCTCAGTAAAGGAGGGGCAACAACCTACTAGATTAGAGGATATTTCCAGAATGAGTAGTTACTGTTCAGGGAAAAAAAGGGCTGAATTTCTTAACTTTTTTGAGAGTTCATATGTATTCCAATTAAATGTTTGACTCATGTAATTAACTAACCAGAGAAAGACAATAAATTGAGTTTTGCTTTCTGAATGATTTTTAGGTGTATATGTGTGTGGAGTTCCTTAAGGGTTGCCATTTTTCACATGTGTAAGATTTGGTTTTAAACATCTTTTTCCTTAGCCATACTGTGTAAAAAAGAAGATAGACTATGTGATCTGTGATATTTTGGTAGGGAAGGCTGATCCCTCTTGGACTAGGTACCCAAGTTGCCCAGTAACTGATCTCTTGTCTTGCTATTTGACATAGAATTCCAACCTTGTTGCCTAGTGACTGGTGCATATCTGAATTTCCTGCTAACAAATGCTGGATTCCTGTGGTTCCTGGATTATGCCAGTTCGTGCCTTCCAACAACTTGTCTATTGCCTCTTGCTTAAGAACCTGTAAATGACCCTGCTCTTGCATTGTTTCTCCCCTCCTTCCATTTCTTGGAGAAGCACTTTCTAGTTTGGGAGCTACTTAGGAATTCATGTTTGTCTGTCCTTTGACCTATTCTAGACACCTTCCCATGAATGGGTGGGTAACTGCCCTGTGACCAGTGCATCTTACTTAGACTTTTAGGCTCCAACTTCTCCAGTTCAGTCCTTGTGCAGTGAAGGGATAACAGGTACATGGGAAAACAGAGGCACCATGAAGGCAGGAGAACGTGCAGGCTGTAACGGAAGAAGGTAACAGCCCTTTTGAAATGATGATAATCCAGCTCCAAAATCTGAAACCTAAAATGCCATTGTTCACTATATTTTGTTCCAGTATATGCAAATTGACCTTGAGGCTATCACCTGAGATCAGTGAGCTGATTAACATGTTTTATTGAAGCAGATGTTTTATATTAATCACCTGGTTTTCTCCAGCTACTTCTTGATCTGGTACCTTGGTCAGACTATCTATCAAAAGATTTTTGCTGGTGTGCCCTGGAAAGGGAACAGCCACCTTTACAAAGGCGTCTACCAGGAGATGCCTCAAGACAGTTTCTAGCTGCCATAAGTGGTTCTCTCTCTCTGCCTCATTAAGGTCACAGACTGTGTCATGCAGAGAGTTTCTGGCCTGGAAAATAAAGCATATTCAGGTCTCATAGGCAGGAGGACCCATATATTTCTCAACAGGAGCACATTAGAGAAATATGTGCATCCATTGAAAAGTTCTCCAATCAGTCATAACAGAAGCAAAAGTAAAAGCAAAAGCAGCACTCAGGTTCTGAGTGTGTTCAAAGCTTGATGGTCACTGGTACAAGAGAATTTACTATTATCAGCTAAAACCAACATGTAAATGATAATTTTTGTTTTATTCATGTATGCACAAAAAGGTGAAAAGATTATTACCACTGCACAATTTGGGCTAAAAGTTTCAGTTAACGTTTCCTTGTTAAAAAGCTTCCAACTTATTAACACTATCACCAGGAAATACCTTGTAGGATTTAGGACACAAGTGTCATAATTGTTCATATCATGGAGTGGAAATATGGGTGTGTGTGTGTGTGTGTGTTTGTGTGTGTCTTTTATATGCCAAGTTGTCACATATGGCCTGTCAATACTGTTTTTATATAAATCTCTTCTCTCGAAAACTCTTAATTAACTTACTTGCCCTGAATGTCAACAAGTCTCTAGTCTCTTTTACTTACTCTGTGTGAAGAATATGATACGTATTTTGGCCTTTTTCAAATATTTCATGATGATAGAGAAGAATTTTATTTCCAGTAGAGTAAGAGTTGATAATTACAAAGCCCAGGTGAAGGCTCCAACAGTATTTCTCATGATTGTCTGAGAGCCTCCACCTGGGCCATCTCTTTCAATAATCTGAGCCAAATCTCACCATCACTGCCCCCCAATTTCCAGGAGTCGTGGGACTCACAGGTTGAAGTGCTGGGTAATGACTATGACTAGATGATGAATGGAAGGAATCCTGGGTGAACAGATCATTGGTGATCTCTGTGGACTCTTTCCCAAAGGAGTTTGGAGGTCAGGAAGACACGCAGGTTGCTTCTAACACGAGCACAGGTAGACTTGGTAGTTATTGAGGTCTGAGGCAGACACAGTGATGTAACTACACAAACTGGATGCCCAAAGGGTGCTGAGTTAGCCTCCAGAAGAAACTGATACTTTTAGGTGAAACTAAATATGAAAGTAAAGATGAGAACCTTATTTGCTCAGCTTCTCAGATCTCATGAAAAATTCAGTGCTGCTTGTTCTAATGAGGACAGTAGTTGTGTGGGGGGAGGAAAGCACAGTATTTCCAAAAAGCATCACTAGTAAGTCCCATGGAAAATTCTAATTCTGCTTCCAAACAGTGGCAGAGACCAGTGTGAACAGAAGGAAGTGAGAGTGGGGTATTTTGTCTGCCCAAAGGGAAGGGAAGTCACTTCTCAAACCATTTCCTAACTTTTAATCATTTACCAATTTAGATTGTGAAATCTGATCTCTACTCCTACACACACTGCCCTCAATTCCAGGGAAATCTTAAAGAAGAACTAGAACAATAAGACATCACTTCCCAGATCAAACTGTCCCAAGGCTAAGGCAATGATGAAGATTTACACATGTGTAAAGCACTAGCAATTTTTTTTATTTAAAGAGAAAAAAACAGAAAAAGATAGAAATATTACAGAATTTCAAGAAAAGAAGATAGTAAGAAACCACTAGTTGATAAGTTACATATTGTTCTTTTAGAAATAGTTTTTCAAGTTACAAAATTAAAGCACACAAAGTGGACACTCAAGCAGTGAGAGTGCAAACAGATCTGTTCAACAATCCAACAAGAACCTAGAAATATGGTCATCAATCCCACACACCCAAACATACATGCAACTATATCTTTTATAGTGCTTCCTATTTCCTCTTTTTTTAACGATAAGAATTATACATTTTTAAAATTTTATTTAAAGAGAAGAAAAAAAAGCAAAACAGAAAAAAGGGTAGCAACAATACTGAATTCTAAAAGAAAGAAAGAAAAAAAAAGGAAAATGAGAAAAAAAGCCTACTAAGAAATCACTAGTTTATAAATTACATGCTGTCATCCTGGATGTAATTGTTCAAGTTACAAAGTTAAAGGGTACATAGTAAACATTCAAACAGTCAGACTACAAACAGTTCTGCTCAAAGATCCAACAAAGATTCAGCAATATGATCATCTATTTTACACACTCAAACATACATGCAGTTATATCCCTTAGAGCACTTTCTTTTCCTCTTTTTTTATAATAGCAGTTACATATTTTGGTTTTATTACACTTGTAGTTCTTATTTACTTTTTACACTAGAGACACAATATGATATTTGTGAATATGATTCTTATTTATTTCACTAATGAGGATAGTCTCAAGTTGTCTCCATTTGCCTATGAAGGCCTCAAGGTCATCCTTTTTTATAGCTGAGATATTCCATTGTATAAAAATGCCACATCTTTTTCATCCACTCTGCAGTTGATGGGCATATTGGTTGTTTCCAGGATTTAGCTATCACAAATTGTGCTGCTATGAACATGGGTGCACATATATCACTGTGATATGAACTTTTCAGTTCTTCTGGGAAAATACCCCAGAGGGGAATAGCTGGATTGAATGGGGCTTCCAATCTTAGTCTTCTGACAATTCTCCATATGGATTTCCATAATGGTTGCACCAGTCTACATTCCCACCAACAGTGGAGCAGTGTTCCTTTTCCCCCACAGCCTCACCAACATTTGTTATCAGTTGATTTCTTGATGGCAGCTATTCTTTCCGGAGTGAGGTGGAATCTCAATGCTATTTTAATTTGCATTTCTCGAATGACCAGTGATGGTGAACATTTCTCATGTATTTACTTGGCATTTGTATATCTTTCTCTGTGAACTGAGTGTTCATCTCAGATGCCCATTTTTGGAGAGGGTCTTTGAATTTGGGGGGCTTGATGTTTTTCAATTCTTTATATGTTCTGGACATAAGTCCTTTGTCTGAGGGGTTGCTGGTTAAAATTCTTTCCCACTCTGTGGGTTTTCTTTTCACTCTGTTGGTGATTTCCTTTGAAGTGCAGAAACTTTTCAATAATATGAGATCCCATATGTTGATTCTTTGAAGTGTTTCCCGTGCAGTTTGCATTGTGTTCATGAATTCTCTGGCTACCCCTATGTCTCCAAGATTTCTACCTACCTTGTCTTCCAGTAGATTTAAGGTTTCTGTTTTAATATTTAGGTCTTTGATCCATTTAGACTTTAGCTTTCTGCATAGTGATAGGCTTGAATCTAGTTTCAGTCTTCAGCATGTAGAGAGCCAGTTTTTCCAACACCATTTATTAAAGAGACTATCCTTCTTCCAGTGGACATATTTAGCCCCTTTGTCAAATATCAGGTGACTGAGTGTCTTTGTAGTTGTGCTTGCATCTTCTAATCTGTTCCATTGATCCTCAGGTCTATTTCTTTGCCAGTACCAAGCTGATTTTATCTCTGTGGCTTTATAGTACTGTTTTAAGTCAGGAATTAAGATGCCTCCAGCCTTGCTTTTGTTGCCTAGAATTGCCTTTGCTATTCTAGGTTTCTTCTGTTTCCAAATGAATTTTAGGAGTGTTTTCTCTAGGTCTGTGAGGTATGTCAATGGTATTTTGATTGGGATTGTGTTAAATCTGCATAACAGTGTTGGGAGTATGGCCATTTTCACAATGTTGGTTCTTCCTAACCAAGAGCAAGGAATATCCTTCCATTTTCTAATATCCTCTTCAATCTCCTTTCTCAGCATAGTATAATTTTCAGCATATAGTTCTTTTACATTTTTAGTTAGGTTGATTCCTAAGTATTTCATTTTTTTACATGTTATTGTAAAGGGCGATATTTCCATAATTTCTCTCTCAGTGAGTTTTTTGTTTGTGTACAGGAATGCTATTGATTTTTGAGCACTGACTTTGTATCCAGCTACCCTGCTGAACTTGTTTATTACCTCTAGTAGTCTTTTAATGGAGATTTTTGGGTCTTCTATATAGAGTATCATGTCATCTGCAAATAGTGATAATTTAACTTCTTCCTTTCCTATCTTTGCTCCTGTTATTTCTCTCTCTTGTCTGATTGCCCTGGCTAGTGTTTCCAGAACTATATTTAAAAGGAGTGATGATAGTGGACATCCTTGTCTTGTTCCTGATTTTAAAGTGAAAGCTTTCAGTTTTTGTCCACTTAGTATAACGTTGGCTGTTGGTTTGTCATAGACGGGCTTTATAAGGTTGAGGTAGACACCGTGTATTCCGAGTTTCTGAAGGGTTTTGATCATGAACATGTGTTGGACTTTGTTGAAAGCTTTTTCTGCATCTATTAAGATGGCCTTGTGATTTTTGTTTTTGGCTCTGTTGATGTGGTGTATTACATTTATTGATTTGTGTATGTTAAACCATCCCTGCATTCCTGGAATGAACCCACTTGGTCATGATGTATAATCTTCTTGATGATTTGCTGCATTCTATGTGCCAGTATTTTGTTGAGAATGTTTGCATCAATGTTCATTAGTGAGATTGGCCTATAGTTCTCTTTTTTGGTTGCATCTTTCTCTGGTTTTGGTATCAGAGTAATACTTGCCTCCAGGATTGATTTAGCAGGGATTGCTTTCTTCCCAATTTAATTGAAGAGTTTAAGCAGTATTGGCATCAAATCTTCTCTAAATTTCTTGTAGAATTCAGCTGTAAATCTATCCAGACCTGGGCTTTTCTTTGTTGATAAGTTTTTAATTACATTTTCAATTTCAATAGCTGATATTGGGTTGTTCAAAACTGCTATATCTTCTTGGTTGAGCTTTGGTAGTTCATATGTTTCTAGAAATCTGTCCAATTCCTCTGTGTTTTCCACTCTATGTGAGTAGAGATTTTCAAAGTAGGTATTCATGATCTTTTGAATTTCCATGGGATCTGTAGTAATTTTTCTCTTTTCAGTTCTTATTGCGTGAATTTGCGTTTTTTCTTTCTTTCTCTTGATAAGGTTAGCTAGTGGTTTGTCAATTTTGTTTATTCTCTCAAAAAACCAGCTTTTCAATTCATTAATTCTTTGTATTTTTTTTTCTAGTTTCAATTGCATTGATTTCTGCTCTAATCTTTACAATTTCCTCTCTTCTATGAGCTTTGGGTTTAGCTTGCTCTTCTTTTTCTAGAAGCTTGAGGTGGAGCATTAGGTTGTTTATTTGTGCTTGTTCTGTTTTCTTGATATGACAATTTATTGCTTTATATTTCCCTCTTAAGACCACTTTCATTGCATCCCACAGATTACAGTATGTTGTTTCTATATTTTCATTGAATTGTAGGTATTACTTTACTTCTTCTTTAATTTCATCTGTAGCCCACTGATTGTTCAAAAGTCTTTTATTTAATTTCCATGTATTTATGTAGGTTTTACAATTTCTTCTGCCATTAATTTCCAATTTCAGTGCACTATGGTCAGATATTATGCATGGTATGATTTCAATACCTTTGAATTTCTTAAGAATGTTTTATGGGATAATATATGGTCTATTTTGGAGAATATCCCATGCACAGCTGAGAATGTGTATGCTGATATGGTTGGGTGGAACACTCTGTAAACATCTACAATGTGCAATTGCTCACAGGTATGATTCAGTTCTGTTATTTCTTTGCTGACTTTTTGTCTAGTTGATCTATCTCTTTGTGACAATGGGCTAAGAACTCCTGTTATAATTGTGTTCTTGTGTATTTGGTTTTTCATGTCCATTAGTATCTGTCTTATATAGCTGGGTGCTCCTGTTTTGGTGCATATATATTTATAATTGTTAGTTCTTCCTCTTGAATTTTTCCACTAACAAGTATGCAGTGACCTTCTCTATCTCTTTTAATCATTTTAGGTTTGAAGTTCACATTGTCTGCTAATAGAATAGCTACCCCTGCCTTTTTCTGGGTTCCTGTTGCATGGAATACTGTTTTCTATCCTTTGACTTTTAATCTGTGAGTTTCCTTTTGGGTCAGACGTGTTTCTTGAATACAGCATATTGTGGAGTCCTGTTTCTTGATCCACTCTGTCAATCTATTTCTTTTTATAGGTGAATTGAAGCCATTTATATTTATGGATATCACTGATATGTACTGGCTCGACTTTGCCATGTTATGTTCCAGTTGTTTCTTTCTACTTTTTCCTTTAATTGCTTATCCTACCTGATGGTTTCTTTCTGTTGTTGTTTTGGGGATTGTAGTCATTTTTATCTCTGTCTATTATGTCTTTCAGTACTCTTTCTAGGGTTGGTTTGGTGGACATGAATTTCTTCAGTTGTTCTTTGTCATGGAAGTGTCTTGTTTCTCCATTAAATTTTAATGAAAATTTTGCTGGGTACATCAGTCTGGGTTGAAGGCTGTTTTCTTTCAGGGCTTGAAATACCTCACTCCAAGCTCTTCTTGACATGAGGGTTTGTGCTAAAATGTCTGCTGTGAATCTAATGGGCTTTCCTTGATAGATGAGTTGTGTCTTTTCTCTGACAGCTTTTAATATTCTGTTTTTATGCTGTATGTCTGAGATCTTAATTATTATGTGTGTGTGTGTGGATTTATGTTGATTGTGACTGTTTGGTGTTCTATATGCCTCACTTATCTGCATATCAGATTCTTTCGCCATGTTTGGGAAATTTTCTGCTATTATTTCTCTAAATACTTTATGTATGTCATTTGCCTGGACTCCTGTATCTTCACTAATGCCCATTATTCTTATATTGTTGCTCTTGGCATCATCTTGAAGCTTCTGGATTGTCATTTCATGCTGCTTTGTTATTTTTAAAAGTTCTATCCTTTCCTGATCACTAATTGTGTACTGTCCTCGAGGTCCAAAATCCTATCCTCTGCTTCCTTTAGGCAGTTTTGCACGCTTTCAATAGAATTTTTTGTTTCTTGGATGTCTCTTTGAGTTTGTTTCATGAATTCTGCTTCTTTTATATATTGTTCATTCAAAGTTTCAATCATTTTCCCATGCTCATGTACTTTTTTTTATATTTCTTCTTTAGCTGCATTCAACAAATCCTTTACTAATGTTGTTATTTCTATCTTTATATGGGCGAGTACTTCTAATTTGATTTCCTCTATAGCCTGATGCAGTTGTTTTTTTTATTTCACTGGCTATCTTTTCAGAGATTCCTAGTGTGTTACTTTTGGGGTCCTCTATTTCAATGTCTCCTATACTTGCTTCTGATGAACTATATGTTTGAGACTGCATTTTACTTTTTTGTTTTGCCATTTTCACTCTGCCTGATGTTTTCTATGTGTAGGAGGGGATCACACACACTCTTTTCAGACTCACCAAAGTCTTACCATTAGTTGGAGAGGGTTTTACTACTGGCCCTATTTATCCACTGTACACCTCTATTTTAGGTGCATACTCACCACACTGATACAGTTAATCCACCGTAGTCCAAGGTTCGCCACCTGGGAGAAAAGTTCCAAAGTTTTTCACACTAACTAGAGCCTGCTGAGGTCTTCTGATGTTCCAGGTGGGAGGGTGGGCCCGGCAGAAGCAATCCAGGGCAGTTTTCAGTCTTGGGTGGGCTTCCGAGATGTTCCCAGTGGCAGGGAAGGCCCATGGGGGAGGTTCCAGGCAGCCTATGCCTGAGGAGGTCTTCCTCTAAGTTCCCGGTGGCAGGCAGATCGTGGGGGAGGTTCCAGGCAGCTTATGCCTGATGTAGGAAACAGTAGCAATTTTAACATGAGTTTGAACTCTAGAAAGTTGCCAATACCTGGCCATATGGGATCCAGAAAATCATTAGTTTCAGATAAAATCTAAGGATCCTTATCCTGACCTCAGGGTGCTATTTAAGCTTCAGTGCAGCTGAGTAGAAAGCCCACGGAATGTGGGCCAGGCACTTATTAATGTGAACCTCTGTTCCAGGTGGTTAACTATCTTGTTAGCTTGCTTAACCTCTTCCAACCACAGTTTCTTCATCTGTAAAATTGGATTATTAATAGCTTATGGTTGTTAAAAGTATTGGATGAGAACAATGTAAGGCCATTGATTCTGTGCCAACCATGTGGTAAAATCTCAATAAAACTTAGGTTCAGGCAGGACCACTAACATAATTTGTGGCACCCAATGAAAAATGCAAATGTGGCTTTCATTGATGCTTCCTGTGGTGGTGACAACCATCTCCTGCTTGATTAACATTGCCTCCCTGCAGACTCTTCATAAAGCTCAAGATCATTGAAACTAAGTGTACCTGGCAGAAACCCTAAAATATTGCTAACAGCAGTCACAGAAGGTTCAAAATCTTGGTGCCCAGCTCTATTTAGGGGAGCAACAAGAAGCCAAAGCACATGCTGCCCAGCAGCTCCTGGAAGTTCTTGGCCCAGATGTGAAGGAGCTTGAAGGCCTGCTGAGGTACAGCAATGATACTGTGCTTGGACTGCTTGAAATGAACCCTGAAAGGACCCCTGTGGAAAGAACAACCCGGCTTTCCATCAGGCTCTCCAGCCCCAATGCCAGGCTGCACAGCAAAGGAAATGAATAGATAGCATAAACTAATGGAAGGCTATTTATGCTTAAATGAAACCACAAAACTGCTCCAAATAAAAGATAAAGCAGAAAAATAAATAAAATATGTGGCCTCTCAGACATTACAATGAGTTTCAAAACAGTGACCGCAAAGCATTAAAGCAAGCATGGGGCTTTCTAAAAGCTGAATTGTCATGGACTACACAGGTTGTCCATAAAGCCAACCTTGATTAGCAAACCAGACCCCTGATCACCCTAGCCATGTGGTACATGGGTACATGGGTCATGAAGACAGATTTGAAGATATGCAGAGTTTTAACAGTACACTTCTATTCAGAGACTCTTTCCTAACAATAGGGCTTTTGTTCTCTGAAGTGCTAGTTGTTACATTTTAAAAATAGAATGGTGCTTTTAGATGACAACATTAATGACAGTAACGGTGAGAAATGTGTTCTTTCCACTGTGTCTGTGCACAAGTTCTAAGGCATCTACAAAGATGTGTTATACTCTAACCCAGAGAGGACCTGTTACAGAACATTATGCTAATCGATAAATTGATCTTAAATTTTAAAATTCTACCAGTTTCCAGAAGGTAAAAAATATTGATGCAGTGTTTGTATCATGCTTGGAAGAGTGGGCATCCCTGGAAATTTTCCTCTTTTCATACATAAGACAGAAGTGACTGGGTTTATTTGCATGCTGAAGAATCCATTTTTAAATGCCTGCAGCATTTATTTACTCTCTGACTTATTGATCAAACCAAAGCATCTTAAATACTGTCAGGGAAAGATTAAGGCTTTAAAAAGCTCCAGAACCAGCAGGTAAATTGTTCATATGTTCTTTCTAGCAAAAAATGGTCTTTTCCCATTTATCCCCTCTGGAAAAGCAAGCAACCAAACAAAATCAAAACAGTAAAATATCTACTCATCTTTTAAATATTTGCCTGATGTCAGTTTTCTGACTCTTCAAACTAACCTTGTTATCACCATGAATAAGTTTAATTTTTCTGTATTAGCTTTCCTGTTACCGGGACATGATAACTGACACAATTTGAAGGAGAAATTTAATTTGGCTTCAGGGGATCCAGTCTTTGTGCAGGTGTCTCCAAAGAAGAAACATCTTGGAAGAAGGGCATGGTTGAGAAGATGCTTCATTCATGGCTGTCATGAAGTAGATCAAGGGAATCGTGCTACAAGAGAAAGAGGTCAGGGACAATGTATAGTACCCAGGTCACTCTTTCATGACCCACCCTGACACACTTAGAAGTGTGCTTTACTAGTCTCGTGAACATTTCTTAATTCAATCAAATTGATGTATCAACATTAATGGTCACAATTCATCCCTTGTCTCCTTGACAACCAGACCTATCTCCTTAAGTCACATTTATTCTCCAAATAAACACAATATAAGATAATTATTCCACCTAACATCTTACAACTATCCTGTATAGTTAAAATTAAACTTATTCATGGTGATAACAAGGTTAGTTTGAAGAGTCAGAAAACTGACATTAAGCAAAGATCTGAAAGATGAGCAGGTATTTTACTGTTTTGTTTTTGTTTGGTTGCTTGCTTTTCCAGAGGGGAAAAATGGGAGAATTAAAAAATTGCTTTCCTAAAGTCTAAACTGTTCTAGTGTTTTTCAGAAGTTCAAGTCTGAGGTGCAAGGAAAACACTTAGCTGTGAACCCTTGCAAAAATAAAAAAGAGGTTACAGAATCCCAAGGCACAATGGCACAGAGTAAACATTCAAAAAGAGAGGAATAAGAGATAGAAATAAATTGGACCAAAGCTAGACCACAACCTGCTAAACAAACATTAAGTCTGGAACCCCCAATCTAACATGTATGACTTCCTGTGGTTTCAATTACAACTTTAGCTTCATTTTCTTAGTTTCATTCACTGCCTTCTCTGGACTTCCTTTGGAACCTCAGTGGAAGCCTTACTGACCCCACAACTCTTGCATTCTGCATGCTGTAAAACAAACATTATGCAGACATTATCAAAATCCGTGATCAGTGGGAACAGTAGCCAGGCCCCTTGGACCACGGTGATGACAGTCTCTGAATGCCTGGATAGTTGAACATGGTGAAATCAACCCCAAAGAACTAATTCTATATATGGCTCTTCTTGAGCAGAGGCCTCAGGAGATCTCTTCTCAAATGAAAGATTTACACTTCTACATTTTGGAACCTGCCATGAGTGAAGTCTTGCTAATTCCTGAGATGGCCTCAAGGCATCTTTTTTCTTGTTCTGGTATAAAGTACTTAATTTCTTTTCAATGATGCTAATTTCTTCAGTAGCCACATCCTTTTTTTTGACCCAACTTTACACATGTGCCTTCAGGGCTAAGATAGAGGTTTTCCCTGCCCTTGATTCTCATTATAAATTTGGCTAAAAGTACCCATCAGTACTCATGTCATTATCTGAATGTTGGGCTGCCTTGATATTTCCTCTGACAGATCAATTGGACTATAGTGCTTAACTCAGCCTCTTGCAAAGTCTTGGGATGTGGGGGAAATGTAGACAATATTTTTTTTTTTGCCAGACTGTACATGAATCACCTCTTGTCCTAAACCCTCCTGAGCCTGGCCTTTACTTTCCACATTCCTATTATCATTCTGATCTTCTAAACCCTGACTAGAATCATCCATCAAGCTCTGCTTTCAACATTGTAGAGCTTCTTGAGCCCACATTTCCAAACTTCTCCAGACTTCTCCAGAGTTCTGCAAACCAGTTTCAAAGGCTCCTAAACAATATGGTCACAGCAATGTCCCTACTTCTCTGATACCAATTTTCAGTATTAGTCAACTTTCTGTAATACTGGGTTATAATGCCTAACACCCACATTTTAAAGGAGAGGCTTAATGTGGTCCATACTGCTAAGAGATTCACTATGTGGTTGGCTGGCTCTCAGAACAACCAGTATGGCAGAATGGCATGGCTGATAAGACACTTCATTCATGGCAGCTGGGAAGGAAAGGAAGGAAGAGTGCCAGAGAGAAAAAGCGAGGGATCATATATGCTACCCAAGGTTACACCTCCATGATTCACCCAGGTACACCCAGAAGTGTGTTACTAATCCTCTGGGCATGTATTAATCCAGTCACATTAACAGATCACTACTAATGGTCACAGCATCTATCATAGTACCCCTCCCACCTCCTAAATACAATACTGTGTGTTTTTTGGGCCATATACATTTCCCCATAGAATTTATAGCCTGTGAGCATAAGAATCCCACAGGTTTTGTTGAGTACTCTATTCTGTGTGTCCAGCACACAAAGATGGTCATTAGATATTTGCTGAACAAAGAAAGGAATGAAATATCAAAATACAAGGACAAGAGCTCCAGATGAACCAAACAAGTTTCTATAGCATGTACCAGAGATACTTCCTGTTTAATATCATGATACTTTCCTGGGAAAATGATACTTTAAAGTGTCAGTAGTTAAATCTTTAGGAGGCCTGTACACTGAAAGGGGCCTGGAGGACTCTCTGGAGGTGAGATTATAGGGAAGACACTTGTGGACAGAAGTTTAATTATCCCAGTTTAGGGTTTCTTTCAGTTCTATGATTATTCTAAAATTTGCAAGTCTAAATCAATAGACTATCCTGTAAGTCCTGTCTTAGGAATAGGTTCTATTCTGGGAGAAGGTTCGTAAATTGGATTTGTTCCTAAGTCTGATGAAATGAGTCTGACACAAATATGCCACGTATGCAGCTTTGTGCTTCCTACTGTTCCCTCCACTTCACTGCTTTTCCTCCTGCTTCCGGGCATCTCGGGCTCTGACCGGGCCCTGCACTGCTGCGCACCACCACACTGCAGAGGAGCACAGAGCAGCACAGCTGTGACAATGTCCGTCAGACACGCGAGCTACTTCGCCACTTGCTGGCATCTCGGAAGGTTCCTAATGTGAGGTCGGTTCCTATCTGTGAAAGTTCACAGCCTGAATGTTCATAAATCAGGGACTTACTGTATTTAGGTTGTTTTATTTTTTTTTAAAGTGATGATCATCCTGTGCTCACCATTTGTTGCCTCAGTTTCCCCTTTCCTGTCCTTCCTTTATAGCTCTTCACCCGTGGCCCATGCCATTGTACCTCCACCACCATGCCAAGACAACTTTCAGCTTTCGCCAACCTTAGGTGCTTATTTTTCTGGAAAAATGTCTATGATCTCCATGCTGAACTTGAGGCTTCTGTTCAGGTTCCCATGTGTCCATGCTTAGCAAGAGCTATCTTAGTATGCTGAAATGTGTGTTTGTGTGTCTGTGTTCTCCCACGATGTGCCCTGAATGCCAGGGGAATACAGATGATGTCCAACTTACTGTTGCTTTGGAAGGGCCTCCCACAATGCTTTGCACATTCAGTAAATAGCAGAAACTAAACTTGACTTTATGACACAATATCTCACATTTTAATTATACTTCCACTCAATGAAATCTCCAGTGGCACAGTATGTGTGTAGTCTTTACACTAGTGATTTAGTGTATGACTGTGTCTATAGACAGTGTTCACCAAAAAACGTATATGCAACTCAGGAAAAGAATAATAGTATGTTTTAAAGACAGACAGTGTTAGGCTTGTATGGGGGACCCTAGAGAATGTTGCATATTGCAGTAAACCCAATACACTGAAAGCACTTAGAGAAGAAATTAAAATGCATGTGCAGCAGTCTCAGTGACCAACTTTACCCAAGTAGCAGTTTGCCATACTAATAAATGTCTGGAAGCTTAATGGCCACAATTCTGAGCTTCTCTTTTAATTATTGAGGCCAAAGGTAACTTGTTAATCTCATGATATCTCAATAATTTTAGTGTTAAATATACAATTTTTTCCTGAAGTGTGTATACATTTTATTGGTGGACTCAGCATATATAATATACATATCATATATATGTACATATTATATTAGTTTCTTATTTTTGCTCTAACAAGCTACCACAGACTGGGTGGTTTAATAAATTTGTTCTCTCACAATTCTAGAGACCAGAAATCTAGTACCTAGAGGTCAGCAGAATTGCGCTCCTTTTAGTCACTTGGGGAGATTCTCGACCTTGGCTCTTCCAGCTTCAGATGGCTGTTGGCTTTCCTTGGATTGTGGCCCCATCATTCCAGTCTGTGCCTCCAGTTTCACATAGGTTTCATATCTGTGTCATCTGTCTTCTCAGTGTGTCTCATGAGAACATTTATCACTGAGTCCATTTGGGTAATTCAGGATGATCTCTTCACCTCAAAATCTTAATCTGTTTAAATCACAATGATTTTTCCAAATGAAGTCACATTCACATGATCCAGGAATTAGGACCTGAACCTATCTTTTTGGGAGATACCATTTGATGTATTAATCATAGGACGTCTTGGTATAAATTAAATGCACATACATTTTTCTTCTTGGAAAGCCTAAATCCTTCATTCTCACCATGCTCTATCTTACCTCAACCTTAAAAATCATGTGTGTGTGTGTGTGTGTGTGTCTGTATCTCCTTGGTTTAGAGAAAAATTTGAAAAAGACTAAGATAATTTCTTCTCTTATTCTCTTTCAAACTGAGTTTTCAAAACATTACTTGTTTAGAGTTAATAAAAAAATAATTCCACATCTTCTAAACAAAAGACAAAGGAACTCAAGCAGGTTACTATATAAATGTAGGCTACTTTTGGTACATATCCTATTTTATACACCAAACTTTTTGTTCCGTCTCATTTTCAAAAACAGAAGGAATTGATTGCACAGCTGGTACCACAGAGCAGGAATTTATGACTAAGGATTGTTATTGCATGTCTACAGAAATTTTAAAGGGTTCTTCTTCCTTCCTAAATTATATTTTTACCATTCTATTTTAAAATTTGATAATCCCTGAACATTTAGATTATAATGCTAATTCTCAAAATTTTGGCATGCTTATGAGCAGCTTCTCTGCATTAGTTTTAATTTCCTTTTCATTGTAGGGAAAGCCCCATTCAAGTTCCTGAAAAAGTGACAAGTTTTATAATTCAAAATAACAACACAGCCCTGTAGGTTGTTGATCTGAATTCCCAAATTATTTTTTTGTAAAGAGTACTGGAAACAAGATATTTCCAAGACTTTAAATCTGCTTACTCTTAAATTGTTTTTTTTGAATTAAAAATAAAATTGTCATTTTTTTAAGGTTCTGAAGAGGGGCAGTTAAATAGAAGGGAATAATGGAATCTTATAGATTATATCCCCAATACTCTTTATTATTCTCACCTTGTATTTAATGATTCACAGTGAGTGTATACTTTTTCCAAGACAAGGATTATCATTATTTCTAAAAACTTTTTGTTTGGCAAAAGTTTTATTAAAGCCACTAAAAAATATAGAAACATTAGTAGTTGTTTTTTCTCTTGGTGAATGTCTAATAAATACTAATACATTGTAAGCATAACTATTTCAAATTGTTTATATGGCCTGTGAGTTATTACTAAAGAGCTTCATCTGGTACTGACTTCTGTTTTGATGTCTTGTGATTTTTCTTTACCAAATTATTCAATTAGCATTAGGAGTTTCTGACAAATGAGACAGTGATATACCTGCAGGAGGAGTGCTATAAACTAGGAAGAATTCTATCATTAGAAAAAGATAAATAAGAGTTAAAATAAAAGAATAAAAATCATGAGGCCATGTAGAATGATTCTAGCAGCAGTGATGAATTTAAATAACTAGAAAATCATTAATTAAGAATAGAGATGAATAGGCCTATTCCTAAGATCTAATTAAATGAAAAATACCATTAACTCAGAAATAATAAAATAATAAAAACCAAGCAAGTATATGCACAAAACTATCCAAAACTTAGGATATTCAAATATCAAGAAAAGTTCCACTGCCCTGCTTAAAAAATAACATTAAAATTTTAATTAAGGTAACACACCTGCTTTATTAAACATCCTCAGAGAAAGTTTGTATATAGCTATATAATAACCTGGCAGTTGTAATTCATTTTAGTTCATACAACCTTGGCTTCCTTTAGGCATATTTTAATAATAGAAGAATGTGCAATATAATAAAATTCTTTCTTCAGTTCAGGATCTCTGTTGTTTTTCTTAACTCAGTTTTACCATGAAATCTCTGGTATAGAAAATCTGCTTACTTTTTGGAGCCAGAAGAAATCAAAGTACAATATTAAACTCTTCATTAATATAGAGCAAACTCACCTAAAAAGAAGTTTCTACTTTCATTGTTGAGATCAGTACAGGAAATAATTGATGCTGTGCATGTAAGAGTTCCCATCTATTGCACATGGTCTTATCTTTGATTTTCGCTCACAAAGGTGCAAGATAATGTGGAATAGATACATTAAAGAAATCACTGATAAAGGAAGTTGACAAGGAATTTGGCATTAAGGAATTTGTCTACTAGTAAAAGGTTATTTTTGAAGATTTTTTCCATTTCTGATTTTACAATGGAAAAAAATTCTCAAAATATTAATCATATGGTATTTCCAGTGTAACTTATCTTTCGCTGTGGGTAGTTTTGACTAGGATAAGCACCCCTATCTCACTAAGGGTCTCTCTGCTAGACCATAATGTTGCAGGCAGCTGAGTTACTTAGAAATATTATAGGCAGTGAGACAGGGCTAGGTCCTCAGTGGAGCCAGTGCAGACACCTGGCAGCTGAGGGGAGACTCACGCCTCCTGCTGTGGGCCAGGCCTTAAGACAAAAGACCAAACAAATGGACCCATATCCTGAGGACTGATACCCTAAACAGTTCCCATCCCTCCAGGAGAGTCACCGCTTCCTATGTGACTGGCTTCTCCATTTGTCCCTAATGTAATCCATTTTACCTGAACTATTGATTTTATTGGCTAACTATAGTTATGTCCCACCTTATGCCCATCTGCCTTGTGAGCTCCCAGTTTCCCCCACCTTGAACCCATGATTTTCCTCTATAAATGTCCCTGGAAAAGACACAGTTCTTGGCAACCCGCTTAGGACCCCTTCTGTCTCTGTCAGACAGAAGCTTTCTCTCAATAAATATATTCTACTCTTCACCTCCATTGTTCCTAAAATTCATTCTTCGATTGCAGAGAACAAGAACTTATGGACATAGTAGGTCGGGAGTTTCATTCCCCTATATCAGTAAAGTACAGCCCAGCATCTAACCTAGTGTGGACAGAAGAGCTCTTCCAGAAAAGAACTTCCTTCCTTTCCCTCATGCTACAGTTCAAACCTCTGTCCTGACCCTCTCTAAGTACATTTGTGATAATATTTCACTGAGTGCTTTCTAAGTCTCAAGCATATTATACATTACACATGCCATTACACTTAAGCCACAAGCTAATTTCCTCAAGGACAATCTACTTTGTGGATGTATAAATTGAGGTTCTCAGAGATTAACGACCTTTTGTAAGGTTGCAGTTGTTGGTCTGCAGGCTTATCTTCTGCCCTCACCTTTGTCTCCAGATCACTCCTAAATTTTCACACCATCCAGTGAGTCAGTCTTTCAGTAGCTCTTCCAAGATTCAAAATAAAATTCAAACTCCTTAAAATTGAGAAAAAATATCTTTTAGCTTTTGGCCTTTGCTTATCTGCCAGTCCTCTTTTCTCCCAATTCGTAGGTATTTTATGTTACACCAACATCTCTCCCAAAACTCTTATAGCATCTTATTAATGGTAACTGGTTTAATTGCTGTTTAACTCCACATGTGTTGTTTCTTCTCCCTGAAATTTTCCTCTTGTCTTATACCCTTGGCCAATGCCTGTTCATAAATACTTTCATGAGAATTATATAAACATTTCTAAATGTTATTATGGTTATTACTTTAAAAGTGAACATCACCACAAATTTGTTTTATCCCAGAGTATCATTCCTCAAAATGTATTACTGGTAAATATGTGCTGATGAGAAAGAACTGGCTGTAAAAATGTTTCAGTGCTATCAATTATATATGCCCTCTCCCCATTCATGACTGAGCAGTTTATGTAATAATTAGGCTCCCCTTCGTTTAGCAGGTTTTAAGAATATTGAAACAGTGTAAAAATAAGCCTCTCCAGTCTTGGACAGTATAGGCCAGGAAAAGAGGGATTTAAATTCGCATGGAGCATATACAAGGACCATGACAAATCCTATGTATATATATAGTATGGGGCAACTGGTATACCCTTAGCAGGGGGCCCTCCTGGAGAAGGGCTTGGGACCATGTCAGCTGCTCACCCCTTAGACGCTCTCTTCCATAGCCCCAAATCATGCAGACTTACACCAGGACTCTTATTTTATGATTTTTCTATGATTCTGTCTCTTTTTTATTAGTACATGCTAGCAACACATAATGATCCCATTTCTTGGAGGAGTTGGTACAAGCACATAATACATCTTAATTCTCCTTTATTTTTCATTCCCTCCTCCTCCTCGCTCTATGCTCCTTCCAACTCTTCATCCCCTTCCCATTTTCAAAAGCTCTATTTTCACCATTTTTCACCTTCAATTTTTCCCACCCCCTTTCCCTCCCTCCCTCCCTCCCTCCCCACTCCTTCCATATCTTGGTGCCCCATCCATTTGAAAAAGATCTATTTCCTACTTGTCTATCTTCTATTTTGCATATATATATATATATATATATATATATATATATATGCAAAAGGTTTCTTATGTAAGAGAAACCATACAATATTTAATCTGTGTGTCTGAATTTCACTGTGTTATAAAGAAAAACTTTCACTGTGCTATAAAGAAAAACTTGACGCATTCCTAAGTAAACAGTTGCAACTTGAGACCACAATATTAAGGACTCTCCTTTTACTACACTCCAGGTCTCTTTGTTTACATGTTTTGAAGTCAAGAATCAAGTACTGTACAGCTAGTCAGTCAGTCATTCTTTTGAAATCTGGGAGCTCAAACAATTTGATTTGATTGGTTCCTTTTTTAGTTAAATTAAGACAACTGCTGAACAAATATCCCTTCTGTTTCGGTTCACTAGCAACTATTGTGAATAAAGGGTCTCTTTAGCCAATAAGTGTGTATTTTCTCTTTATTAAAACAAAGGATATTATAACAAAAAAACAAAAACAAAATAAACAGCAACACATTTAAGCCTATAAAAGAAGAGTCCCCAGAGAGGAAAGGTCAATGACACCTTGAGAAGCCATATCGATGTTCTTAGCTCACTGTAAGTTACTTAATCAGCTTGAGAGAGCTCTTGAAATATTGGAATTCTCATGGCTTTCGCAGTAATGTTTTCTGGATTAAAAAATACACAGGCCAGTTCTATGAACCAAAATATTAAAGGATAGGGAATTTATTCATATGTTTGAAGGTATTTGGTACAAACTATTAAGAAACGTCTACCTGAGAGACAGGGCTGATAGAAACTATTGAAACGTCCCTGGAGAGTGTGACTTGAACAGTGCAGTAGGACTAGCAAAGGGCCAGAGAACCCTGTCAAATGCACAGAATGATTTCTATTGCACCTGGCTGAAAAGTGTGAACACCACATAGGCCCCTGAAATTTGCTATGAGGCTTTTGTTCAGTTATCTCTTGAGAGTAAAGAGGTATTGACATGTCTAAACCATCTGGGTTTGACATCTGGAGCCAAGCTATAGTGCTTTTAATCAAAAGTTTTCTTTGCTAGCCCTTATTCACCCTCCCTTGCCTTGTCCTGTGACTATATGTCATGTACGCGAATGAGTGACCAGCAGCCTTTTGGGGCGGGAGAGTCATTGCATCGGAACTCAGGTCTCTGGATCACACGCATCACTCCTTGGTTCTCTCCTCTTTCTAACTGCTCATGGTACTTTGCTAAAGTAGTAAGAAAAGAATCACATCGAATCTGAGCCTAATTAAGCTGAAAGGAATAGGGACCCCACTCATGTTCTTCCTGTGCAGTTCTGATCTCTGTGTCTGATGTATTATCTGGTGAGAACAAAAGTATTTCCCCATCTTTGCTTCCATCTTAGCCTTCATAAAGGCTTTATTCATGCTCTACTTTCTAAACTTCTTAACACATCTTTCACCAAGCTCTCCTCTGCTTACAACTCTTTCGTTTTTAACCCTAATGGCTCATTCTTTTGAACTGTAGGCTCCTAAAGCGATCACAGTTTAATATTAAGAGATCTCTACCATCAAAAGTCTTGTATTTAGCATTTAAAATGAGTGCAGGTAGAAGACTGGGTGTTGCAGGATTTCCAAGTCTCTAGAAAGGAGCAGAATGGAATCATAAAATATAGTAACCCTACTGGCTCCTGTTGACTTATTTAATTGGCACTTCCATCATTGTCACAGTCTTTCTTATACTCTGAAGACCTATCCCAGACA
Organism: Hydrochoerus hydrochaeris; assembly: GCA_004027455.1. Lineage (NCBI taxonomy): Eukaryota > Metazoa > Chordata > Mammalia > Rodentia > Hydrochaeridae > Hydrochoerus > Hydrochoerus hydrochaeris. Next base: position 228,855 of record PVLA01001259.1, read on the forward strand.
TTGGTACTTCTTCCAAAGACTATCACTTTTGTTTATTTAAAGAAAAAAAAGAAAGAAAAAAAAGACAAAACAGAAAAAAGGGTAGAAGTAATACAGAATTTCAAAGAAAAATATTAATACTAAGAAATTACTAGTTGCTAAGTTATATATTGTCCTCTTAGAACTAGCTGTTCAAGTTATAAAATCAAAGCATAAAAAGCAGACAGACATCCAAACATTGACAGTGCAAACCATTCTGTTCAGTGATCTAATGAAAACTTAGTAATGTAGTCATCTATCTTACACACTTAAACATACATACAGTTATGTCCTTTACAGCACTTTCCTTCCCTTTCATTTTTATAATATCTATTATATATTTTGGATCTTATTACTCTTTCAGTTTTTATTATTTTTTACACTAGAGAGACAATGTGATATTTACAAATATGAGTCTTATTTATTTCACTTTCGAGGATAGTCTCAAGTTACCTCCATTACCTATAAAGGCCTCAAGATCATCCTTTTTTATAGCTGAGTAATATTCAATTGTATAAAAATACCACATCTTTTTCATTCACTCTGCAATTGATGGGCATTTTGGTTATTTCCAAGATTTAGCTATTATAAATTGTGCTGCCATAAACATGGGTGCACGTACATCACTGTGACATGATCTTTTCAATTTTTTGGGGAAAATACCCAGCGGGGGAATAGCTGGATTGAATGGAACTTCTAATCCTAGTCTTCTGAGAATTCTCCATATGGATTTCCATAATGGTTGCAACAGTCTACATTCTCACCAACAGTGGAGCAGTGTTCCTTTTTCCCCACAGACTCGCCAACATTTGTTATCAGTTGATTTCTTGATGTCAGCCATTCTTTCTGGAGTGAGATGAAATTTCAATGCTGTTTTAATTTGCATTTCTCAAATGACCAGTGATGGTGACCACTTCTTCATGTATTTATTTGCCATCTGTAGATCTTCATTTGAGAACTGTATCATCATCTCAGATGCCCATTTTTGGAGAGGGTCTTTGAATTTGGGGGGCTTGATGTTTTTCAATTCTTTATATGTTCTGGATACAAGTCCTTTGTCTGAGGGATTGTCAGCTAAAATTCTTTCCAATTCTGTGGGTTTTCTTTTCACTTTGTTGGTGATTTCTTTTGAAGTGCAAAAACTTTTTAATAATATGAGATCCCAGTTGTTGATTCTTTGAAGTATTTCCTGTGTGGTTTGCGTTTTGTTCATGAATTCTCTGCCTACCTCTATGTCTCCAAATTTTCTACTTAATTCGTCTTCCAGCAGATTTAGTATGCCTTTTTCAATATTTAGATCTTTGATCCATTTTGACTTTAGTGTATGGTGACAGGCATGGGTCTAGTTTTAGTCTTCAGCATGTAGAAAGCCAATTTTTCCAACACCATTTATTGAAGAGACAATCCTGTTATTTTTCTATATTTACTAATTATTTTTCTGGATATCCTGTAACAGATTTTCTTAAGGCAAATTGTGGTGATAATGACGTCTTTGTATTTCAAAGATCAAGACCTAAAATGTATTGATAACTTTAAATAGAGATTAGGGTCAGCTCTTCCTTAATTCAAGGGACAAAAAGAGGGTCAAAGAGCAGCCGAAAGGCCTAAGAAAGGGATGGGGGGCTTCTTACAAATTCTCTGCCCCCTTGGCTCTGGGGTGAGGGTGCTGCAGATGCAGAAGGGGGAGAGGCAGGCGTCTTGGGCCGGTGTCAGAGCAGACGACATTTACCCGGGCTTCATCCTGCTACTTTTGCAACTCTGTCGCCCACTTTTATTGCACATTTTAACTTTCCTAGAAAGGCTCCAATCATTTTTCTCAGTTTTTCTTTTATACTAGTACACGTTTGTGGTACATGATTACACTCATCGCGGGGCGTGGGCACACGGATATAGCACTACTTATTCATTTTTCACTTGCTTCCCCTCCAGGCCCTCCCTTCTCCCTCCATCTCTTGGCCCTCCCCACATTTTAAAGATCTGCCTGTTGATTTGAAACTCTTGTGATCTTTCTTCCTCTTCAATCATCCCGTATCTCTACACTCTTCATGAGCTATTCTCCTATTCTAAGTCTGGGTGCCCTCCGTGGTTCACTCCTCAGTTTAGATGTAATTGCTAAGTAAATGATAGGCAAGAGGTGAAACCATCTGAATTGTTCTTAGTCCAAGAGGATGAGAAGAGAGACCAGAAAAGGCACAACCAATAATAGACAACGATTGTCCTCTAAGGGTCTATTATGCTGCTCCTAGATCCCCCTTAAAACCACAGGCAGTTGTAGGTGAGGTTTTTTCAGAGGTGGCTGGATCTAGAGTGGGGTCTAGCAGGAAGGAGGTCCTTTGATCACCATACCTGTGCCCTCCAAAGGGATTAGGGTAATTCTCATGGAAGCCTGGTTAGGTCTTGAGGGGTTGTCATAAAAGAGTGAGCCTGGCTCCTCCCCACACTCTCACTCCCTGTCTTGGCACAAGACCTCTCTCTATCACATGTTCCTGAGGCAATGAAGTCTGCCAGCATGTAACACAGCCAAAGAGGCCTTCACCAGAGGTCAAAAGAGGGAAGCTGTGCGCAGTCTTGGTCTCTCAACTTCCCAAACTCTGATTTAAACAAACTTTCCTTTGCAAAGTCCCTAACCTCAGTTTTTTTTGTGTGTGTCTGTGTAATAGCAATAGAACATGGACTAATTGGGACCGATTGGCATCTAACAAGGATCCATTTTTAATTTAGTTTTCCATAGTGCCTGAACTCACAGCTGGTAAAAGAACAAATAAAATATTATACATTGAATTAGGTGCAGAGAATTCCACTCTCAGCTTACCTTCTTTCCTACTGCATGACTTTAATTAACTTCTCAGCTTTTTCATCTTAAACACAAGCATAATGGCATCTACTCAGGGGTGTTAGTGTGAGGATTAAATGAGATAAAATATGAAAAGCTCTCAGCAGGGTGTCTGGTACTTGAGAAATATTAGTTCCTATCTCTTGCTCCTATTTTATTGAATGGTTGACTTCATGGTTGATCATTATTTCAGATGCTAAAGTTTGGATAAATTATATAGAAATAATTTTCAGATATTTAGACAAGGTCAGCAGTATCTGATTTACAACATTATAGATCCCTTCAAATAGAATTCATTTCAGTACAATTTGGAAGTACTGCTGATTGATAATAATCTAAGGACTGCTAACCCAACTCAAATAAAAACACATTGAAGACATTTGTGTAGCTTCCTCAGTTTACAGAGTTTTTCTGTGGACAATTTCTTGGTTTTTGTTTTTGTTTTTGAGACAGGGTCTCATGTAACCCAGACTGGTTTCAGACTCACAGTGATTCTCCTGCCTCAGCTCCCTGAGAGCTTACAATATAGGTATATGCCGCTCTGCCAGGCTTTTGTGGATATGTTTAGACAGTGTGATTAGATATTTTATTCAAAAGTGGGTTCCAAATTCTTAGACCATACCTTCATTGCTTTTTAACCCTAAAGACAAATACAAGGAAAGAGATATGCCACTCCTCCATTTCAAAGAAGCTTTGTTCTTCCCAACCCTTCCTTTTCTGCTACAAAATTTTTTATTAATGTACCTTTAAAATTTGCTGGAAAGGTATCTCCCAACTCAGAAGCACAACCAAGACTGAAGAGTCAAGTAGCCCCATAATCTTATTAACTGAACCCTCAGCCCTTCAATGCTCAGGAGACAGACTTCTTCATCTCTGTGAACTTCTTAGGCATTTACTTCCAAACCTCTCCATCAGTGTTATGATTTAAAAAACATTTCACAGGCAATATATAGTTAACTGTCTCTTGTGGAAGATGATTTCTCTTATTCCCACTGAGTGTATCTGCCAGTATAAATATGCAGCATTTGGCTGTGTTAATATTCAGTGTTTCCGTCATTATAAACATGTGTGTGGTGTTGATCGGTGAGCCAGGCAGGACCATAGGGCTGCCATTCTCTCCTTGCAGATCTTTTTTTAATGGGTAGAGGTATTACATAGTTTTGAAGAAAATATTAACACTAAGAAATTACTAGTTGATGAGTTACATATTGTCCTCTTAGAAATAGTTGTTCAAGTTACAAAATCAAAGGATCAAAGGTAGACAGATACTCCAACATTCACAGTGCAAACCACTCTGTTCAGTCATCTAATGAAAATTTAATAATATGGTCATCTATCTTACACACTTAAACATACAACCTTGCAGATGTTTTATCGTCCTTGTAAAACTGTACAATTTATTTTTTTCTCCAAACCGCCTTTCCCCCTATTTGTTTCAGCCCCCCCCTTTTCACAGTTGAGGATGACCTCCAAACTATTACAATGCTCCTGGGTACAAAATATTTTGAATGTTTAAGTGTGTTTACTTATGCAAATTATTTTCTCAAAATTTTCCTTTATTTTTGTGTCCTACAACTCCTTACGGCTAGAAGAAAAGATCTTGGCCTCCTTTTGGAAGCACAGTGGTTCCTCAGTTTAGGAATTCGATTTCGTCCATGGTTCCGATCACAAACTAAAGTGGATGCGAAGCAAATCAAATGTAATGGTGAGGTTGAATGTTGACCTTGCAGGACAGTTTGATTTGGTTCTCATCCAATTCAGGTTGCGATCAGAATTGTGGAAAGAATTAAGTTCGTGAACAGAGGCACCACTGTAAATGGACCAAATCACAGTAAGATTGCAGAGTATGCAATGTGTGTTAATGAAAGAGCATGGAAGTTAATGTACTTTCAGTAGTTAGTGTTTTTATATAAATGACATCAAGCACATCCCAGATATATTTGGAATTTTTTTCTTGGTTTCTTTTAAAAAGACATTTTCAGTTTATTGCAAAATAATTTACTTACTATAAAATGAACTGTCTTTTTTCTCTATAGCATCACCAGCATTTGTTATTATTTGATTTCTTTATGGTGGCCATTCTTTCTGGGATAAGATAAGATAGAATCTCAGTGTTGTTTTAATTTGCATTTCTCTAATGGTCAGCAATGTTGAGCATTTCTTCATGTATTTTTGGTCATTTGTACTTTTGCTTTTGTGAAGTGTCTATTTCATTTGAGCATTTTTTGATTGCATCTTTTATTTGGAGGGGAAAGCTATGCTTTTGAGTTCTTTATATATTCTAGGAAGTAGGGAGGTAGATCTTTGCCAAAGGAGAAAGGGAACAAAAGGTGGAGGGAGAGGAAAGGAAGGGAACTAGAAAAAGAATTAAGATGAGTTATGTGCATGTATCAATTCTCTGCAAGGAATATGGACATTATGTATTACTTATATCTACTAATGTAAACATGCAAAAAACCAAAAATGAGCTGTTTGTTCAAAGTATGGTTTTATGCATTTTATCATCTGCTTTCTCTTAAATTGTCATGTTTTCTGGCATTTACTCATATTTCCTTCCATAGGAGTATTGTGAAATAGGGATAATATAGGATGATTTATTTTTTCAGACAGAGAAATAAAGGGAATAATATACATAATTTATAAAGACTTCTGTTTTGATTGTTTTGATCCATAACTTTCTTGGTTGACAAAACATTTATGCTGTTTTTAATGTATATCTAAGTTATATAATTATATCCTGAAAACTGTTAAACTTTTGCAAGTCATGGAAGTAAATATATTTCCAAATTAGGAATTCCTAACCAAAGTAACTTGATCCAGGGGATAAGATAGTTACATTGAATAAAGTTCCAGATATCTGCTGGGTAGCATAGTGACTAACATGAATAATAACATATTGTATCCTTGGAAATTGCTGTGAGGGTAGATTTTAATACTTTCATCTTAAAAATGTAAGAACTATTTCAAATTTTTTTAATGCGAGTTAGCTTGATTGTGGTAATCATTTCATAATGTGCATCTATGTATGTATAGCAAAACCTCATGTTATGTAATGTAATATACATGGTTAAATCTGTCAACTATGCCTCAATAAACCTCAGGTAAAGCAAAACAAAGATAATTAAAATAAAATAAACATGACAAGAACTATGAGAATAATACAATTAACATGTAAATTTAAAAATACTTTATGATGTCATATGTAAAGGCGTTCAAACTCAAAACCTATACAATCTATGGTGTTTTTTATTTAAAGGGAATAAAAAATTTCTTCAAGACATAAGCTATAAAAGATAAATAAATTGAAAGAATAAGGCAATAATTTTAATAAAAATTCTTATATTCTAATAAAGAAAATAACTATAATATTTAAAATATCTTATGAAAAGACCATAAGCATCATTCATAATGTGGAAATTCAAATTACTGTTGCACTTATATGCTGTCTTAACATGTCAGATTTTCATAATATACCATGTTGTCCTTAGTAAATCAGAAAATCTATTTGTAGAGACATTTGACAACACTAATAATAATTTAAGATGCACATACCATTTTATATAAAATACTCCACAAGTATAATGTTATATATGAATAAAGATTGAAAAAAGATACTCATTTTAGCATTGTTTTCAGTAGCAAGTTGTTTTACACAGTCAACTTATCCATCAAGAATGGAGTAGTAAACTGGATGTGGTGGCACATGCCTGTAATCCCAGCATATGGGAGGCTGAGGCAGGAGGATAATTGTGAGTTTAAGGACAGCCTGGGTTGCATAGTGAGTTCAAGGTCAAACTGAATGACAGAGAGAGACCCTGTCTCAAAAAACAAAAAGTGGAGTGGTAAAATAAATTCTGTTAGGTGCAATAAGTTCTTATGTAACTGTTAGAAAAGAATGAAACAAACTTACATATACTAATGTCTTGGGAACTTTTATTTATATAAATAAAATTTATGATATTGTGTATCTATAATAAGGTTTGTATAGAAAGAGTTGGCATAAAGTTGTAGATATATTCAGTTATATATTCAATCAATTCAACAAATAGTTATTGAATGCCAACACCTGATTTAAGCATATAGACTATAGGCAAAATATATGATATTCTGGTCCTCATAGAATGTGCTTTCGTTGTAGAAGAAAGACACTGACAAAAACATAGCTAATAAGTGAAAGATGTGTACCTTAGAAGAGACTAAATCATGTGGTAAGAAAGAGTATGATACAGGGTTTCACAGTTCAAATGGTTTGAAATGTTAGATAAGGGAGCAGGGTAAAAGCTGGTAAAAATGTTGTTGCAAGAAAGGTGATTAAAAGACTTGGAACACAGAAATGTGACACTTTTTCATAATAGTGTCCTGGTTACTTTTCTCTCTACTGAGACAAAATACCCAACACCCAAAATTAAGGAACAAAAAATTTATTTAGCTCAGTTTGTGGATGTTTCAGTCCATAATCAGCTGGCTCCAACATAGGGTGACATGGTGAGGGGCAACAGTCAAGGTGGCAGAAGTCTGCAGAAGTAGTAAGAGCAAAAGGAGGAAGGAGCAAGCCTCTCTCATATTTTATGTAGGCTATCCACCCTTGGGTGATTGTAGCACTCACATCAACTCTGTGCCCTCCTCTTGCACAGGCTCAGCATGTTTACAAAGTGAGAACCTTGGCCCTCTGTTGAGTCACTTAATTAAACTTTAAAACTTTTCAAGTTGACACAATGAACAACATCCTAGAGCATAAGGGCATGTCCTCTACACCCTAGGAGGTAAGTTACTTAGATACTAAGTAAGTGAATTACTTAGATAAGCTTTTCCACATCTTAAATTGACACATTGTATCAACCATTACAATATGCTGTCATACACTGTTTGAAAATTTATTATGTAATTGCATTAACTTTAAAAAAAAGCAATGAGGTTTTTGTATGTGCATGCACATACATGAGTTACTGAGGATAGATATAATTATGCTAATATATTAGATCCTTTCTTTACTCGATATGTATACTCTGAATTACATAAATGTAAACACACATGAATCTAATTCTTAAATGCTTTCATTCAACCCTTCTAGAGGTTCATTACTCATTTTAGTCACAATGTCAATAGTAGGTTTTTTATTTCTGAAATTGAACAAGCAAATCCAATCTGTGCTTCTTGATGAGTTCTAAGCCCAATAGCTATTTTGTTATCATGTCACACAGGTTATTTGATAGTTTTTTACTAAAGAATATACAGAAAAGACTCAATAGGGCAACCAGGATCAAATTGAAATTCAACTCACCTTATTTTATTTTAGAATGCACTCGTTTTACAAAAACACTGATTAATTTAATTGTAAAACTCTGCTTTATTTTTCAGTGGCAATTTAGGGATAATAAGTCTTTTTTCCTTCAGAAAACCAAGAACAATGGGTGATTATTCTGTGCAGATTGTTTTCTGGTCACAGTGGTCTCTTTAACCTCAAAACATTTAATATGCAAAAATCAACATAATTAGAAGACTTGGGAAGGATGAGGGCAAGGATTTGCTAGTTTCAGAAGAGGCCCAATGCCCTACTTACACACAATGAGGAAAGGAAATAAAGCTTCAATGTATTTTTTTTTTAACAGAGAGAAGAAAAAATAATTGGAGAGCAGATAAAGAAGGCATTCTCGGAGGGATGGTGCATAAAATCAGGTTTCAGAAGTAGTGTAGTGAAGAGAAAAGAGTCATTACACGGAAGCATTTAACATTTGTGCTCGATAACTGTTGTGGGAATTAGTTAATGAATGACTTATGCATCCAGGACACAAGCTGGAGTCTCTGTAAGGTTTGATTGTTGGCAGGCTTCGGTTCCAAAGCAGTCTTGAAATGACTTATAACCTTGTGGGCCAACCCCATGAGGAAGTTCCATGGAAGGATGACTGCAGACTGGACCAAGCTCTGCAGGATCACAGCCCACAGGACTATCTGTGACCAGAAGCTCGCTGTGTGCTGTGATGAACTGAATGCTGAGGGTCAAAAAGAAAGAGGTTTGAGAACACAAATGCACTATTTCTAAGAAGGCATCAGTATGCTTGTGCTACCTTTATATAGTTATTAAGAAAAGGAACCATGGAATACTTCTGATGAAAGAACTAAAGCTTCATTCAGGAGACCAAACTTGAATTTCATCTGTTTTGAGGTTCACCATTTTACATTTTTAAAAAGCAGCACATGGTTTAGACATATATGCCACTTCTGTGTGAATGGAACCTCATCAATCTGATAATTCCTTTCTGAATAATGCATGTTAACATCATGAATGAAGTACATGGTAGCTGGTACTTGCTGGCAACCAAAAATAGAAAAATGCCTTTCTGTGAATTGCTAAAATCGTTGTTTGGAAGTAACAAAATAGACCAATACATTATTTCCAAAGCTGATAATCTTGTAAATATGTTTCAGAAATGGGACACAGGAAGAATTTCTTTCACATCCTTAAATTTTCAGATCAAGAAATGTATTAACTTTTGAAATGCTACAGTAAATTGCCACAGTCAATATAATTGATGTATAAATTGGACTACAAACCACAAGCTAGGGTCAGATGCAAATTTATCATCAAGATAAAAAATGAAAGTCACTATTGCAATAACAAAGTAATCTGTGGTTGGGCAATGATTTTGCTGATTTGAAGATGAATCAATTGATTATGATAGATGTTAACTCAGTGAGAACAAGCTTGATTAATACTAGAAACAGCTAATGCCATAGTGGTGCATGCAATGAAGTAAAGTGAAAAGATGATGGATGAGTTTGGGAGTGGGAAGACAGGCAGACAAAGAGAAAATGCTGACTTGTTCATTTGACCCTCACCCTGTTCATGTGCAAATATCAACCTGCTGTTTTCAATTTATATTTGCTTGCTCTAGTAGAGACAAATCAGAAGCCAAGGCATAACAGCTCAAGGCTATACACCACAGAACCCTGCTGAATTAGCAAGCAGGGGAAATATTTAACCTAGCTGCTGCAGCCAGAACAGATGGACACATTTCCCAGTACTGGTATGCAGCTGCCTTTTTCTTCATACATAGCCATAAGGTCCAACAGAAGCAATTTACTTTCAGTAGGCAAGGCCAAGGATATACATGCTATGTCCTAGCTGGACATTTGGGTAAGATTTTTATCTGTCGGATGGTAGGAAATGTATCCATCTAAAATTTCACTTTGAACAGTGGGAGGGAGCATTGGTGACCCCTCTTTTCCACCTGGAGGACTACAGTGGGCAGGTGAGAATGCAAGTGAGCACTTTTCCCACCCAAAGAACCTCAGTGGGTCCACAGGAAACTAGCCAAACCCCTCCCCCCACATGGAGGACCTTGCTGGGCCAGTGAGAATGAAGGTGAGCCCTTCCTCCACACAGAGGACCTTGGGTAGCCCAGAAAGCATAGCCCTGAGACTTCCCACACCTGGAGGAACTTGGTAATCATGAAAGGAAAGATCTTAACAATAACAAGGGAGACCATGAAATAACAATTCAACAGCTCCAAGAGGATGCAAAAAAAAAAAAAAGAAAAACAATATAAGCATTATAGGTGTCAAAGAAAATACAAGAATCAATACAAATGACATTAAAAAACTATTTGCAGAAGTAATAGTGCAAAACTTCCCAAGCATGGGAACAGAATCTGATACACAGATAAGTGAGGAATATAGAACTCCAAATAGCCATAACCAAAATAAATATACACTCAGAAATATGGTGATCAAAATCCTAGAAATTTGGCACAAAAACAGAATATTAAAAGCTGTTAGAGAAAAGAAACAGATCACTTATCAAGGAAAACACAGCAGAGTCATGGGCAACTTTTCAACACAAACCCTAAAGTTAAGAAGAGCTTGGAGTGAAGTATTTCAAGCCCTGAAAGAAAACAACTTACAATCCAGATTAATGTACCTTGCAAAACTATCTTTCAAAATTAGTGGAGAAATAAGATACTTCTATGACAAAGAAAAAAATGAAGAAGTTTCATGTCCACCAAACCAACCCTAGAAAGAGGACTGAAAGATATTCTAGGTAGAGATAAAAAATGATCACAATTCCAACAGAAAGAAACCATCACACAGAGCAAGGAAATAGAGGGGAAATATAGGGAACCAACAACAAGAAAATAACATTACAAAGATAAACCAATACATATCAGTTATAACTATCAATGTAAATGGTCTCAGTTCATCAATTAAAAGAAACAGATTGGCAGAATGGATCAAGAAACAAGATTCAACGTTACACTGTACACAAGAAACACATTTAATTCAAAAAGAAACTCATAGATTGAATGTCAAAGGATAGAAAACAATATTCCATGTGACATGACCCAGAAAAAAGAAGGGGTAGTTATTCTGTATGCAGACAATGTAAACTTCAAATCAAAAATGATCAAAAGAGACAAAAAAAAAGGGTCAGTACATACTTGTTAGGGGAAAACTTTAAGGTGAAGAGATAACAATCATAAATATATAACTGCCAAATATGGTAGCACCCAACTATATATGATAAATATTAATAGACATGAAAAATCAAATACACAATAACACAATTGTAACAGGAGACCTTAATAACTCATTGCCACAAAGAGATAGATCAATGAGACAAAAAGTCAGCAAAGAAATAACAGAACTGAATCAAACATGTGAACGAATGGACTTAATAGATGTTTACAGAATGTTCCATTCAATGACGTCAGAATACAAATTCTTCTCAGTTGCACATGGGACATTCTCTAAAATAGACTATATACTAGCACATAGAACATGCTTAAGTAAATATAAAAGAACTGAAATTATCCCATGCATATTATCTGACCATAGTGCACTGAAATTGGAAATTAATGGTGAAAGAAAGTGCAAAAAATTCATAAATGCATTGATATTAAATAACATCCTTCTGAACAACCAATGGGTCACAGACAAAATTAAAGAACAAATTAAACAATATTTACAATTAAATGAAAATGAAGATACAGCATAATGGAACTTGTGGGGCATGATGAAAGCAGTCCTAAGAGGGAAATATATAGCAGTGAATTCTCACAACAGGAAAACAGAATGAACACAAATAACCTAATGCTGCACCTTAAGCTTCTGGAAAAAGAAGAGCAAAGCTCCTAGAAGGGAAAAAATTATAAAGATCAGGGCAGAAATTAACACAATTGAGATTAAGAAAATAATAAAAAAATTAATGAATCAAAGCGTTGTTTCTTTGAAAGAATAAACAAAATTGATAAAACCCCTACCCAATCTTATCAAGAAAAGGAAAGAAAAATGCAAATTCATGCAATGAGGAATGAAAAGGATGAAATTACTACACATCATATGGAAATTCAGAAGATTATAAATACCTACTTTGAAAATCTTTACTTGCATAAAAATTCCTAGAAACGTATGAATTAGCAAAGCTGAATCAAGAAGATATAAAAATTTTGAATAAACCAATATCAGTTACTGAATTTGAAAACATAATTAAAAACCTACCAATGACAACAACAGCACAACAACAAAAGCCCAGGTTCTGATGTATTCATGATTGAATTCTACAAGAAATTTAGAGAAGATTTAACATCAATGCTCCTCAAACTCTTTAATGAAATTGAAAGGTAAACAATTCTCTCTAACTTACTCCTGGAAGCAAGTATTACACTGATACTGAAACCAAAGAAAGACCCACCAGAAAGGAGAACTATAGCCAATTTCTCTAATGAACATAGATGCAAAAATTTTTGATAAAATACTGGCAAACAGAATGCTGCAAATCATCAAAAAGGTTATACATCATGACCGAGTGGAATTCATCCTAACAAAGCATAGATTGTTCAACATACGCAAATCAATAAATGTAATACATCCCAACAGATGCAGAAAAAGCTTTTGATAAAGTCCAACACTCATTTGTGTTAAAAAAAAAAAGAACCCTACAGAAAATCAGAATATATGGTCTCCACCTCAATCTGATAAAAGCTACCAGTGACAAACCTACAGCCATCATAATACTGAAAACTTTCACTCTAAAATCAGGAACAAGTCAAGAATGTCCACTATCATTGCTCCTATTCAATATAGTTCTGGAAATGTTATCCAGAGTAATTATAGAGAAGAGAGATAAATAAAAGGAATAAGGATAGGAAAGGAAGAAGTTAAATCATCATTATTTGCAGATGACATGATACTCTACACAGAAGAGTAGACTCTTCCAAAAGACTACTCGAATTAATAAGCAAATTCAGCTGCATAGCCAGATACAAAGTCAACACTCAAAAATCAGTAGCATTCCTATACACAAGCAACAGACTCACTGAGACAGAAATTATGGCTAACACTTTTCACAAAAGCATCTAAAAATAAATAAATAAAATACTTAGGAATCAATCTAACATAGGAAGTAAAGGATCTATATACTGAGAATAACAGTACTCTGAAAAAGGCGATTGAACAGGATATCAGAAAATGGAAAGGGACACCTTGCTCACGAATAGGAAGCACCAACATTGTGAAAATGGCAATACTCCCAAAACTGTTATACAGATTTAATGCAATTCCAATCAAAATGACATTAGCATATCTCACAGATCTTGAGAAAACTTTCCTAAAATTCATTTGGAAACAGAAGAGACTTAGAATAGCAAAGGCAATCCTGGGAAACAAAGGCAAGGCAGGAAGCATCACAATCCCTGACTTGAAATTAAACTACAAAGATACTGTAATAAAATCAGCATGGCACTGGCAAAAAACAAAAACAAAAACAAAAACAAAAAACAAACAAAAAAAAACAGACCTGAAGACCAGCAGAACAATTTAGAGATGCAGACACAACTACAAAGATACTCAGCCAACTTGTCTTTGACAAAGGAGCCAAACATGTTCACTGGATGAAAGATAGTCTCTTTAATAAATGATGCTGGGAAAACTGGCTGTCTGTATGGCAAAGACTAAAATCAGACCCATGTATATAACCATACACAAACTAAAGTAAAAATGGATCAAAGATCTAAATATTAAAACAGAAACACTAAAGCTACTGGAAGACAAGGCATGTAGAAATCTTGAAGAGTTAGAGGTAAACAAAGAATTCATGAACAAAACCCAAACAGCATGGGAAACACTTCAAAGAATCAATAACCAGGAACTTATCTTATTAAAAAGGTTTTTCACATCAAAAGAAATCACCACAAATGATATCAAGAGGCTATTTACAGAAATAATAGCTGAAAACTTCCCAAACATGAGTATGGAAACTGACATATGGATTAGCGAGGCATATAGAACTCCAAGTAGCCATAACCAAAACAAAACTATACCCAGATATATAATAATCACCATCCCAGAAATCCAACATAAGAACAGAATATTAAAAGCTGTTAGAAAGAAAAGACAGGTCACCTATAAAGGAAAACCTATCAGAATCACAGCAGACTTCTCAACACAAACAATGAAGTCAAGAAGAGCATGGAGTGAAGTTTTTCAGATCCTTAAAGAAAACGACTTCCAACCCATACTGATGTACCCTGCAAAACTGTCCTTTAACATGGATGGAGAAATAAGATACTTCCATGACAAAGAACAGCTGAAGAACTTCATGATCACCAAACCAAACCTACAAAGAATACTGAAAGACATTCTAGATACACACAGGAAAAAAACACTAAGCAAGACAGACAATTAAACAGAATGGAAAGCTAAGATACAACATTAGAAAGATAACATGTCAATAATAAACCAATATATGACAGTTATACCATTAATGTAAATGGCCTCAATTTACCAATTAAAAGAAACAGACTGGCAGAATGGATCAAAAAACAACATCCAACCATATGCTGTCTACAAGAAACCCATCTAACCCAAAAGGAAACTCATAGACTGAAAGTCAAAGGATAGAAAACAATACTCCATGCAACAGGAACTCAAAAAAAAACCCAAAAAAACAAAAAAGCCGGGGTAGCTATTCTGTTTGCAGACCATGTGAACTTCAAACCAAGAATGGTCTGAAGAGATAAAGAAGGTGACTACATACTAGTTAAGGGAAAACTGCAAGAGGAAGAGGTAACAATCTTAAATATATGTGCACCAAACTCCAGAGCACCCAACTACACAAAGAAAGTATTAACAGAAGTGAAAAATGAAATAGGCATAATACAATTATAACAGGGGACCTTAGCACACCATTGACACAAAGGGATAGATCAACTAGACAGAAAATCAGCAAAGAAATAACAGAACTGAATCACACCTGTGAACAAATGGACTTATGTAGAATGTTCCATCCAACAACATCAGGATATACATTCTTCTCACCAGCACATGGGACATTCTCTAAAATAGACCTTATACTAACCCACAGAACATATTTAAGAAAATGCAAAAGAATTGAAATTATCCCATGCATGTTATTGGATCATAGTACCATAAAACTGGAAATTAATGATAAAAGTAACTGCAAAAACCCCACAAACACATGAAAATTGAATAATACACTCTTGAGCAATCAGTGGGTCACAGAGGAAATTAAAGAAGAAATTAAACAATATCTACAAGCAAACGAAAATACAAATACAACTTACCAGAACCTGTGGGATGCAATGAAAGCAGTCCTCAGAGGAAAATTTATTGCACTGAGTTCCCACATTAGGAAAACAGAACAAACACAAATAAGCAACCTGATATTACACCTCAAACATCTAGAAAAAGAAGAGCAAGCCAAGCCCAAAGCCAGAAGAAGGGAGGAAATTATAAAGATTGGAGCAGAAATTAATGCAACAGACTAAGAAAACAATTCAAAGAATCAATGAATCAAAGAGTTGGTTCTTTGAAAGAATAAATAAAATTGACAAGACCCTAGCCAACCTAATTAAAAAAAGGAAAGAAAAGACTCAAATTCATACAATACAGAATGAAAAAGGAGAAATCACTACCGATCCTGTGGGAACATAGAAGATCATCAACAACTATTTCAAAAACCTCTACTCTCCTAGGCTCAGTAACACAGAAGAAATGCACAGATTCCTAGAAACATACGAACCAACAAAGCTGGATCAAGATGATGTAAAACTGTTGAATAACCCAATTTCTATTAATGAAATTGAAAATGTAATCAAGTCCCTACCAACAAAGAAGAGCCCAGGCCCAGAAGAATTCACTGCGGAATTCTACAAGAAATAAAAAGAAGACTTAATGCCGACACTCCTCAAACTCTTCAATGAAATTGAAAGGGAAGCAATTCTCCCTAAGTCATTCCTGGAAGCAAATATCACTGTAGTACCAAAACCTGAGAAAGACCCAACTAACAAAGAGAACTACAGGCCAATCTCCCTAATGAACATAGATGCAAAAATTCTCAATAAAATATTGGCAAACAGGATGCAGCAAATCATCAAGAAGATTATCCACTATGACCAAGTGGGATTCATCCCAGGCATG
This sequence comes from Hydrochoerus hydrochaeris, assembly GCA_004027455.1. NCBI lineage: Eukaryota > Metazoa > Chordata > Mammalia > Rodentia > Hydrochaeridae > Hydrochoerus > Hydrochoerus hydrochaeris. Next base: position 245,140 of record PVLA01001259.1, read on the forward strand.
CAGGGATGATTCAACATATGTAAATCAATAAATGTAATCCATCATATCAATAGAACCAAAAGCAAGAATCACATGATCATTTCTATAGATGCAGAAAAAGCTTTTGATAAGATCCAACACCCATTCATGATAAGAACCTTACAGAGAATTGGAATAGATGGTCTTTACCTCAATATGATAAAGGCAATCTATGAAAAACCAATAGCCAGTGTCATATTAAATGGCCAAAAACTGAAAGCTTTTACCTTGAAATCAGGAACAAGACAAGGATGTCCACTATCACCACTCCTATTCAATATAGTACTGGAAATACTAGCCAGAGCAATTAGGCAAGAGAGAGAAATAAAAGGAGTAAAGATAGGAAAAGAAGAAGTTAAATTATCATTATTTGCAGATGACATAATACTCTACATAGAAGACCCCCTAACCTCCATTGAAAGTCTCCCAGATATAATAAATAAATTCAGTAATGTAGCTGGATACAAAGTCAATACTCAAAAATCAATAGCATTCTCATACACTAACAACAAAATCACTGAGAGAGAAATAAGAGAAGCCACACCCTTCACACTAGCATCCAAAAAAGTGAAATACATAGGAACTAATCCAATGAAAGATGTAAAAGAGTTGTACAGGGAAAATTATAATACCCTGAAAAAAGAAATCAAAGAGAACCTCAGAAAATGGAAAGACATCCCTTGTTCATGGACAGGAAGAATAAATATTGTAAAATGGCCATTCTCCCAAAATTATTATACACATTCAATGCAATCCCATTGAAAATACCACTAACATACCTCATAGATCTAGAGAAATCACTCCTAAAATTCATCTGGAACCAGAAGAGACCTAGAATAACAAAGCAATTCTAAGAAGCAAAGCCAAGGCAGGAGGCATCACAATCCCTGATTTGAAGTTATACTACAAAGCTACTGTAATAAAATCAACATGGTATTGGAATAAAAACAGACCTGAAAATCAATGGAATAGACTAGAAGATACAATATAAACACACTCAACTACCTTATCTTTGATAAAGGGGCCAAGCAGGTTCACTGGAAGAACGACAGTCTCTTTAGTAAATGGTGCTGGAAAAACTGGCTATCCATATGTCGAAAACTAAAATTAGACCCATGCCTATCACCATGTACTAAACTAAAATCCAAATGGATCAAAGATCTAAATATTAAAACAGAAACACTAAATCTGTTGCAAGACAAAGTAAAAATCTTGAAGACATAGGAGTAGGTAGAGAATTCACGAACAAGAACCAAACTGCTCGGGAAAAACTTCCCAGAATCAATAACTGGGATCACATCTCATTAAAGAGTTTCTGCATGTCCAAAGAAATCTCTAGCAGAGTGAAAAGAAAACCTACAAACTGGGAAAAAACTTAGTGAACTGTCCCTCAGACAAAGGACTTCTGTCTAGAACTTATAAAGAATTAAAAAAAATCAGACCCCTGAAATGCAAAGATCCAATCCAAAAATGGGCATCTGAGATGAACACACAGTTCTCAGATGAAGAAATATGAATGGCAAATAAATACATGAATAAGTGTTCATCATCATTGGTCATTAGAGAAATGCAAATTAAAACCACACTGAGATACCATCTCACTCCAGAAAGAATG
>PVLA01001259.1:246872-382483 GCA_004027455.1 Hydrochoerus hydrochaeris
TCTGAAAACATCTTACCACAGTGATATATGCACACCCATGTTTATAGTGGCACAATTTGTAATAGCCAGATCTTGGAAACAACCTAAGTGCCCATCAACCGAGGAATGGATAAAAAAATTGTGGTACTTTTATACAATGGAGTACTACTCAGCTATAAAGAATGATCACATTGAGATATTTATAAATAAATGGATGCATTTTTGTATCTATACTCATAAATGAAATGAATCACATATATAAATACCGTAGTCTCCCTAGTATAAGAAATGGTAAGAGTACAGAAGATTTTATGGAAATCATCATTCACTATTATACTGCTTTGACATCTTATGTTTTCATTCATTGGTTGGAATGGTTTTATTCTGTTTTGTTTGATCTTAATATATGTGATCATATGAATACTTTGAAGACAAGACAATATTGCAGCCAGTGTTGATTTAATATCATCTTGCTCTGAAGTCCTATCATGCTTTTGTTTTTCTATTATCATTGGTTCTATCACATTGTGTCTTATTGGATTTTAATATGTATGATAGTAAAAACAAAATTTTTATGGAAAATGAGATAATATAGCAGCCATTGTTCATCTGCAGTTATTTGGTTCAGAATGCCTTAGAATACTTCCATTCTCTTGAGTTGATTTATTCTACTTTGTTATGTTTGACATTATTGTGTGTAAAGTTAAGCTCAACTATTTCAAAGAAAGAGACATTATGGTAGCTACTGTTAATATCCAATTGTCTTGTTGTGAAGTGCTGTGTTGCTTACATTGTTTTGTTCTGACCTGCTTAGATCTGTCCTCTTTTGTTTTATTCTCTTTAAAATAAAAAAAAGAAATCACCAACAGAGTGGAAAAGACAACCCATGCAGTGGGAAAAATTTTGAGACAACTCTCTCTCAGATGAAGGACTTCTATCTAGAATGTATAAAGAATTGAAAACCATCAGGCCCCCAAATTTAAAGAGTCAATCTAAAAATGGGCGCTGAGATGAACACACACTTCTCAGGTGAAGAAATACAAATAGCAAATAAGTATATGAAAAATGCTCAACATCGTCAGTCATTTGAGAGATGTAAATTACAGCACTGAGAGTCCATCTCACTCCAGAAAGAATGCCTGTCATCAAGAAATCAACCAATAACAAATGCTGGTGAGGCTGTGGGGAAAAATAAGCACTTCTCCACTGTGATGGGAGTGTGGTTTGGTGCAGCCACTGTGGAGATCATTGCAGAGATTTCTCAAAGTACTGGAATGAAGGTCCCATTGAGTCCAGCTATTCCTTTTCTGGATATTTTCCTAGAAGAACTGAAAACATTATACCACAGTGATGTATGTGCACTAATGTTTATAGCAGCACAATTTATAATTGCCAAAACTTGGAAACAACCCAAATGTCCATTAGCTGAGGAATGGAAAAAAAAGATGTGGCCTTTTTATACAATGGAGTATTACCCAGCTATAAAGAAGGATAAACTTGAGGCTTTTATAGTTAAATGGATGCAACTTGAGGCTATCCTCATAAGTAAAATAAAGCAGACTCACATGTGTAATTAGTGTATTGTCTTCCTAGAGTAAAAAACTGAAAAAGTAAGTAAGATTCAAAATCTAGAATAGACATAGTGAAATTGAAAGGGAAAGAAACTGCTCAAAAGGAAAGAACAACTGAGATAGGGGAAAGGAGGAAAGAAAGATAAGAAAAGATTACACACACACACACATATATACACACAACTATATGTATACATATATGTGTGTGTATATGTATACATATATATGTGTATATACATATATATATTACATCTATGTTATATATAATATATATATATACACAAGATGGATAACTATACTAATAATGTCTGTTAGTTCATCAAAAAGAACAGCTTGAACTTTCACTGTTTGATACTTCTATCATTTTTTTCATGTCTATACCTTATCATATGAACAACTGCTTGGAAGATAACAATATGCAATATATTAACCAGTGTAAATCTCCTGTTATTTTGTTTTTAAATTCTGTATCATCATTTTTATTTTTTCATGTTAAAGTTTAAATACATACATACATACATACAATTTCACCTCTACCTCTGTGGGATTTCTAGGGTACCACTGGTGTGAAGCTTGTTGAACTACCCCTTCTAAGGTACTACCTTTTCCTTCCACAATAAAGAAAGACACACACTGCCCAGTCAGCTTATTCAGATTTTAGAGGCAATACATTCTTTATTGAGTTCTTCTGAATAGGATGTGTTACTCTGGCCCATTTACTGCTAGTTTTGAGTAGAGTGCAGAACAACAGGCTTTACAACAGGCCCAGGATACTGCCACTTCGGCTAAATGATCCAGCAGACCCAGTGGTTGCTGAGGGGGCAGTGGTACATAGGAGCTATTTGGAACCTTTGAAAGTCCCTATAGTAAAATGGCTTGGAGAGCCTTGTAATTTTTTTTTAAATTTTATTTAAAGAGAGAGAGAGAAAAAAAAAGCAAAACAGAAAAAGGGATAGAAACAATACAGAATTTCAGAAAAAAAATAAGCAGTAAAAAATCACTAGTTGATAAATTACATATTGTCTTCTTAGACCTAGTTGTTGAAGTTACAAAATTAAAGCATACAAAGTGGACATTCAAGCAGTGAGACTGCAAAGAAGTTCAATGATCCAGTAACAACTTAGCAACATGGTTATCAATCCTACACACTCAAACATACATGCAGCCATGTCCTCGAGAGCACTTTCTTTTCTTCTTTTTATTTTTTAAGTCCATTATCTGTTTAGTTATATCCTGTTTCAGGTTGCTCAGTACCTTACTGACTTGCTTTGTTGTTATTTATTTTTTAATCACCTTATATAATTCTGTTGCCTTGTTTTTGAGTTTCTCCTCATCCATGCTCCATGGATCAGCTTTGGTGGAGTTGGGAGATTTTTGGAGGTATTTCGTTACTTTGTTATCTCCTTTTTTTTTTTTTTTTGAAGGTAGCAAAGTACAGCAGAACAAGACAAAGCAAACCCATGTGACCGCAGTGCAGTGAAACTACCACAGAACCTCACAGCAGGTCACTAGGACATGAGCAATGGGCTCAATAGTACAGCCCATTCTGTTCACATTAGCTGTCCTTTCAATCAGGCAGAGGAAAATGGAAGGAAATATCGAACTTAAAAAACAGAATATTGAATAAAGCAGTACCATTAATCAAAACTGAGCAAAACAGTGATAAAAATATTTGCCTTCAAAGAGATGGTAGAAGGAAATCCCCCTTACTTGCCACACTGCATACGTTCATCCTCCGGAGAGATACTCAGACGCCCGGTGCCGACTTGATAACAGGGGCGGTGGGTGTGTGTGTATCAATGCCTGATCCTTAGCCCAGGTGCCGACTTGCTAATGGGGGCGAAGGAGGAGTGATTGATGTCTAATCCTTAGCCCGCACACCAGCAGGCCCCCAGCTGCTTACCAGGGTGGCAAGTAGGCCGCCTGTTCTCCCAGCACTCAAAGTTCCAACATGATGCAGAGCTCAGGAATCGCTGATAATTCGAGCCTTGTAATTTTTAAGTAAAGCCTTTATATTGTCTATATATAGGGCTTCTTTTTTGAGAAACTCTTCTTGGTCTGTGTTATAGCTTGTGTCTAGCTGTCCCCCCCAAACCTTATGTGGTCATAGGCAGAGCTTTTTCAGAGGTGGCTGGATCTAGTGTGTGATGCTGGGATTGATTCACGGTGAAATGCCAGGATCTAGGGCACTAGGATTAAGGGTGTGCGCACTACCCACCCTAAGGGCAGGAAGCATGGGTAAGGTATAAGGGATAGAAAGAGCTGTGGTCAGTCCTTGTTTCTTTGCTACCTTCTGCCCACCATGAACTGTTTGTCCTCTGCAAGGCTTTCTGCCATGCCACTCTGCCTTGGAATCAGCCAACTATAGACTGAAACCTCTACAAACTGTGAGCTAAATAAATTTCTTTCTCCTTTAACTTTGGATGTCATGTATTTTGTCTCAGCAACCTGAAAAGTAAATAAGACAACCTGTTACTGGGCTTCAGCATAAACTGAATACTGGACCAAGAGTCACCAAGTTACCAAGTGATCTGTTATAGTTCAGATATAGAGCGTACCCCTAAGTCTCATGTGTCCAGAGCTGGAGCTTTTCAAAGGTTTTTGGATGATGTGGTGTATCATCAGTCTTACGAGTTCGTAGCAGTGTGTGCTATTTGGAAGTGGTGCCTTGCTAGAGTTGGGTCAGAGGGGTGTGCCTGCAGGGGCCCTTCTCTGTCTCTGTCTCTCCTCCTCTTCTCCTAGCTGCCATGAGATGAGCTGCTGTCCTCTTCCAGGCCCTCCTACAATGCCATTTCTGCCTCAGCTGACTTGGATTAAACCCACTGGAAAACATGAGCTGAAATAAAACTCTCTTCTTTAAGGTGTGGATACTGGGTGTTGTGACTCAGCAAAGAGAAAGCTGAGTAACATACAACACAGCTGCCCACCATGAACCAGACGTTATCTGACTCACCAAGTTGGAAAGCCAGTGTGCACGGCAATACTCTACCATCAGATGGAAGTATGTCAGTGAGGTCAATCCTGGAAAAGCCCTGAAGGCATAAGGTTCATCAAGAAGGGCCCCCAAATATCTATGGTTTTTATTCCTGCTATGCACCCAGAGCCTCATGGGCAATGCTCTGTAGCCAGTTGACAGAGGAGAGAAGATAGGGTCCTAAGTTTACAGACCATTCTGTATGGCAGACAGACACTGCTCCAAAGTGGACGTGTGCAGTGCTCCACCCCTCTCTTCAGTGTGCAGAAAATCTTCCAAGTGGGAGAACTTGGGGCATTGCAATTGGGTTTGTGCTTTGCTTGGACACATGAATGGCCACAAATATGATTATACATGGATTCATGGGTTGTCACTGGTGATTTGAATGGATGGTCAGGGACTTGGAAGGGAACTGTTGATAAAGACATTTGAAGAAGAGCTATGCGATTACACCTCTCAGGATGGAAGAGGACATGGAGATGTCTGCGTGGCATGTGAGTGTTCAGAACATCGCCTCAGCAGAGGGGGAGTTTAAAAATCATGCAGATAGAATGACCTATTATGTGAAGACCACTCAGCCTCTTTCCCTGGCTACCCCTCATGTGTCCAGTGAGCTTATGAACAAAGCAGCCACAGTGGCAGGGATGAAGGTTATAACTGGGCTCAGTGATATTGAACTGGAAGTTCCTCCATGTGCTTTGGTCTCCCCATTCCTCTACTGAGTAGACTAAGAGGAGAGTTACAGTGCTGAGTAAGGTGCTCAGCCTACATTACCAAATGGAAACTGGGCTGTGATTGCTCAAGACAAATAACAAACACAGTGTCCAGAGTATCGGAAATCCCGTAAGGTGTCTCTTAGAATTACCATGCACTGTGATTAAAGTGCATAGGATAGTATAACAATCTGATCTATGCAGGCATACAAGTATCCCTCACTTTTCAGAAATCAAAATTTAAGTCACTCTACCAGGTAAAGGACCAAGATTAGTTCAAGTGTTTTCTGAAGACTAAGGGACTATAGAAAGAGTAGTAGAACAAAGTAATTATAAATATAACCATGTTCACGGAAACATCAGCTGTAACTGTGATGGGTATTTCTTCTCTATTTTGTTGAGCACATGTGTGTATACACAAATATAAGCAAACCTATTTCCTTTCTTTCCTGTCTTTTTTCTTTATCATGTACCACAGTATTTGTTGACTTTATCAGTCTTCAGGTATTGTTACATTTACAAGCTAACATTGAAATTTTTAGATCAAAGGAAGACTAAGTATCACTCAAAATAATTTTGCCTTCTCTGCTGGGAACAGAATCAAGGTATTTCTGGTTATAGACAGATCAGTGGTGTCATATTTGGTGGAATTACGGTCTTGTTATTGACTTTATTTGGATGTTAAGTGTGATTTAAGGAGATATATATGGGTGCCAAGCTGGCAAGAGGTGAACTTACAAAGGTTAATTTTGGGGGCACACTTGGCTGGGTTGAGGGGTCCCTAGATAGTCAGAAGAACACATCTTTGGTGTACCTATGAGGGTGTACAGGTCAGTGAACTGAGTGGGCAGCACTGGGCCTCATGTGTGTGGACACCATCCCATGGTCTGGAGACCCTGATGAAACAGGAGAACAGACGATGTGGGCACTGGCCTCTCTCTTAATTTCCCACTCTGATTTTTCTTCCTTGAGTTGGGTGTGTTTCCTCCTGCTTAGACATCAGACTGTAAGAGCTTCAGCCTTGAACTCTGGGGCCAGCAGCTGGGCAGTCTGAAGTCTCACAGGTCTTCAACCTCACAGTGGAGACTGTGCCTTCCATTTCCATGGTCCAGAAGCTTTGAGCTTCTTGGGCTGAGCTGTGCTGTCAAGCTTTCTGGGCTCTCCAGTCATTACAGAACTTTTCAAACTCTATATCCTGAAATCATGTGAGCAGTTTACACACATGCATACAAGCATGCACACTCATTTCTCTGGAGAACCCTAACTATTAATACAGGCCTTTTTTCTCAGTCTAAGTATCAATTTTCTCATCTATAGATCTGGGGTTGTTCAAGTTATTAAATGAGATAAGGTGCTTCATACATAGACAGAGTTCTTTTTTTTTAATATAAAAGGCATATCTATGTTTTAAATTGGGAGCAATTAGAGTATGTAAGGAGAAATGACCCTTTTTGATGTTAGTAAATCTTAAGGATGGGAATTCTTATGGAAGAGGACATGGAGATGTTTGCGTGGCATGTGAATGTTCACCAGAACATCACCTCAGCAGAGGAGGAGTTTAAAAATCATACAGATAGAATGACTTATTATGTGAAGACCACTCAGCCTCTTTCCCTGGCTACCCTGATGTGGCTCCTGAAAATGCGAATTGGTTTTGTGAGCATAAATGTGATGGTATCTCTGATTTTGGAGGATAGGTTTCAAAAATTTTTGAGATAAAATAAGCATGAATTTATTACTAGAGATTTCAAAAGGAATATGATTTGAAGACATACCAGAGTTGGCAATAACAAAAAGCATTTAGACCATGCCATCATTACCATGAGAAAAATAGTGTTCAGAGAGCTTTCCAGTCAGTGGTCACAGGTGTTGCAAACATACACAGAGGGTGGTGGGGAAAGGCTCGTAGGTAAGAATGCCCACCCTGACTGGGGACCACACCTCCCTTCCCGTTGCACTTCAGGACAGTTTTAAGCAAATGGGAACAAGCAGAAGTTCTTTGGGACAGACAGGAGTTTGGAATCGTCATACACAGAGAATGGTTAGTGAGGTGGCATCATTTGATCTGGAAGGATGAGGTCCCTGGAGACCAAGGGTTGTCTCAGAAGGAAGATGTGACATGGAGCAGCCTTCGGAGGGCAGTGGGAAACTGGTGGTCAAAGGATGCACTCAGCCAGTCAAACAAAATGTTCAAATGCTTTCAGTTAGCTGCTGACTCCTAAAATCAAGAGTTTTCACTTTAAAATCCTCTTTTACATGACTAGAAATCCTACTTATAAAGCAGCAAATGCTTATCAAGGAAGTTCAGTCTGGTTTTCACCACTATTATCTTCAGTCTCTTACAAACCAAGGGGTACCCAATGCAACCTCCCACCTGTTCCCGCCCCCATAGGTCTGCTGAAAGGAGAGTTATACATTTTCACCTATCTCTTCCAACAGTTTTCTAACTTGCAACAGCATCATTCTCTGGCATTCAAGATTGAGACCAACTGAGGACTTAATTTTGTGTTGGGCTGGATGTAGCAGATCAGAGCTCAGTGAGAGTTCTGAGCAGAGTTGCTGGAAAACAGCACCAGCATCCTTTTCAGATCAGAGTCACCGCGGGCAAGGAAGCTCCTCACCAGGAGGACAACTCAAGAGAAGACTGAGCTGTCAGTGGCTCTGCCAGGGTTGCTGGTCCCAGGACGACTTGCTTTGTTGCTCTGCAGCTCAGAAGTATGACCATGGTCCCATCTAGTTGTGTGACCACATTTTGATGAATATAGTTTAAGAATCACTTTTTGAACAAAACCATAGCTTAACATAAATCTTATATTGTTAGATCATTTAGAACTGGTGGGAAGATAGAAGCTGGTGGTAAATAGAGTAAATGTCAGACTCCTGCAAGCTTATGATAAAAGGCAAAAAAAAAAAATGCATTTCCCAGGAAAATAGGAAAATATTGCCCTGTGGATCCAGGGTCAGGAGAGTGAGTAATTTTACTTCATAGAAACAATGCTGAAAGGCAACCAAGCACTATCACCAAGGCACAATTTTAGGTTCCAGAGAGCCCTGTGATATAAATGAGAGTAATTGCATTAAAGTTATTAATTTGTGTAGTGTTCTTTTTAAGGTCTGTCAGTTTCTTAAATTTACTGGCAAAATGTCAAGCATGTACTGCAAAATAAAACCACTAAAGAGGAGCCAAGAAGGTTAAACTGGACGGCCTCTGCCCTGGTTCAACCCTGAGATAGTAATATGCTAATTATGTAAATGCTAGACAACAGAAAGGTCCACTGCAAACACATCTCAGTTTTTAAACTGCTAGAAAAGATAGATGAACGAGGGCTGAATTCTTTGATATATTCAAAGATAGGGGAATCCATTGATGCATTTTTTTCACATTTAATGCCACATTCTGAGCATAGAAAAACACGGTATCAGTGTGGTTGTATCTGTCAAAGTTACCCTGTAGCATCCATTCATTGATTCAATGAAGGAAGTGCTGGTCCCCAAATAAGAATAGTACTGTGATGTGGGCTCTAATACCTGCACCACTTTTGTTCACTTCAGTCAGTAGGAGTTAAGAACTAAAGATCAAAGGCCAGAGAAATAGTTCAGTAATAAAGCACTGCCTAGCGTGCTCAATGCCCTGCATTTGAGGATCCCCAGCACTCCCCAAAGCCAAACCAAACAAAATAGTCACCTAAAAAGACCTCCCAAGAAGACTGGAGAAAAACTTACAAATAAAGACAAGCTAAAGTGCAAAGTTCAAATCTCAAAAGAGTTTCAAGAGAACAGCACTCAAACTAGCTTTTCTATCTTCACGCTGTTTAATTCAGGGAAGATTTGTGGTAGCACAGAATATGTCAACACACTTTGTGGTGGATTTATAAGAATGCTCATCTCTGGGGCAAGCCATTGTTCCCATGGGTGTCTTCCTCATTTGTGCATTAAGAAAATGGTATAAAGATTGTGATGAAAAATTACTCACTTATACTCTGGTGGGTCTATAATGAACATAGCCAGTTGTTCTCAACTGGTTTTGTAACCAGTTGAGAACAACCTTTCTTTTTCCAAAATGTCAAAAATGTATGCATATATGTAGCAGGAAATACAAATTCATGTTTGTTTTCACAATTAATTAAGGTAAGTTCATGGACTATAACATTTTTCACTGTGTAGCAAAGACAGGTAAAATTATAGCATGTAATAAAGATATTTTCACTGACTTTTTGGTGACATACTTATATATTCACATGCGGTTCTAAGAAACAATAAAATATCCTTTTACCCAGGTTCTCTCAAAATAAGCATTTTTATAAAGTTATAGTAGTTAGAGTAGATTGTCACAACTGAAATATTCACATTGCTACAATTCACCTATTATTTCAATTTCCCAAGGCTATTTGTGTGTTTGTGTGGTTACTTGCATGGGTTTGTGTACTGAACAGTTCTAGCACCATGTTGACCTCTTGTGTTGTCCTTTTACAAACTTAGCCATATCCCACCTACTCACACCCCACCCCTTCTGTCTTTTGATTGGTTATTTAGATTGAGAATTTCCATATAAACTAATGAGTTTAACATTCAGTTCAATATTGCCACTTTCTCTATTTTCTGTTTCCTTTGGTTTGAATTCTTCTGTTTCTCTTTTCTTGCCTCCTGGAGGTTAACTGAACCTTTTTTTTAAAATTTTAAGAAAGAAAGAAAAGAAAATTTTAAAAAAGACAAAATAGAAAAAACAAGAAGAAAAGTAGAATACAGAGTTAAAAAATTAACATCATAAAATCACTAGTTGATACATTACATATTGTCAACTTAAAATAGTTGTTAAAGTTACAAAATCAAAGCATAAAAAGTGGGTAGACAAACATTGACAGTACAGAGAGACAATGTGGTATTTTCTAATGTGAGTGTTATTTATTTCACTAATGAGGATATTCTCAAGTTGCCTCCATTTACTGATAAAGGCCTCAGTATCATCCTTTTTTATAGCTGAGAATTATTCCATTGTATAAAAATACTTTTTTTATCCACTTTGCAATTGACAGGCATTTTGGTTGTTTCCAACACTTAGCTATCACAAATTGTGCTGCTATTAATGTGGGTGTACATATATCACTGTGACATGACCTTTTCAATTTTTTTGGGAAAATACCCAGGAGGGAAATAGCTGGATTGAATGGAACTTCCAATCCTAGTCTTCTGAGAATTCTCCATACTGATTTCCACAGTGGCTGCACCAGTCTTCACTCCCACCAACAGTGGAGCAGTGTTCCTTTTTCCCTGCATCCTCACCAACATTTGTTATCAGGTTGTTTTCTTGATGGCAGCCATTCTTTCTGGAGTGAGAAGAAATCTCAATGCTGTTTTAATTTACATTTCTTGAATGACCAGTGATGGTGAGCATTTCTTCATATATTCATTTGTCATTTGTATATTGTCATCTGAGAACTGTGCCTTCATCTCTGATGTCCATTTTTGGAAAGGGTCTTTAAATTTGTGGGGCTTGATGTTTCTCAATTCTTTGTACATTCTGGATATAAGTCCTTTGTCTGAGGGATTGTCAGCTAAAATTCTTTCCCATTCTGTGGGTTTTCTTTTCACTTTGTTAGTGATTTGAAGTGCAAAAACTTTTTAGTAATATGAGATCCCAGTTGATTCTTTGAAGTATTTCCTGTGCGGTTTACATTTCATTCATGAATTCTCTTCCTATCCCTATGTCTCCAAGATTTTTACCTACTTTGTCTTCCAGCAGATTTAGTGTTTCTGTTTTAATATTTAGATCCTTGATCCATTTTGACTTTAGTTTAGTGTATGGTGATAGGCATGGGTCTATTTTCAGTCTTTGGCATGTGGAAAGCCAGTTTTTCCAATACTATTTATTAAAGAGCCTACCTTTTTTCCAGTGAACATGTTTAGCCCCTTTGTCAAATATAAGGTGATTGAGTGTCTTTGTAGTAGTGTTTGCATCTTCTAATCTGTTCAATTGATCCTCGATTCTATTTCTTTGCCAGTACCATGCTGATTTTATTATTGTGGCTTTGTAGTATAGTTTCAAGTCAGGAATTGAAAGGCCTCCTGTCTTGTCTTTGTTGCCCAGGATCGCCTTTGCTATTCCTGTTTTCTTCTGTTTCCAAATGAATTTTAGGAATGTTTTCTCTAGATCTGTAATATATATTAATGGTATTTTGATTGGGATTGCATTAAATCTGTATAACAGTTTTGGCAGTATAGCCATTTTCACAATGTTGGCTCTTCCTAATCAAGAGCAAGAAATATCCTTCCATTTTCTAATATCCTCTTCAATCTCCTTTTTTTTTTAGAGTAGTACAATTCTCAGCATATAGGACCTTAACATTTTCTTGGTTAGGTTGATTCCTAGGTATTTCATTTTTTTAGATGTTATTGTAAAAGGTGATATTTCCATAATTTCTCTCTTAGTGAGTTTTGTGTTTGTGTACAGGAATGCTATTGATTTTTCAGTGTGGACTTTATATCCAGCTATGCTGCTGAATTTGTTTATTACCTCTAGTAGTCTTTTGATGGAATTTTTGGGGTCTTCTATGTAGAGTATCATATCACCTGCAAATAATGATAATTTAATTTTTTCTTTTCCTATTTTTATACCTTTTATTTCTCCCTCTGGTCTGATTGCTATGGCTAATATTTCCAGAACTATATTGAATAGGAGTGGTGATAGTGGACATTCTTGTCTTGATCCTGATTTTAGAGTGGAGGCTTTCAGTTTTTGTCCATTTAGGATAATGTTGGCTGTTGGTTTGACATAGATCTCATAGATTTATGAGACTGAGGTACATACCATCTATTCTGAGTTTCTGTAGGATTTTTATCATGAAAAGGTGTTGGACTTTATCGAAAGCTTTTTCTACATCTATTGAGATGATCATGTGATTTTTGTTTTTGGCTCTGTTGATGTGGTGTATTACATTTATTGGTTTGTGTATGTTGAACTATTCCTGCATTCCTGGAATAAATCCCACTTGGTTGTGGTGTATAATCTTCTTGATGATTTGCTGCATTCTATTTGCCAATATTTTATTGAGAATCTTTGCATCAATATTCATTACTGAGATTGGTCTATAGTTCTCCTTTTTGGTTGGGTCTTTCTCTGGTTTTGGTATCAGAGTGATACTTGCCTCCAAGAATGAGTTATGGAGGACTGCTTCTCTTTCAATTTCATTGAAGAGTTTAAGGAGTAGTGGCATTAAATCCTCTCTAAATTTTTTATAAAATTCAGCTGTGAATCCATCAGGATCTGGGCTTTTCTTTGTTGGTAAGTTTTTAATTGCATTTTTTATTTCAGTAGCTAATGTTGGATTATTCAAAGTTGCTATATCTTCTTGGTTAAGCTTTGGTAGTTCATATGTTCCTAGAAATCTGTCCATTTCCTTTGTGTTTTCCACCCTGTGTGAGTAGAGATTTTCAAAGTACATGTTCATGATCTTTTGAATTTCCATGGGATCTGTAATAATTTCCTTCTTTTCAGTCCTTACTGCTGGATTTGAGGTTTTTTCTTTCTTTTTCTTGATAAGGTTGGCTAGGGGTTTATCAGTTTTGTTTTTTCTCTCAAAAAACGAGCTCCTTGATTCGTTAATTCTTTGTATTGCTTTTTTAGTTTCAATTGCATTACTTTCTGCTCTAATCCTTACAATTTCCTCTCTTCTATGAGCTTTTTGGTTTGACTTGCTCTTCCTTTTCTAGAAGCTTGAGATGTAGTACTGGGTTATTTATTCATGTTTGTTCCAATTTCTTGATGTGACTATTTATTGCTATATATCTCCCTCTTAGCACTGCTTTCATTACATCCCATAGGTTATGGTATGTTATATCTGCATTTTCATTACATTGTAGGTATTGTTTTATTTCCTCTTTAATTTCAACCTTATTGAGAAGGTTGTTGTTTACTTTCCATGTACTTATGTAGGTTTTGAAGGTTGTTTTGCCATTGATTTCCAATTTTAGTGCACTATGATCAGATATTATGCATGGGATGATTTCACTCTCTTTCCATTTAGTTAAGAATGCTTTATGGGTTTATATATGGTCTATTTTGGAGAATGTTCCATGCACAGCTGAGAAGAATGTGTATTCTGATGTGGTTTGGTGGAACACTCTGTAAACATCTACTAAGTCCAATTGCTCACAGGTATGATTCAGTTCAATTATTTCTTTGCTCACTTTTTGTATAGTTGATCTATCTCTTTGTGACAGTGGGCTGTTAAGGTCCCCTGTTATAATTGTGTTCTTGTGTGTTTGGTTTTTCATGTCCTTTAGTATCTGTCTTATATAGTTGGGTGCTCCTGTGTTTGGTGCATATATATTTATAATTGTTAGTTCCTCCTATTGTAGTTTTCCATTAATAAGTATGTAGTGGCCTTCTTTATCTCTTTTAATCCTTTTAGGTTTGAAGTTCATTTTATCTGCAAACAGAATAGCTACCCCTGCTTTTTTCTGGGTTCCTGTTGCATGGAATACTGTTTTCCATCATTTGATTTTTAATCTATGAGTTTCTTTTTGAGTCAGATGTGTTGCTTTTATACCATATATTGTGGGATCCTGTGTCTTGATCCATTCCATCAACCTGTTTCTTTTGATAGGTGAATTGAGCCCTTTTACATTTATGGATAGCACTGATATGTATTGGCTTGACTTTGCCATGTTGTGTTCCTATTGTTGGTTTCCTGCTTTTCTCCCTTATTTAATTTCTTGTCCAGCCTGGTGGTTTCTTTTTGTTGTTGTTCTGGAGATTTTGGTCATTTTTATCTCTATCTAGGATGTCTTTCAGCACTCTTTCTAAGGTTGGTTTGGTGGACATGAATTTCTTCAGTTGTTCTTTGTCATGGAAGTATCTTGTTTCTAATTAAATTAAATTCAAAAGACAGTTTTGCTTGGTACATCAGACTGGATTGAATGTTGTTTTCTTGTAGGGCTTGAAATACTTCACTCCAAGCTTGTCTTAACCTGAAGGTTTGTGCTGAGAAGTCTGCCATGATTCTAATAGGCTTTCCTTGATAGATGAGTTGTGTCTTTTCTCTGACAGCTTTTAGTATTCTGTTTTTATGCTGTATGTCTGAGATCTTAATTATTACATGTCTGGGTGTAGATTTATGTTGGTTATGACTGTTTGGCATTCCATATGCCTCACTTATTTGTATGTCAGATTTTTTTCCCCATGTTTGGGAAATTTTCTGCAACTACTTCTGTGAACAGCTTAGATAGGTCCTTTGCATTGTCTCCTGCATCCTCACTGATGCCTCTTAATATAGTATTGTTTCTCCTGGCTACCTATCATCTTGAAGCTGCTGGATTGTCATTTCATGCAGCTTTGTTGTTTTTATAAGTTCTATGCTTCCATGATCGCTATCTGTGATCCTGTCCTCAAGGTTTGAAATTCTACCCTCAACTTCATTTAAATGGTTTTGCCAGTTTTCAATACAATTTTTTCTTTCTTGGATATCTCTGTGAATTTGTTTCATGGATTCTGCTTGTTTTCTGCATTGTTCATTCAAAGTTTCAATCAATTTCCCATGCTCCCATATTTTTTTTTATCTATTTCTTCTCTTGCTATGTTGAGAACTCATTTACTAAGGTTGTTATTTCTAATTTGAGTTCCTCTGTAGCCTCATGGAATTGTTTCTTTACTTCATTTGCTATCTTTTCAGAGATTTCTGTTGTATGACTTTTAAACTCCTCTATATCATTGTCACCTGTACTTGTTCTTGATCGACTAAATGTTTGAGATTCCATTTTGCCTTTTCATTTAGTCATTTTCACCTTTTGGGTAAATATTTGGTCTTTCTATCCCAAGAGTTACAACTGTCTGTAGTGTGAATTTTAGGGTCCTACTGTGTGGTTACTGTTTGTCAAATTGCTGGGTACCACAATGAAGAGGAGATCCAGTCCCTTCAATTCCTCCTACAAGGCCTGTTGGGTGAGTCCTATATTCTTTCTGGGCTGGCTAGCCTAGAAATATTAATGTAGGTCAACTCTTAGTTCCTGCTGTTGCTATATCTTCAAGTTGTTACAAGTCACCAGGTCCCTGGCTATAGTGTTTGTGCCAGCTAAGGCCCTAATGTGTCACTGGGGGGTCTTATAAGCTCTTTTAATTTTCACTAAGTTGGAGGGGTGTTTTTGGTGCACTCCCCAACCTGTCTGATGTTCTCTGTGTGGAGGAGGGGATTACCCACTATCTTACCAGGTTCACCAAGGTCTTGCAGTTGGAGGGAGTTTCACTTCTGCTCCTATTTACCCACTGAAGACCTCTATTTTAGGGGCAAACTCACCACACTGACTGGAGCCTGCTGAGGTCTTCTGTTTAGGTGAGGGGTTCTTGAGTCTCTCATCCAGCCAACACAGTAATTCGCTGTAGTTCAAGTTTCTGAGAGAAGGGTTTGGATCCAAAGATCAACTGCAGTACTAGGTCCAGGAGATGGGTGGGTTCCCCAAGTGGGGGCCCAGCAGTAGCAGTCTGAGGTGGCTCAGGCCTGTGGCAGGCTTACCGGATGTTCCCGGCAGATAGGGTTAACTGAACTTTAAAAACAAATTTCATTGTCTTAGTTGCTTTTCTCACCACTGAGACAAAATATGGGAAACCCACAAGTTAAAGGAAGAACAGTTCAAGTTTGTAGAGGTTTTTCTAGAGTCAGTTGACTCCAAGTCAGAAACATGACAGAGGAGAAACAGTCCATGGCAAAGCAGGCAGGAAGCAGCAAACAGCAGCAGCAAGCCTCCCTTTCCCTTTTATTCTCTCCAAACTATAAGATTTTTGGGTGGTGTCATCCATACTCAGGGTAGGTAGTCTGTCTTTAGTAAATCTATTCTAATTAGTGGACTAATTTAGTATCATATACAGTTAATACACATTCTAGATCCAGCAAACTCTGAAAAGCCCCATGAATGAGGTTGTGAGGCTTTACAAACACATCTAAATCCAGGAGAAATCATCAGTCCTGCCTATTAGTAATTTTTAAATAATAATTTTTAACTAGTGTTTTTGATTTGTGGTTTTCATAGTAGTTGTTTGGGCATCAGCAACATAAGTTATGTTACTTAACACAATTTACCAGAATCAACATTTGAGTGAAGAATGAAAAGTTCCCTTCTAGTCAAGTTTCTTTGCCTTTCCCACTTTTGAATATCATTGTCTTGGATGTGGGAAGGTGTTTACAGCTTTTGTTTCAATCATCAGATTCAGTGTATAAAGCTTACAAGGAAAAAGATGGTTTACTGTGTATGTTTCTTCCTTCTCCATGGTTCTTGCTTCCTTTCTGATGCTAAACTATTCTTCTCTTTCTCTTGGAAGAACTTCCTTTAGTGACTCTTTAAGGGTATGTTTACTAGAAACAAATCCTTTATTTCTTCCTCTTCCGAGAATGCTTTTATTTCTTCTTATTCTTGAAGGATTTATCCAGATGTGGACTACAGTTGGCAATGTTCTCCTTTCATTACCTGATAAATATTGTGTCCCTTCTCTGGTTTCAATGGCTCCAAATGAGGATCTGCTATGATTTCAATTGGTGCTTTTCTATAGATGATGTTCTCAAGATATTTTTCTTTCATTTTCATTTTTAATTCTTATATGTCTTTGCCTTGGTAGAAATTCCTTTGTGTTTATTCCATTTTGATTTCATTCAGTTTCTTCTTTGTGTAGGTTTGTGCCATTTGCTAAACTTGGGGGAATTTTCAGCTACTGTTTCTTCAATGCTCTTTCTGCTTCATTGGCTTCATTGCCTCTCTTTCTGAAATGGATGAAGTGACTGTTGCGTGTTTTGTTATTCATGCATAGCTGTGTGGGTTCAGCATGTAGGTCTTGGCCTACTTTTGTGGACGATTCTTCCAGTGACTGTTTACATTTTGGAGCCTATGTGGTGCTATTTTGGTCTGCTCAGTACACGAGACTCCACTTTGGTTCTCAATTGTCCCTGCTGGTACTGCTGAAGGGAGCGAGAGAGGCTCCGTAGGCTGGGACATAGTTGTCTTTCTTATCCCTTTGCTATAAAAGAAACATCCTGGACCAGGCTCCCAGGCTCTTTCTTTTGTGGGCCCTTCATCTACCCACACTGGTATTTTTGGGCAAGGGAGGCAAATCTCAGCCTCACAGGGACCAAAAAACTCCCTATCCTGGGACGTTTGTGACTGGGGCTCCTTACCTATCTCCATTCACCTTCCTTAGTTAAATTTACAGGTAAAAGTTAGTCTTAATGGCATTGTTTAGGAAAAGACAGTTTGTCTATGCTTGGTACTAGTTCCAAACTATATTGCAGGCTGGTTTTTAAGTGTGTTTCTTGGAAACTAAACCCTCTAGGCTGTTTTGTAACTCAGTCTAATGTTTCTGCCTGGGCTGACAGCTATCTCCTCTGCTGAAATAACAGTGCCTGAATAGTATTAGCTGGGGGTTGATGCCAAGCTGAAGAGAGGCCCAAGGGTGCTCAATTTCATCTAGGTCATTGGCTTTATTGATCATTTGGATAGAATAGTAAGTGGGGACCTATCAGAATTGAGGGTAACACAAAACTCAGTAAGATCGCTAATTCAATGAATAACTGAAATTAGGATCTCAGTCAGACAAAATGATGGGCAGAAACCAACAATTTAATAAGGGCAGAAAACAATTTGTACTGCAGGGATGACTCTGGTTTCTTAGGAAATCTAATTTCCCTTTGAAACCTCAGATTTTCTATTTCACCTTTGTTTGTTATCTAGGTCTTGCTTACATTTTCATAACCAGTTTAATTTCATTTCAAAAATGAGATGATACAACTTAGAACTTCTTACTAGCTCGCATTCTGCCTTGAGTTCTTGATCTCTAGCATAAGCTTGGAGCTTCTACTGTGTGTTTCAGAGATTACTGGAAATGTAACTGTGTTAAAAGCTTGAACTTTACAGCCAGTCCACTTGAGTTTAAATCCTAGCTTCATCACTCATCAGATATATAACCTTCAGTAAATGAATTAACTTCCCTACGTCTCCTGTCGTCTCAACTGTGAAATGAGGTGAAGAGTAAGATTTATCACGTAGATCAGTTATGCGGAATACGTAAGAGAATAAAAATACGTAAGGAATATGTAACATAGAACTTGGCACATGGAAGCAGCTCACAGTATGGTGAGGACACAGTTGAAAGAGCCTAGGATTTAAAAGCATGGCTTCACCTTTATTGGCGTGTGACCTTCAATCTGTTGAGATTACTTTGTTTACAAAATGAAAACAAGAGTAAGTGATGGCTTCTGAAGGTTGTTAGTAACACTAATGACACTACTTTTGTAAGAGTGCAGTATGAATGTGCATTGCTCTTGTGTGCATCAGTGTATGAAGCAGTCTGAGCCCTCCTGTAAGCTACTCCCAGCATACGGAATGGTAGTTGTTCAGATGTGTTTTGCCCTCAAGACTGTTTTACAGGACAACAGCTTTCTTCACTTTGAGAGCCAATGCCAAGGCAGAATGCCTGGGTAACTTGTCTATGTAAGTAGGTAACTACCAGACATTGGATACACCCAATTTATCAGCAAAAGCAGCTCCCAAGCACACAATGCAATCATAGGACATAAACTAATAATAATCTCACTTAAAAATAAAAAAAAGTGAGTCGCCCATAAACTCAACAAATTAAATGATGGCACATGGACACATGAGGTAACTAAATCATATGAAAGAAAAAAACACCCATAAGCTCGTTGGATACACTCGAATAAACAATGGTGCCACCCTATCACCTGGACTGTATAAAAGGTGGGGTACTCAACATGCCTGATCACACCACCCAGCAAACACATCAGGAGGTCGACAGGCTCTGACCTTGGGCTCCCTCCCCGCCTTGAAGTGGCTCACTGCCTTCCATCCACACTCATGCTCTGAAACAACCTATACCTCATTGGGGCAGCTGTGCCTGATTTCCAGATGCATCCATAGGGTGACTTCATGAGGCTCTACAGACTCTTTGCTGTGATTTTCAGTTCTTCTTCTTTGAATCCTGCAGACCCTGTTAACCTTTTCTTCGCCATTTGTAACCTATATATGAGTGTGTTAAGTGTGACTTGTGACTTGACAGTTACAGATATGAGGAATTAAGATTGAAATTTAGTAACCTGTGATTTCCCACTTCATTTGGCCACTGAGTGAACTCTGAGTACTTGGCCTGTTAAGATTGATGAGATTGATGTTGCTCATGAATTTGTTGTTATTCAACATATTTTGACACTGCAGAAAGACACAACCAAGCCCCTCTGTTATTGGTGTAACTTACTCATGAAAAGCAGACAGTCTGATTTCTGTTACCAGTCACAGGTAACCAACACCCAGATACCCAATTTCTGCCTGCACACAAATTTCTTGGATTTCCCCTTTTACAGGGTCCTACAACTAATGAATTTACAGTTTTGTGTTTTACTCTATTCAAAAATTCATATTATAACTAGGAGTATCAGAACTGGATAATTCTAATAACATTTATAAGGAATTTCCTGTGTACAAACACTGGATTGGCATTGCATATTATTTCACATTATCCTCACATCCATCTTGCAAAGTATCTGATCTTCATCCCTTGCTGGGAAGTAAGAGGTAAGTTACAGCAAATCGCTCATCCTATACATTTGCATCAGACCTGAAATTTGAACCCAACTCCACCTAACTCCTGTGCCAGTGCTTAAGTTCACTCTCTGTGGCAGATGCCTTAGTCAGAAGATCAGAAATTGTCCTAGATTATTCTCTAGTTGCTAATTGTCTTTCCTCTTCCCCTCTACCAGCACGGCCCATTCTGCCTCCTTTGGCCTCTCACAAAAGTCAGTGAGCTGATCTCACTGTGCCAGCCTCCTCCCACCTTTGTCCACAGGGCTCGTGGCAGTCTTTGTAAAATGCCAATTCCCTTCCAGCAGTCTCTACGCACTGGGTGCCTTCTTGTCTAGCTCGCATCACACCATTCTTTCTACATGCATGTTGCCTTAATGTTCACAGACCCAATTCATTTCCAGTGTGGTGGTCATTCCCCGCCTTCCCAGTCTCGGTGTTGCGTGAACCATCTATCTGCCTTGCACTTCTGCTCTGGGGATAGAAGCCCCCTGTGGGCTTCAGGACCACTCAGACCTCATGCCTGACCCTTTCCACCCTCATACAAAATTAAAGACACCTCTTGGATTCCATCTCTGACTGCACAGGGCTCTAGCTTTGAATTGCTCTTTAACATATGCGTCTGCTCTGCTCTCCTCTCATTTGCCATCATTACGTTGCCTAGTTTTAAAAATGTTAATTTTGTTATACGTAAATTAAACTTTCAAAATCATGGTACTAAAAAAAAGATTTCAGAGAAATTAACTACAGGTAATATGTGGGCCTTATTTAGTTCCTGATTTTTAAAAAGAGCTGAAAATTCCTTGAATAGAGAAACTTAAATACACATATTTGCTGAAAATTAGATTATTTAAGGAAATGGAGTTAATTTTGTGGATGACAGAAAAAGTTATGATTTCTGTTTTATATATTAAACAAAAAACTTGGGGGACAAAATGATATGATGCCCGTGATTTTCTTTAAAAAGGAAAGAAAGAGAAAAGAGACCAAGGAAATTAGAGAAAACACGGTGGCAGTTTTCTAATTATTGGTCAGGTGGTGAATACACGGGAGCTCATTAGAGCACCCATGCTACTGTAGGTTTGAAAATGTTCACGATAATAGTTAACATTTTAAACAGACAGACTAGGAGCAAATCAGACCCTCAGTGGTTCATTACATGAGCTGCCAGACTCTCGGTGTTCTCAGCACTGTTTCTCCCTCTAACCGTTACCAGGAAACCATAATCCTGAGACCCGTAAGATGAAAGTCACCATTCTCTGCAAGCCACCTCATTCCTCCTCCTGTGTCCTCCACAGGTGGCCTCCCCTCTTGATGCAAGGGACAGATGGCTTCACCTTTCTGCTCTTTCCAAATGAAAATAAATAAAATACCATGGTACATCAGCAATCATCCAGTGGAAAGCGCATTATTCAGTGCTAATAGGAAACAAGCTAAACTTCCAGCATTCTGTGCTCTCTCTGTCCTGGCTATTGTGGAGGGTTCTCCCCTTTCTTAGCTTTGCTAATACTCATTCTTTGTTCATAGCAAGGCCCGGTGTCATCGTCTTCCTTTGCAACGCCTTCCTCTACTTGCTTAAACCTCATCCGTCCATGCTTCCCTTGTCTACATCCTCACAACGGGCTGAGTTCTTAGCACTCAGGAATATAAAACTTGCTTACCGGGCTGCCTGCCCAGCTGATGACTACAGGTTTCCTGAAGGCAGAGTGTGTGTGTTTTACTTCTGAATCTTCACCTCTTGCTTCTTCCATCATGGAGTGACTGTGCCACATGTATCTGTTAACCAAATAAATGAATGAATGAGTCAGTAATATCACTATTTCCAAAAGTTGGTGCCCTTGAGCATCCAGCATTGAGTTCACTGGGCTCTAGGATTTGAGACAGTTTCTCATAGCCCCCAAATTCAAAATATCTCTACCTATTGATCCCTTTGGGAAATAATCACAGCTTTTAATTCTGTGTGGATGTTTGTTAGGCTACCTGGTTACCTGATTCCATGGTTGGTTCCATAGTAAGGGAAGCAAAGCAATTCATAAAAATAAAACACTAGGAATTTCACAGTTCACCACACAGTCATCTGACAGGCTTCCTCTACATTTCCACATGTGACCCTAATTCCCCAAACTCCTTTATTTGGGGAACAAACTACTCTTTCTGGTTTGAGGCATCAAAAAACCATGTGAAGTCTTCTTGCCATTCTTTTACTTGGATTAAGAGTGACATTCTGTAGGGCTCACTTCTAAGTAGGCTAAACAAACATTCCCAGAACTGAGCCTGGACAGACAAGAAGGTTCTGGGTTGGGAGTGATTCATATCAACAGTACCAGGACACCAAACGAAGCACTGTGATATTTTCTTCTCATTACAAGTTATTCCAAACTCAAGATATTTTAGAGCTTGAACTGGAACCCTGGCTCTCTCACCTGGAAAAAAAAATTGATGTGTCTCTGTTGGTTTTAATGACTTGTACACTGAAGTTGAAATGTGCCAGGGCTTCCTGCTACCAAAAATTAATTTGCACATGCATCAGGGCATGCACTGAGTGCATGGCCTGGGCTCAGGGGAAATGTGCCTGCGGTTATTCTGTGAGTTAATATGAGCTTCTGCTGTCTGCTGAGAAACTGGGCTGTGACTCAGAAAACCCCACTTGTATTTCTGCCTTTTCACTGACTTAATGTGTGACCTCCATCTCAGTCTTCTCATCCCTGCTCAGGGCCCTCACCTGTGCTAGAGGTGAAACAAGGTGTGGGTTCTCTTATTTGAGGATCGCAAAGCATAAATAAAGAGCAACATGAAGCATAGATAATAAGAAATGGAGACAGATGCTTTGCAAATGGGAAGGGGACCAAGAGATAGAAGGAGGGAGAGTAAGGGGATGAAAAGAGAACTGAGATGTGAATGCAAATGACGCCCCAACTTTTCAGAAGGAATGTGATCATTACGTGCTGCAAATGTAAACTAATAAAAAATAAAAATTAAAAAAATAATTGCTCAACTGGAAAAATAACTTTCTAGAAAAGCTAGTGAATTTTTAAAAATTTGTTCTTTTTCTTTTTTTTTTACAGAAAACTATTGCTTTTGTGTAACTCAGATCAATGCACTGACTCTTGCTATGTCATATGAAAAATGAGATGTTGGAAAGGAAGATGAGAACAGAAGATTTACAAAGTGGAATGTTAAGCTAATCCTGCCAGGCACTGTGATAATTGTCCTCACTGGATTCAGGGTGCTTAAGTACAGAAATGCTACAGTTTGAATTTCTGTCCAATTAGGTATGTCGTTTACCTAGCAACATAATGGAAAGGAAGAAAATATCTGGGGTGCAGATTTTCTTTCTTTTGCGGAGAAAGAATAAAAAGCTCATTACCAGTGTGCTCAGAGAGAGAGGGAGAGAGAGTAGAACAAAGGAAAGGACAGAATCTTTAGAGTGAGGAGGAGGGAGACCAGGCTTCTTGCCTAGAAGTAACAGGTTAGCTTTCTTCCAAGGAGCTTACCGAGCAAGCAACAGTACAGAGGGTGAGTCACTCAGCAATCAGCCTCTTTGTCCTGATGGCTGTATCGGAATCCAGCAGATTTTCCCTTCATTTTGACTGTTTAAAAATTGTTACCAAACCTGTTATGAGCCAGGATCTATTCGAGGCACTGGATAAACAACATGAACAAGCTTTTCTTTAGAAAACAGGATTTGTCTATGAGAGAGAGAGAGAGACAGACAGACAGAGACAGAGACAGAGAGAGAGAGAGACAGAGACAGAGACAGACAGAGAGACAGAGACAGAGAGAGACAGAGCGATCCTAGAATTTTGACTAGTGTATTGACACAGGAAATGGATTGGCATTTCTTTGTTCAAAATTCTCTTCACTGGTTTACTCTTATAAAAAATGTGTTCTTGTCCACAATGCCAACACTAGCTTGTCGTGCAGAGTCAAGTCTGTGTGTATTACGCGCACTTGGATTCATACCATGCTCTTATCTCTGATTAAAGGTATGTTAAGTAATAGGAGCAAAAAGTTAGAAAAAAACAGACATAGAAACTAAATGACCTAAAAGTTCAACTCAGCTAGCTTTTGTTGCGCTCCTGACACTGTTTCATTGAAGAAAAAAAGAGGTGAAGGGTAGTGACACTAGTAGCAACTACGATATTGTCTCTTAATTCACAGATGGTTAGTCTTTACTGTTTACATCCAAGGGTGCGTAGCTTAGTACGAAGGCCCTGGGTTCCACCCTTAATATCACCAAAATAAATAAATAAATAGGCCTTCTTTATTTCCAAGAATAAACTTTTCATTTTTTAAATTAAATACATGTTGAAATGCAATAAAAAACTATAAAGTGGTGGTTAAAACTATGAGTCAAAAATTAGAATAAGTTTAGATTCTGATGGTGCAACTTAATGTGAGAACTTAGGAAAATTGTTGATTAACATAAGCTTTCAATTCCCTTATCTACAACAGGGTAGAGTAATAATGAATGCATAAGCATTTTGTGGCACAGTAAATAATCCATGCAAAGCAGTTCATGTGACCTCTTGCACTATTCAGATAGATAACAGATAAAAGCAAGGTGTTTATTTACCCAAGTTCTTAAAATTAGAGCTATAACTGTCACCTTAAAAATGAAATTCAGAGTTAAAAGTAATGACTCTGATAAATGCATGAAAAGTTCCTTGAATGCTTGTTTATTTAAAGTACATAATTGATTCTTGGAGTGAAGCCCAGAATTTACAATGACGATGTAAAGGAACACCATAAATCTAAATTTGGAAGAGGAAAGGTGAATAGCAAAGGAGGGCAAACTTTCAGCAAAAATTCCACTTATTAGTTTTCATTTTTAAAAGCTCTAGAGGCTAAACTCATCTTCCAGAGTTTTACACTTGGCCCCGATAGCCTGTTTCTCTGCCCTTTGGAACACAATTGTGGCAAATCATATGAATCCAGCCTTTCTGCAGAGCAAATCAAAGCCAGTGAAGCTTTTGCATTGTCCTTCTCCAGCCCCTTGTTTGAGTCTGGTAGACGAGGACACATTATTCGATCCAGTTCTGGATTACAAAAGTAATCTCAAAGCTGTTCTCAGAAGAGAACTTTTCTATGTTGACCTCTCTTTGACATATTTTCATTTCCCCTCCCAGGAGCAGGTGGTTCAGTGTCTTTTGCCCTTGCTCTCTCTGTGGGTAGCTGGGTACTCATACTAAGGTCTAAACTGCAGTGTAACTAAAAAAGTTCACTCCATTGTCCTTCATTGTCACTGTTAGTTTTTTTTTCACCTTGCCCGTTCTAAAATTTGATCATGAGTTTGCAATACAGAATATGAGTACATGTTGGTTCAGTTCAAAAATTCATTATGCTAGTGGCTCTTCTTTCTCTTGCTTGAATCTCCTATAGAAGTAGATATGCAGCCTTCTAGACTGCTCCTTCCATTATAAACCTTGAAAGCTGTAAAAAGTTAAGTATCATTTTAAAATGTCACTAGCTTCTTATTAAAGGAGCCAAACAGGAGTCAATATGAAAGCATTTCATAGCTTTGCTTTGAAGGAAAGTAACAAAGTAATCTCCATAATGCTATTTTTTATAATCTTTTTTCAGGAGACAAATATTAAATAAAATATTTGTCAAGTGAATAAAAGTAGAAGCTGGATGGTGACCCACTGTATTTTAGTAAAGTGGTACAGTTAGGCCCTGTGGATAGTTTTTCCTAGTGTTGTTCTTTGAGACATTCAGAACACCACTGGTGCCGTTGGTAAGGGTTCAGATGCCAATAGCATCTACTCTCATTGGTCAGCATCCACGGAAGGTTGGTTCCGGGTGTCAGAGGGTACCAAAGTCTAAAGATTTCAAGTCCTCCATGTGAAATGGTATAATATTTCCATGTGACCTTCACACATTCTCCTGTTACTTCAAATCACCTCTAAAATGCCTAGAACACCCACATTAGAAATGTTATATAAATAGTTGTTACACTCTGTTGTTTAGGACATAATGACAAGGGAGCAAATGTCTGCATATACATTGGCTGTAATGTTCAGTGGGGATGATTTCTTTCTTTCTTTCTTTCTTTCTTTCTTTCTTTCTTTCTTTCTTTCTCTTTCTTTCTTTCTTTCTTTCTTTCTTTCTTTCTTTCTTTCTTTCTCTCTTTTTTTCTTTCTTTCTTTCTCTCTTTCTTTCTTTCTTTACCAGGAATTAAGCTCAGGACCGTGCACTTGCCAGGCAAAATATTTTCGACAGTGTGGTATCTATGGGAGTCTCCTTCTGAAGGTGGTAGCCATTGCTAATTCTCTGTTATCTTGTTTCAAAGTCCTGTATCATTTTCATTGTTTTGTTGGGTTAGGTTTTATTCTGTTTTGTTTTGTTTTTGATTTTTACTATGTCTGAAGGTATCCGCAGCTAGTTTGAAGACGAGGCGCTGTGGTAACCATTGTTGATTTCGTATTGTTTTGAAGTGCTGTGCTACTTACACTGGTTTGCTTTGATTGGCTTTATTCTATTTTATTTTGCTTGGTTTTATTCTCCTTAAAATAACATAAAAAAATAAAAATATTTTTTGACAGTTGATTTGTTGCACAGATGTGAAAGCTACACATATGGAGGGTGTGAGTGTTCTGTGTACACATGGTCCCCCCTTATTCCATTATCTTACCCCATTCTTTTGCTTGTCCCAAATTCTGAATGCATCTTTTCCTGCTTTGTGTGCTATCTTTCAGAATGAAGCATGAATGAATGAATGAATGAATGGTAAATATATGCAAAAGTCTGTCAGTTGTGACCTATTGGTTTACTTTGCTCTCACACTTGAATTTTAAAATAAACATCCAAGCCACATTTCTCTTGGTAATGACACAGCTCATATGACAATCCTTGCTAAATTAATTCATGTACTTATTGAATATCTGCTTTACTAACAATGCTACCCAGTGTGTTATTACAGTGCTGTATAAACAGTTGTGGTCCTGCTCTCATGGAACTCCATGGAAATGAGGTTTGCTACTAATTAATCACTACCATGTGAAGAGTATTTCTCTTCCTTATACCTTGCACTAACAAGTAAAATTTGCATTTGACATACGTAACTCTTTACATTAAATTTGCCTGGTGTGACAGATAATGCAACATGCAGTTTTCTGTTGCATGTTGCTAGGATCATCAATATAGGAAATACTGATTAGGAGTCTGTCTTCTTATAATTCTTATAATTCTCCAATAGATTTAGTCTCTGCGACCATAATGGTTTATAGGATAAAATTTATTTCCTTTTGCTCATTATAAAAGGAGTTTCCTCTAAGAAAGTTACTGACTCTCATTACTGCCCTATAAATCATAGTGGAAGATTCAGTTGTTGAAGCAAACCAAAGTGTGTGCATGTGTGTCTATCTGTGTACATGTGTCTGATGTGATGTTTATAAACACACAGCAGTAGTTAACTCTAATTATCTTAAGGACACCTATTTTTCCTCTTTTCTTTCCTTCTCAGTACAGCATTTTAGTTAGTGACTTGCTCATGGTCTCTGTGGGTTGAGTAGGGGCATGAATCCTGCCCATTAGCACTGTGGTCAAAAGCTGTTATTAAGCTCATGACTGGACGAGGCAGTGTGTAGATGCTGCACCAGAGGAGTTGTGAACCCAGTGTCCCAGTTTTGCTCCTGCCAAAGGTGATCCTGGCAGCTAATCCCCATATTCTTAGAGAAAAATATTGAGCTTTTGTTTGTTTGTCCCATGAAAAATGGGTGCAGTGCACATCAACTTGTACATCCTTTCACATTAATAGTTGTATGGAAGTAGCTTTTCCTTTTTTCTGGTTCTTTTATTTGCATAATGTCTTTCATTTTGTCTCCTGTGGTCCCTGATTCATTCTCTCATTAAATCTTTTAATAAACTATTTTTTTTTGGAACTCATAAGATATTGTGCTGAGACGTGTTTATCTAACTTTTCAAACCCAGGTAAGAAAAATACCTTTGATCATGGAGCTTTAATACCTTTAACAGGTACTTCAATGCCACACAGTTCCTGAGGGTGACTCTGATGCCCTGGAAGATGCATACACACGTGACCCCATCTCTGCCTCTGACTGTTCTATATTTACAGTCTCTCCTCTGAATGTCCCACATTCTTAAAATCCACACGTCTAAAGCTGAAATTTTCTTTTCACCTTCCTTTACTCTAGTCAGTACTTCTCATCCCTTACACTTTTTCTATTCTTTCAGTCACAAAAACTATAGTTAATCACAAAATTACATCAAAATCACAAAAAAATCAAAATATCATGGGCATATACCCAGTTCTCTTTCTTGCTAGTTCTAATGCTCTTAGTTTCATTTTCTTATTGATTTGTGTCTGGATACTGTAGCTATCCTTGCTTAATACAGATTCTTTTTCCTTGATCAAAACTCTATCCATTGTTAAAGATCTGCATAAATACATTGGCTGGTTGCCTCAGTTCAAAGCGTTTCCTCTTTTTTCTTCTGTATTATCTCTACTCACTCTTGTGGAACTTAAATTATTATTTTCTAGAACAGTTACTGAAGTTGAAAGTTCCACTCTGGAAGCATCTTGTGTCACTCCTACATGCAGTACTGTGACAATCACTTAGTTCCTGATGAGGAAATGAGAGCCTGTCCTCTTCCAAACTTTAAATTCTCACTTCAGCTCCTTGCCCATTGCTATCTGAAACTGTCAGGCTCAATAATAATAATGAATTCTGTCTAATCTCTTTCTTCTTAATTTCCTATTACTGCACATTATTCTCCTGTCCTTCCAGTTCCCTAAGCCTAAAGCTTTAGTTTGAGCCTTAAGTTTTCCCCTGCCCCAGCTCCCACAGCCATTTAATCATCAAACTCCAATAAAAGGGTCCAGTGTTCTAGCAGCTCTTTACATTTTCCAAATCCAACTTCAATACCATTATTTCAGTTTGAATTCCTCACTTGTATTACTGAAATAGTCTCAATTGCTATTCCCTGTCTTAATCTTTGCCCCTCTCATTCATTCTTTACAATGCCATTTAGTGACTTTTTATATCCTGGGAAAGCAATACCTTTCCTTGCTTTAGAATTATCATTGCTTACCAGTAGACATTACAGTAATGTTCAAAGTCTGTAGAATAACATCAATGACATTGTCTAACCCTTGCTTCCTTCAAGTATTTTCCCTTCCCCTTTTCCCTAAACTCTTGTAATAATAGGGGTAGATTAGAACTCTGGCTGACTAATAAAGCTTATCACTACCTTTAAAATGACTGATGCATCAACTCCAGTAGTGCTGCTCTGGACACACTGGCTTCACTTCTTTCATACCCACCTACTTTGGGCTAAGCACTGCCATAGGTACGAGGATAAGAGGAAATTAAACCAGTGAATTCCTGGCCATCATGAAGATCAAATGCTAGTAGAAAGGTCACCAGTAAACAAAGAAGTAGATGAATTACATAAGGAAGTAAAAGGAATAATGATAGTTTGATGGAGTGCAATTTAAATGTAAAGTCAGGGAAGGCGTCCCTAAGGAAAGCTGTGAGCAACATAGGAGGGGTAAGCCCAAGAGTATGCAAGAGAGGAATGTGCCAGGGTGTTACCAGACTCTGGAGTGCTAGAGTCTCCACTAAATAAAAATAATAAAAATGATAAAGATAAAAGATAAAAATAAGGGCCTGGAATATAGGCCAGTCTATACTGAGGAGTCAGAATAGGGAGTTCTTAATGGTGGCTGTCTTGCATTTTCCCACACTGACGTCACACATCAGGCCATCCTATTAAAAGCCTGCTGGAGTTCTCACGAGAAATTCACATGCAGAGATCTGAGAACTGTTTTGCGCATGTGTCCTGGGATCTGGTCACGCCCCTCCCCATGTATGGTGCACTCAATGTTCCTAGCTCAAGGGGCCGGGATGCTGGGTGAAATGGCCTTGAGGAGCGGGTTGCATGATCTGAGGAACCATAAAGTGTCCAGTGTGGCTGGACTGGAGTGAGGGAGGGGCAGATAGCCGGGAAGTCACCTGGGCACTGATGAAGCGGTGTTTGGTAGACACAGAAATTAGATTTTCTTCAACAGGGAGTATTTTCAGCAGCAGCAGCAGAATGAGATGTTTGGGGCTGGGTTTTAAATGGCACACTGGCTGCTGGGTAAGCCCAGGGCTACAGAGGGAGAGGAGTAGAAGTAGGAACCACGCATTGCAGTTATGGCCCCGGAGGGGTGGTGGTGGGATGACCATGACCCACAGGGATGGCAAGGGGCATTGCCTTGCTCACTGCCTCGCTGAGGAAAAATCAGTTCCGGATTCTGGAGCCCATTGTCCAGTTAGCCACCTTCCCCAGGTCCAGCTGCTGCGTGTTGTATTCTAGAACGATTCATCCATAAACCATTTACTAACTGTGAAGTATGCACGAAATGAAAAGCACTGTTAAGATATGGAAGAGTCATATGGTTAGAGAACGGAGGGAAGGCAAACCACAGGAAAGGAGACTGGGAGGAAGCCGGTGGGATGTTCTACAGGCAGAATCCGGGGAGGAGCCGGCGGGATGTTCTACAGGCAGAATCCGGGGAGGAGCCGTGCTGTGAGATCCATTGGTCCAGGCCCTGCAGCAGGCTTGGGTGCAGAATGGACTTTCTGTTCCACTTCTGTGGGGCCAGTAGTGCCACAAATTCTTCTTACAGGAAGTCCTGTCTTTTCCCGTTAGCGTCCCTGTTTGCCCAGGTAGCCTTCTACAAACCCTTATTATCCAGAAAGCTTGTGTGACTCTGTGCTCCTTGCATCCAGAAAACCAGAATCCCGCGTTGCTCACAGCAGTAACTCGGGAATGTGGAAAGTAACATTTGGATGTGGATGTACAGTGAGTGGAAAAATCTAAGATTGCAGTGCAAATTTCACCAGGAGTCTGAATTTAAAGTCTTGTCTCTGATTTCAAACCTGCCCAAAACATGTTCCCTTGGAAAGCAGCACTTCCTTGGCTTGGTTGCTGCTGTGATTGAGAAATGTCAAATAACACAGAAATGTAATGACAAAGAAGTTATATGGCTGCTTCCCTGAGTGTGAGATGCTGTCAGACACAAATTTACAAGCTCTGCCCTTGGTTGTTCAACCAATGCAAGATAAGGAAACAAAGCAACTTTATATAGCCACTGCAAGATAAATTTCCTTCTTTGTGCATATTCAGGGGTTGGAGCCTGCCAAATATTATATTGAGAAAAGGTTTCTGAGTTATTTGACTGTGAGTGAAGAAATAGTTTAGTTGGTAGTGGGAATAGAAGCTAAAAAGATGCATAGGGTAGGACCATGCTTAGACAAACTTCTGAGTAGGAAGAAATTATAAGTAGCATCTGTAAACCAGAGAAAAGACGGTGGGCTACTGGGCAAGAGTGTGAGTTACAGTAGAAACAAGATGAGGAAAGACCTTGTCACCGCAGTGATGAAGGAGGAACCCATCATTTTTGTTGAGAGACAAAGCCATATCCGGGACAGGCAGCTATGACAGGTCCTTCGATTCCCAGAGAACATTCTTATGGCAAAGTCTGCCCATTCAGCTGCTGTCAGTGACGCAGTATATTTCCATCCTTTAGGAAAGGGAAGACACAGGAGGCCTCATCTCCAGCACTTGGCACAAAACCTGGTTCTAAAAAAAAGGAGGGACTTGAGAAAACCGTGCCTGGTAAATACGAGGATGAATGAATGAATGAATGTTCAATGAGCAAAGTGTGAACACAAGAGAAAGTAAGATATAGAAGGGCAGAGTGGGATAAACCTCCTACTGAATCAGTTTCTGGAAATCAAAATACCTTCTTTCAAGAACCTTTACTGTAAGGATATAATTACAGCATCACAACTATGAGAATTCATCATAGTTAAAACAAACATTTTAGTGTATATGGTGAGGTTTAAAAGGTATTTGCAAGCTGCCATGGCATTAGAGAGGAAAATAGTGTCTGTATTTCTTTGAAGGCTCACTGTGTGATAAATATGAAGCGCTGTAAGAGACACTTACAAGGTGAGTTCACACTGAGTTTTCACTGGGTGCAGGAAACCTAGGGAAACACTTTGGGAGCAGAGTCCTCACTGGACATATTCAGAAGAGCTTCCTTTTGTGAGGAGACAGTAGGCAATATGACCTCTCCAACTTCCACACTTCGTCACTGTTCCATGCAACTACACAGAGTTCCACGAACTAGTGGGAAGCTTCCTGTGAAATCTGTGGATCTTTTAGCATTATATCTTAAGTCCAATTAATAGAATTCAGCTATCTAAATTTCAAGATCCTAGATGCCTGGTGAATGACAGATACTGCTTTCTTTTTTGAGCGACAAGTCCTACCACCAGAAGCAATGTCATGAGTCTACCATTGGTAATGCACAGTAAGTTCAGGAGCTGTGTGATTTGGGTGTGTTAAGAATTACTTACACTCGGTGACCTTTAACAAATGTGATAGCTATTAATAAGCACAAGAAAACGACCTTCATATTTATCACACCATGAGCCTTCAGAGAAATACAGAGTGTTTTCCTCTCTAATGCCACGGCAGCTTGAAAATATCTTTTAAACCTCATACATAAGTTACAATGTCTTCTAAAAAAAATGTCAAACCCACAAGCAGAAGAACAGTGAAAATTACAGAAAGGCAAGGTTTTCAATAAATTGACTTTTATTTATTCAGTATTACTTAGTATTACATCATATTCTAACCTTTGTTGTCTGTAAACTCTAGAGAGTATGAAACAGAAATCTCATACACACAACAACTTTTTCCTTACTGGTATTATTGTGGAAAGAGTGACGTGTTGTCCTATTGTGTGAGATTTATGTTAATCATTAGAGAATTGTGTATTTCAGTGATAGAAAAAACCTAAAAATATTGCCCAGCTTTACTATCTAGCTCAAATTTATAATATGTCCTAACAACTTCAATCTTTGCAAAGAGTAAATTATTGTTTTCTGACATTTTATTCCTGTGTACTTCTAGGCAGTATAGTCAAATAAAAATTACTCCAAACAAATATAAGAAATAATTTTTTAAAAATCCAACAGCATTAGCCACAGAAAGTGATGTGTCTGAGCTTTCTGCAAGCTGGAAAAGACCTTTGTGGTTGATGAAGGCAATGTTGCCTAGTGAACCTTGTGATAGGCAGGGCCTATGACCTAAATAGAACTAAAGGCTGGATCTACAGTTTCCAATAAAGACTAAGACAGAATAACCTGGAAGAGAGACTGGTTCACACAGCAGGATTCCAGGGTGCATTCTTTTATGGCCTGGTAAATCTGCAGTAGGTCTGCATCAGGAGATATGAAGATGTACTAGCAATTTAGCAAGATCAAATGATAGAATTATTAAAAGATTGACATGCTGGCAA
The DNA here is from genome assembly GCA_004027455.1 of Hydrochoerus hydrochaeris. NCBI lineage: Eukaryota > Metazoa > Chordata > Mammalia > Rodentia > Hydrochaeridae > Hydrochoerus > Hydrochoerus hydrochaeris. The sequence goes on from PVLA01001259.1 coordinate 280,002, forward strand.
TGAGAAGTCAGGAGCATCTTCTTGCTGGGGTATTCTAGTAATCTTCTCTGAGACATTCTTAATCAGTTTTACCATCTTTCCAAACACAGGATTTTAATAAGACATACAGATGGTCTCTTAATTCTTCAACTTGGCTAAAGTTATTGCAGGGATAATAATGTCAAGAAATCCACAAGTTACCTATAACTGCCATGGAGCTCTCCAGGAAGGATTCACCAGATAAGCAAGGAAGATTATTTGCCTGACCTGAAAATCCATCCTGTTCTCTCAGTCAACATGATTTGTGGGTTCAAAATAATGTGTTTGGTTTTCTGTAATAACATGAAAATAGTTCCATGAGGCATATTCTTGCCCAAATCAGCACTAGGGTACCTGTGTTAAAATCTCTGTCCTCAGACTGGAGCTATTGGCAGATGGTGGAATCGTTCAGATATGGAGCCTATTTGGAGGCTCTTGGAACATGGGGGTATGGTCCAGCAGAGGACTGTGGGATCCTGTCTTTTTCCTCTCCCCCTTTTCCTCCTGGCTCGTAAAAGGAGCAGTTTTGCTTTGCCATGTGATTCTGACAGGATGAGTTGCTCATGTTAAAGACCCAATTTAATGGGGCCACACAAGGATGGGCTCCTAAACCACGAGCCAGAATAAACCTTTTATCCCTAGAGGTGAATGGCCCAAGGTAGTTATGTATAGTGACGCAAAGGTGTCTAGTGCGCCAGGCAGTATGTGTTACATGTGAGCACCCGAAGCTCCAGGTGCGACGGATGAGAAATCAAAGATGACAAGAGCGATGTCATCAGTAATCCTGTCCATACACAATGCTTAGTTGATCACAAATTACTTTCGTGTACATTTTTATTCACTTGACTCTTTCAACAACCCCACTGAGGCTCAGCAATATCAAACAACTTACTAAACCTCACAAAACCAGTAAATGGAATCGGTGAGACCCAGACAGAAATTTTCAGATAGTTTTCAAGTGGGTCAAATCCTATTCTCCATACTTAGATCAAGAGAGAAACCATTCTGAGATCAAGTCATATTTTGCCGAGCCCTGTTTGACTGCTGTTTCACGGTACACACAGTTGATTTCCTGTTAGTGAAGACATGGGGTTCTGGTTTAGGAAGAGTCTGCAGAGGTCAGACACATATTTAAAGAGAGGAAGCTCTGGTTTTAAAACAGCAGGGTGAGTACATACTGAACTCTGATATGCTCCAAGAAACCCTAGAGATGCAAGTGTGTGTCTATATATTTGTCGATGTCTGTGTGCATGACTATGCAAAATATGTAGTCATATTCTCTATAAAGAAAGTAAGGAAATTCTCCCCCAGTTGTGATGAATTCCTAAATTACAAATGAGATCACACTTTAAAGAGATCAAGTACAACCTCACACATGTGCAGAAGCCCATGAGAGGGCAGCAGCTTCAAAAGTGAGAACAGTGTCAGCCATTCTTCTAAGAGGTGGTGGAAACCGGGGGTACACAAAGGCCAGGGAGAATTAGGAGACTGATCAGTTGGGTTACTGTATCAAAGTTGTAGCTGGTGAACCCCTTAGAGATTCTTTGTTTCTTCCTCTTACACACACACACACACACGTGCACACACACAATTTTAGGACTGGTAAGTTTTAACAAGGGTGTCTGTTTTCAGAAGAAGCAATTCTGGGGACAGAGAACCAAGTGTTGGTGACAGGTGGAAGAACGGAACTGTTAAGCCCAGAAGGTCCAGTGCAAAGACAGCCCACCAGCAGCCTGCTGCCTCTCCCCACACTTATCCAAAGACTGTGAAGTCCAATGTCCCTCATTTTTCCTTCGTACAGAGAGATAGCTGTCCACCTGCAGAAACCACAGCAGAGAGACAAATTCACAGTCAGGAATGAGAGACTGAGGGAAGCTGCTCAACAATAACAGCAATAACAAAGACAAAACACAGAACCTCATCAGCAAAAAAAAAAAAACTGAGCTAATAAAGCATTAAGAATGGAATGCCAAAGATGAATCTAATAGTGTCAAAGATTAGGGAAAGTATTGCACCCGGGAAACAAATTATAAACAGTTAAAAGAAACTTATTAGAAATTCAAAGTTCAGTACCTGCATATGATTAAAATACACACCCAGAAAAGAGCAAACCAGGAATATAAGAAAATTTCCCTAGTGTCATGAAAGTTATTGAACAGAAATATGTAGAAAATATAACAATTTAAACCCAGACTAAAATGTGGATACTGGCTGTAATGGTTCATACCCCATTGTACTGAAAAAGACAAGAGAAACAACAACAAAATGTATGACTACAGAGAAAGAAATAAAATCTGTAATTACTTATAGGTAATATAACTGTTTACCTGGGAAACCTGATAATGAATGGCAGGCTATCAAACATACATGAACTAGTGTGACAGAAGGTCTGATATAATATCAACATACAAAATCAATGGCTTCTGTACTTCCAAGCAACTTCCATTAGCAATTTCCATTTACAATAGCAAAAAAGTCAATGAAGTAATGGGAAATGCATTTGAGAAAAAGAGTATTTGTTATCAGCATGGTGATAGTTAACTGTGGTGTCAACTAGAATAAGAAACACCCAGCTGACTGATTTAGCACAGTCCTGGTTGTGTCTGAGTAATGGACTTAGTGAAGAGGGAAGGCCCGCCCTGGGTGTGGGTGGCACCAACAATAAGTTTGTAGCCTGGATGGAATAAGAAGGAAAGGAAGTTTTGCTTCTTTTCCTTTGTTGGAGCTCTAGGCTTCTCCATTGCCTTTGGACTTCTGTCTCCAGACTTCCAGGGCAGAGCTTTAGCAGAGACCTTTTGACTTCCTGAAATGGACCTCCATGGAACTCTGCAGGGAGCTGCAGGGCTCTCACTGTTGACCGGATCATGTGGATCTTCAGCTTGCAGCTGGCCCTGCTGCCCTCCTCCACACCTGGCCCTGCAGGTGGCCATGGTAAGCCTGTCTTGTAAACCCATGACTATATTAAATCCATTCCTCTGTGAACACTGACACAAGAGACACACAAAGAGTGTATTTGCAGTCTATCTAGTAAAGTATTCACATCTAAAATAGAGATATCGTTTTCCAATCTGATTGGCAAAAATTTAAACACTGGCAAGAACATGAGGATACAGGAATAGTTAAAAACTGACGGTGAGAATGTAAACTGAGATCACTTTGGAAAGTGATTTTCCAATAGCCACTAAAATTTAAAATATTTATACCTACAAGTTCCACTTCTGGCATTTATCCTTGGCAACATTTTGGACCTGTGGAAAGAATGTTCAGGGTATTATTTATAGAACTGAAGCACTACATACCATTTTAAAAATGCCTTTATAAGTGCAAAATCGATCACATTAACCAGGAGTCAGTACATCAAATTAGAATGTTTTTGCGCAGTAATATGAATGTTATAGATTTAAATATAGTAACTTGACTGGGTGTCAAAAACAATGCTCAATTAAAGTACAAAAGCAGTACTGGGTATAGTACATATTGTATAGCATTTGCTATACAATATTTGCTGTAAAAATTAAGATAAAGAGCTATACCCTTTTGCACGTAAGGTATGAGGGTTATGGTTTGGATGTTAAATGTCTCCCACCTACTCATAGGGCCCGGATGCCAACCAGTGATGCTGCTCAGAGGTACAGGAACTTTTAAGAGATGGAGCCTAGAGGACGGAGTGGCCTCCAGGGGGAATGTTAGGCCTGGCCCCTTCCTTTCTCTTCTGGGTGGGGAGAGGGAAGCAGCTCTGTTTTGCTGTGTGTGCCCTCATTACAGCCCCCAGTGCAGCACAGGCAACAAACTGGGAACTGAAACTCTGAAACAAGGAGTCAAAATAAACCTTTCCTTTCTGTAAATTGTTGAACTCAGGTATTTGTTAAAGTGACCGAAAGCTGATGAGCATAATGTTTAAATATAAAAATCTCATGACTCTCCTCACCTGTACGAGGTAGAGAAGAAAATGGAGTTGATGGAAGGTAGTAGAGAGTGGATGGAAGTTAACTTTAATGTTCTATTTCTTTTTTAAAAAAGGAGACTATATTCTTCTATCAGTGTATCATTTAAGATGTATTTTCAGACATGCTATACAAGATAATGTTTGCTGTGCAGATACTTTTTAGTTTGATATAGTCCCGTTTGTTTATTCTTGATAATATTTCCCATGTTTTTGGAGTTCTATTTAGGGAATCTTTGTCTGCACCTATGGTTTTAATCTGTTGCTATTTTCCCGCAGTTTTAACAGTTCTGGTATTATATCTAGATCTGTGACCTATTTTGATGTGATTTTAGTTCAGGGGGGAGATATAGTAATCTAGTTTCACTTTTCTGCATGTTGATCTAGAACTATTTGTTAGAGATTACCTTGCTTCAATGTATATTTTTGGCTCTGTTATCAAAAATCACTTGAGTAGCAGTGTTTAGGTTCGTTTCTGTGTCTTCTGTGCCATTCCACTGGTCTAGATTTCTGTTTTTGTACCATACCATGTTGGTTTTGTTAATCCAATTTTCTAGAATAGCTAAATTTTGGTAGAATGATGTCTCCAGCACTACTTTTTTGACTCAGAATTGCTTCAGCTATTTGTGATCATAAACATTTCTGCATAGCAAAGGAAATACTGATCAGAGTGAAGAGACAATTGCCTGAATGGGAGAAAAATCTTTGCTAGTTACTCTTCTGACAAAGGACTAACACCTGGAACATATAAAAAGCTTAAAAAAAAACTGTCCTTTGTAAACTAATGAACCCAAAAAATGTGAGCAAATGAACTGAACAGGCACTTTTCAAGAGAAGAAGGTCAAATGGCCAAAACAGGTAAGAAGAATTGTTGAACATTTCTAACCATCAGAAAAATGCAAATAAAAAGTAGTATTGAGATTCCGCCTCACCCAAGTCAGAATGGCTACCAGCAAGGAGACAAGGACTCATGCTGCAAGACAGCACAGCAAGGAAGGGACATGGATGGAGATAGCATGGTTGGTGGGAATGTAAACTAGTACAACTGCTCTGGAAATCAGGGTGGGACTCCTCAAAGAATAAACACAGAAACACCATTTGACCCAGGATGGCACTCTGGGCACATTCCCGAAGGCCTTTGGACTAGGTAGTAGAGTAAAACCTACTTACTCATATTTATGTCACTGCAATTCACAATAACTAAGATGCCCACTCACGGGTGAATAGATAAACAAATGTGATGTATATGCATAAGGAACTACCACTCGGCCATAAGGTACTCTGCGGGGAAATGGATAGAACTAGAAACCATCCTGTTAAGTGAAATTAGCCAGACTCAGCAAGATAAATGTCATATAATTACTCTTGTATCAGAAGCCTAAAAATGAGTGAATAAGTAAATTAGTGAATAAGAGAGGACAGGAAACCAGGAGGGAGACTTCTGGAGACGGGGAAGGAAACAGGAGCAGAGGATAATAGGATTGAAAATGATTCAGATGTGTTAATTGCATGTATCAGCCTCCCAAAATAAACCTCATCATCGTGGAATATTAACATCCACTAATAAAATGATTAAAAAGACAATGTTATAACTACACACTCATAAACATACTCTTTCAATTAGTACCATACAGCTGTTCTTACGATTTATAGTTTATTCCTATACTAAAATTAATTGGTGCTATTTATCAGTCACTTATCAGATGTTATGAACAGTAGCAAGAGTTTTATACATATCTCATTAATCCTATTATTAATGCTAGGCTTTAAATTTTATTACAGTATTATATATGGAAAAAAAATTGCTCAGAGAGCCCAAGCACCCAACCCAATCAAAAGCAAGGGCTAAGCTGTAGAACCAGGACTCATTTCTAGGGGGCTCAGAACCCCGAGAGTCACACCTCCAAAGCTTGCTTTGCATCAATGACTGACTAAAGCTGGCTGCTCTTACTGGCTGATGTGAAGTTGGGATTAGCATCATTTCAGCATGAATTCTTACTCAAAACTGCCTTTCTCTGGGCCCTTTGGTCAGAAAGCCAGTGGGGGTACACAGCCCTTTCTGCTTCTTGCATTTCAGCATTCAGGATAAACTCAAGCTAACCAAAGACTTGTTAGCCTGGCTCTGAGAGACTAGGAAAATGAGTCTGTCGGCCACACTGAGCATGTTCCATGACTGAGATGAACCAGCAGAGGAGAGGGAGGGTGGGGAGTACGGCTTTTGGTTACGTGGAACGGGCTGTGTGCTGTACATCGCATAAGGTGGAGATCGATGACATGTGCCTGGCCTGCCTGCCACTGTGCCATTGTGTCCTTGTGCTGCTGGATGCGGAAATAAGCCAGGCTGACCCATCTATAAAGCTGGACCTGGAAAGAGTCAATTGTGCCTCCAGAAAGTCACTTAAACATCATCTGCTAATCTGAGCATTCTAAAGCAAAGCACTGGGGTTGGGCCCAGAGGTTGCATCTGACTGAGATAATTCAGCTATCTCTGCCCAGGATGGTTCCAGTTGTGGAAGGCTTTAGCTACCATGCAATGCAAGTGAATGGTATCTCCAGGGTTTGGAGCAGAGCACAGCCCGGCCATTCATTGGTGGCTGTGTGTTGCGACTATGCTGCCTTCTTCGGTGGCATCTGATAAGCAAGCCAATACAGCGGCTGCGCACACGTTTTCCTAGCCATTGGCTTTTCTTTTGATGGATGCTTTGGTAATGCAATATGAAACCACATTCAGTAGGTCGGCGTCTTATTTTCAAAATAACTTCTTAGATTTTCTGCTAAACATGCGTACAGTCTTTCTGTATCTTACATGAATATCTTTCCGAGGGGATAAATTAGGCATCCAGAAGGAGATCCATGTATTACTATGATGTCAATATTTTTATAGTCTCTACTTTTATTCAATCCAAATGCTTTTATCTCACAACCATGCAAACAAAATGCAGTACATCATATGATTAATTCAATTTGTAAGAGCATCAAAGGATAATAGTAAGGGAAGGACTTGGGGGAGAGATGTCTCCTTGATCCCAAAATAAAAACAAAGTCTTTTCTTTTTTTGCTTAGGTGTAGTTCCATTATATTGAAAGAATTTTCTTTGTGGTCAGCAAGGTGACATTCTAGAAATTATCCTTAGGGTAGCTATTGCAACACCATCCATTTTCCTTTCTCATGTAAGTTGCAGACATTCAAAAAGATTGCCTTTAAAAATGTTAACAAAATAAACCCAGCAGATGTTGAATAGCCCCAAGAAGAACCAAGTGATTGCTTTAGCTGACAGATGGCTTATTTTGGATAGTGGGAGTTTGCAGAGAAAGCAGAGAAATGACCGTGGGCTGTGCCTAGAAGTTACAGAGAAGATAGCAAAAAATGGTGGCATGTTGATGTCTCATGTTTCAGAATATGATGCATAAAAAACACAAACTGCTCACCGAAGTCTTTCTAGGACTGTATCTTCTGATAATTACATTATTCAGATTTTATGATCATGAACTGTCACACCTGGACTCCTGTGGGACATTGGTTCATGGAGCTTTCAAGAATGTCACACCCACAGTGATTTTAGAAGGCATTTTCTCAGAGTGCTCCAGGATGACAGACAAGTGGCTGGATGTGAGAACAATGTACAAAGAGGCACTAAAAGCCTTGGGAAATGACAGATTTGTAAAGATCTTTCCCGAGCTATAACAGTAAGAATTTAACTGACTGTTCTAGAAATGAGTGCAAAGAATGCTGTTTGGTCTCAAGGCCTTGTTAGATCTTACTGTCACCTGACTGATCTGAGGGAAGTCGGCTTAGTCCAAAGCTCCTCACATTAGTGGACCTCCAATAAATTATGAAACGGTGGCTGCAGTTTGCTGGAAGGGCACCTCAGCAAAGGTAACCATCAGTACTCCGAGTAGCTCTCATTCTAACACCCAGTGAAACTACAGGAATAAATGTGAATAATAAATCACAGAGTTATTTTTCTGATGCTGATATTTGGGGCATATAGGAGATGGTGGTTAAAATCATAAAATCTTTTCATATTATTTATGTCATTTAACCCCAATATTCTATAAAATAAACTAATGTCCTATTTAAAAATGAGAAACCTGAAGTTCTAAAGAATTAGTAGCTTCATCCCAAATTCTAGGGCTTGGCATTTTTTGACTCCAAAAGCTTTAACTTTTGCACCACATATTTTTGGATAGTGCTGGTCAATATTTAAGTGGTTTCTCAAATCATTTGTTTCAGACAGATCATCACTGCCTTTCAAATCATCTGTTTCAAACAGATTAAATAGCATAGCATCATCACAGTAATAAATATAAAAATTTTTTTCCTATTCCAATTTTTAAAATATTGTTTAAAATTGGCAAGAAGAACACACCAAAATTTGGATTTTTCTAAGCTGGACTAAAATCAAATGAGAGATTTTGTCCTGAGTTGCTTTTCTGTACTTCAATCAATTGAGGAATAGGCTAAATTTCCAAACTATTTTTCCTTTGAATTAAAATTGCCCTTCATTCAATATAAAAGAAGGAAGCAGAGTGATCAGTGAAGCACATATGAAAATCAGTAGCCATGCAGCTGTATGCCACCTACCGTACACCATAAACCATAATAGAAGATTACAGATCCTACTGCTAATCCTCACAAGAATTCTGCAAGATGCATTTTACTGAGCTCATTTTACAGATAATAAAACTGAATTTCTGAGAGTCGGAATGAAGAACAAGCATCCATATTTCTTTTTTCGTACTGAAGAAAGTGTGAATGGAGCATAAAACGAACACAGTGCTCAACAAATACTAACTCTAAAATCATGCTTCTAGCTCTCATTGTATAATTTTGTTATATGGCAAGATAGGAAAACAGGAATTCTTAATACAGTGAGATGGAGCCTCCTATTTTTCACCCAACCCTTGAGCTAGTGACAGAGCAATGAGGGATAACTACTTATTCTGAGGACAGGAAAAAAAAATAAAGAACATTATTGAAGAACAGAGGCCCAATTCAGATAGGAAGGTGTTGTATGCATTCTGCAGATCAAAGAAAGCATGATTCAGTTAACTTCCACTCAAATAAGTACATGGAGTCAGGAGCAAATAGCAACCAACCCAGGGAACAGGGCTTCCATTCCATCTTAAGGAAGCTTACAGGAAAAATTAAAGGACGTCCATCATGCACATATTTGGTGTCTTTAATGAAATCACAAGACAAAGGAATGATGCGTGAGCTTTTCCACTGCTGAGGTGCAATCCCCAACACCTACAATTAAAGGAGGAGAGGTTTAACTTGGCTCTCAGTACCAGGGAATTCAGTTCAAGGCCAGCTGGCTCCAGGGAAGAAATATCACGGGGGAAAGTACAGCGCAGCGCAGCTGTTTAGTTCATGGCGGTCAGGAAGCATAGCCAGGGAAGAGCACAAGGGAGGAAAGGGCCCAGGGACCATCTATTGTACCCAACGTCATGTCTGCATGACCCGCCAGACAGACACAACACTGTGTGCTACTGATGTGCTAAGCGTTTCTCAGTCCAGCCAAATCAGCACAATATGGTTAATGGTCATAGATAGCATGCAATACATACTCAAAAGATAATGCAAAAACAATTTTCCTGAAGTTAGAAACTTAAATCTATACATTCAAATGGTATTCCATGGTTCAGGGAAAATACTCAGACCAGTCAACCCAAAAACATATCCTATCCTATTAAAATAATTCAATTTTACAACACCGACAACAGCAACTGTCAACTAAAAGAAAAGTCTTCAGGGGTAAAAGAAAATCAGCTGACTGCAGTTTTCTCCATAGCTACATTTGCAGCCGGGGACAATGGAGACTCTTCTGCCAAGTGTGCATCAGGGATTTATCTTTGGGTAAGCTGTCCTTCAAGCATAAAGGCTACAGAAACATTGCTTTTCAACGCAAGAGCTCAGAGATAGTGTTCCCAGGAGCCCTTTTAAGGAATCTACTTAAAAGACCTTTTAACCGATTAAGAGATGACTGAGAAAACCATAGCAAAAGGCTTGGCAGTGGGCACTGAAAACATTTGACTGTAATTTTACATCTAAGGCAAATGTGAAAATCAGGATATCAGATGCATATAAATATTAGTTACAATGGGACTAAAATGGAAGAAAGGAGGCAGGAAAAATGGGTGAGTTTAAAGCTGCAAAGGGTATTTAAAAAATATTAGTTACAAAACCAAAACCAGTAAAAGAACACCTATGATAATCTTAGCCAGTTTCAGCTCTTACTAATACTTTAGCCCACTCACTGTATCATTACCCCTCCCCCATTACACACACACATTGATGCATATGTGTGTCTGTGTACGTATTTTTTTTCTGAATCACCTGAGGGTAAGTTACGTACATCATAACACTTTACTCCTAATTATGTCAGCACATATTTTCTAACAATAGGAAAATGCTCTTCCATAACTTTAGTATAATTGTCAACTCCATAAATGCATTGATACACTTGTCATCTCACCCACCAACTCTATTTGAGTTTTGGCGGGAACCCAGCAGTGAAATTTACAGCATATTTTCTTGTCATACGGGATGTAGTCAAGGGTTGGGTATTGTATTGTTATGTTCTTCAGCCTCCTTTAATCCAGAACGTTTCCTTGGTCTTTGCCTTTTTAGCACATGGTGATCTGAAGACTATGGTCCTCACAAACGCTTCAGGTTTTGGTTTTCATTGTAGCAGAGCTCTCCTTACTTGTCTGTCTGGTTCCCTTATGATTAGATCCAGGTTTTGGATTCCTGGCTATAGCTCTACATAGGTGATGCCGTGTCCTTAGGACTCACCCTTGAGTCCACTGGAAGGTCATCTGACACTCACAGGTGATGTTACTCTTATCATCCAGTGAAGGAGCCATCCAGTTTTCCCACTACAAGTAGTCAGTGCTTTGTTTTGCTTATTCTCCCTCAAAAGTAATAAGCAGCTTATAGGAGTGACACTTCATGGCTATGACAAAAATCAGCTTGGCTTGGTGGTGCACATCTGCAATCCTAGCCCTCCAGCACTTGGGAGGCTGGAGCCGGAGGACTGTGGTGGGTTCAAGGGCAGCCTGGTCTACGTTATGAGTCTATCTCAGTCTCCCCTCCCCAAACAAAATAAAACAAAAACAAAAGCCCAAAGTAGCTTCTCATTAAAAAGCATATCTTTTAAAGTTGTGATAGAATGTGAACACATGTAACAGTACACATTTAAAGATAGATTAAATAAGAGAGGGATTAATAGATTAAAGAAGAGAGGGATTAGAAAGGAGAGAAAAAATATTGTTTATAGTAGGAAGCTAACAAACTATGAAAAACAAAAACCTACAAACAACATATCAATTTACAATCTAATGGAATTGAAGCAAAATATAATCTTTTGTATATATGTACTTCAGGATTATATTTTAAAAATCTGTAAGCTAAGCAAATAGACTACACAATGAAATAGTTTAATAAAACTATAAAACAAATGAAAAAGGCAATGCATAGTTGTTGTATCTGTATGTAAAAAAAAAAGCTTTCTTTCTGTGAAAACAATTTGCTTAGTAAAAGAAATAGATTTTCAGAGTGAATCACCAAGGATTATCTAATTCTTTGTTCTGCACAAGAGAGATGCTTAAAATAATTTGATCCAGAAAGATTAAAAGTTTTTAAATGGGCAAATATAGCCAAGGAAATGCAGACTTAATGATTTCATGTCAAGGACTAGAAGCATGAGGTATTTAACGGCGCAAAGCTAATATGATAGTTAAGTGACTGAGGCAGGACAGGACCAAGGGAAGGAGGGAGAAGAAATCCTAGGCCACCACCCTAACAATGTGGAATTTAGGTCAGAGAGCACTCAGAGATTCAGCCCTCAGTGCAGTTCCCAGTGAAGACCTAAAAACCACGGAGTGACACTCACGTGACGGAATTCAGAGGCTAAAGGGGATATGCACAGAAGTGCACTGGTGGCCCAAAATGTTCAGTCACTTCTCCGTTTATGGCAAAAAGCACAGGGAAGAACTAGTCACATACATTGCATTCTTTATTAACTACTAATGTTTAATAACAGATAATAAAATAAGAATCTTTGCAAGCGGAGCTGGTTCACATACTCAAAATCTGCACCCTGGTTTTCAAGTACAAGTGATAGAGATTCAGAAATTAAGGTATATTAGATAACTGTAAAAAAAAAAATCCCAAAGAGTACAAATCGTGTTTTTCTAGCACAAAGCAATAAGGTTAAATTAAAAGCAAAATCAGTCAAAAGCCCAGTCCAATTTAGAAATCAAAACCAGCAGAGGACCTCTAAAATAAAATATTGAAAATATTATAGGTATATCAGACTTTAGGAATATAATAAATAATCGGAGGAAAAAATTCTTTCTTTGCACATTAAGTGTAAGAATAGAAAGAGAACATGAGCACTTTAGTAGGAGAGTTAGAAAAGGAAATTATAATAAATGAAACAAAATGGAGTAAAAATAGAAAAGTGTTAAAAGTAGCTGGAGAGCTGGGGATTTAGCTCAACGGGATAAACGCCTGACTTGCAAGCACATAGTCATGAGTTCAATCCCAGGTACCCCCCAAAATACATAAATAAATAAATAAATAAATAAATAAATAAAAGCAGCTGGATATGGTGGCACACATCTGTAATCTTAGCCCTCTGGGAAGCTGAGTCAGGAGAGTGATTCTGAGACCAGTCCAAGCAACTTAATGACTTAGAAGGAGTGTTTCAAAAATATAAAATAATTTTTATATTTTATATATATATATAGCTCATCTGAAGGTCCTGGTTAAAAGTAAAACTGTGTGAGAAAAATAGGTATACTAATCCAGAACTGCTTCTTTGGGGGGTAAAAAGGAAAATGATAAACTACATAAACTACTTGCTAAATTGGACTGCAAAAAAAGGAGAAAGATACAAAATACACACAATAAGAAGTAGAGAGAATTGCAGGTAGGCCTGGCATATATGAGCGGAGCGGTAACACTCTTACAACTCTGCTTAATAAAAATCAGTCTGCTTAACTTTTTCTCTGTCTTTTCTGGTTCATTTTGATATGAGGTATAATTTTAAATTATCCACTGAATGGATGTTTTCATATGTGTTTCTGTCAATTTGAAGGAAACAGTTTTTTGTGGTGTGTGTGTGTGCATGCGTGTGTGTGTGTGTGAAAAGAGAGAATATATATATATATATATATAGAGAGAGAGAGAGAGAGAGAGAGAGAAAGAGAGAGAGAGAGACAGACAGACAGACAGACAGACAGACAGACAGACACCTACGGGTGCTGTACCACTGAGCTATATCCCCCACCCTCTCTTCTATCACACACCCCCTTTACCTCTGTGATACTTGTATTGCAGGTTCTGGTGTTTTAAGTAATAGAATGCTGACTGTCATTTGGAGGATTAGGTTTTATTGCATTTAAAGCCCTAAGAGTGAAACCAGTAAGCACCCAGAAGGAGCAGCAGCCAAGCCAGACCAGCGCCACCAGCCCAGCTCTTGGAGATACGGCAAGAATCACAGAGCTGAGGTCTAGGAAGAGGGACCCAGTGGTCCCCCGCCCAGGGGCTGTGTAAGGACACTTCAAAGCAAAGCTCTCAGAGGATGGGACACAGGGCTGAGACAGTCCTTCACCCTGCAGGGGTCCGTCCCTTGTACTTTATGGAAAGTGGGAAACACCAGGATTGGTGGCTGCCCAGGGACAGGTCCCTCCTACTGCTTGGCATGAAAAGATGGGTCAAGTGGATCCAGGGGCAGCACCCCTCATCCATATCTCTGAACTGCTCCCGAGTCTCAACTTTCCCAGCATGGATGCCATGAGCGATGTGTTCTGATGGTTCACTGTACACAAACTCTGCTTAATGGACAGAATCACTAACAACGTTACCTTCAGCCTATCTACGTGAGGTGTGTATGAGATATAAGCGAATTCCATGTTTAGATTTGGGTACCATTTCCAAGCTATCTCCTGAGGCATATTCAGTTAACAACCCCCCAAATTCAAAACCCAAAACATTTCTGGCCCCAAGCATTTGGAATAAGGGCTGCTCAGCCTGTACTTCTGAAAGCCCTAGGACTTAAGCTTCTTGCTGATAGCCCACGCAGAGTCACAACCACCAGGTAAAGAGCCGCTGGGTCAGGAGCCCTGGGTGTGGGCTCTCCGGGCAGGAGGAAGAGCAGATCTCTCGGGCTAGAGGACTCTACAGTCAGAAGCACTGTGGAAACCGGGACGAGCGCAGTCTGCAGGGCCTGGTCGTGGTTCCCTTTCCTGTACTTCTTCCTTCACCCCGGCCCCAGTGGGCGTGTGACTGCCAGATCTCCCCACTTTGGGTCCTCAGGTGGACACCTGGTTGGCCCTGAGAGCAGGGGGAGTTGCAAGTTAAGTTGGAATAAAGCTTTAAACTGACCCACACTGGAGATTTTATATCTAAAAGTGGCAGGCAAGCTATTGCTTTCTTAAAATGAAGTATCTTTAAGGGACAAGGAAGGGAGAAGTCCTACAGCTCCTTTGGGGAGTGATGGTGGAAAAAAAAAAATGGAGACTTTCTCACAGTGCTCTCCTGAGTCCAGGCTCTCTGATCACTTGTCATCAGATCTGGAAGCAGGTGCCCGTGAACTTGGATCCCTCACACCCCTCGCTTTTAAAAGCTGTTAGATTCAACCCAGAAGTTTATGGCTCAGCACAAACTGTTCTCTTCCAACATTTGCAAGAAAATTAAATATAAATGAGCAGATTGACCTGAAACAGGCTTCTTTAGAACACTCTTTTGCTTTGAAATGTGTACAGTCCACAACCAGCAGCTTCTAATTTGGACTAATTGACACAAAACCCGACATTATTCAAGATGAGCCTCTCTTAATCTGAAGTCGTATCTCTCACAGATAGAGTGTTTTCTTTCAAATACAGAATGCATATTTCCCTTCAAAAAAAAGAACTTAGTTTAAAAAAAAAATAGTCCTGGTTGCTGGTTACTATAGCAATAGCTAGAGGTGGAAGGTGGATTATGCAGATGTGCTGCATGGCAGGGATATTTGTCTGATCGTGGTGTCCAGAAGTGTGTACTCATAAGGAGGCATCAGAGCTCCCCGCCTTCTCAGTGGCCGCCGCCTTTCCTCTCAGTGAAATCACTGCCTGTTGGTGACAGCAAAGTTACTGCTGTCCCTGCATAACTCCCCTAGCAAGTCGGTCCCTCCTCCACCTCTTTCTTACCTGCCCATTGTGTTTTGGAATAGCAGATCAAAGCTGAGCTTTACTTGCTGGGCTAAGAGTAAATGGTTTGTAAATTGTGTTGCCATGACTGACGCCTTCAAGGCAAAGATAAAATAAAATGATCTGTCCCGTGGCTGCATTACCCAGCAGGAGCAGGCAGGTTTGGGGGGACCTTTCTACCTGTCATCTTCCCCTGGACGCTTCTCCAGTTTTGCGAGCAAGGTCTTTGGTGACGAGATCCACGGCCTCACACCAGTGCTGTGTCCCTACCCCAGCCTTTCTTTGAGGTAGCAAGGGCAAAAGAGAGAGCAAATACAAGAATAAGACCCATTCTAACCGGGTAGAAGGGAACAATTTCAAATATTCGCAATGGAAGGAATTCAACGAGGGAAATGGGTTGAATAGGGAAGGTGACTGTGAAGCCTGGGGGCAACACAGTCACCACAGGAGCTGTCTGGGGCAAAACGGAAAGTGTAGAGGGAGATACCCGGGCATCTCCCTCATCCCACCAGCCTGTCTCCCACCTGCACCTCCTATTGGCCAAACCAGCTGTTAATCACCTGTGTTCACCGCCCCTTCCTCCATAGAGAGAATCTGATGGGAAGCAGTTCCAGGCCCTTCCCTGTGTCAGTGGACAAATTATCTCACCTCCCTGAGATTCAGTTTCTTCCTCTATGCACTGGACACAGTAGGCAGTCGTGAAAAATAAAGGAGACATGCAAGGTATTCAGCACACTCCTGGCACACTGCAGCCCTCTGATAACTGCTGGAATGATGGAAAAAAAATATTTCAAAAATATTAACCACTGGTTTTCATGTGATGATTTCCTTTCTCTTTGCTCTTCCTGGGCCAGGGTAGGGATTTCTACTCCTCAGTAAAGGACTAGGGGAAGAGATTGGAGAAGCAAAAAGCACCTTGGCTCTTATGGGTGCTAGACCAAAGGACCTATAACCTACTTCCTGTCCAAACCTGGAGGACTCTGGGATTGGAGAGGAGAGGAGAGGAGAGGAGAGGAGAGGAGAGGAGAGGAGAGGGGAGGAGAAACTTGTGTTCTACTCCCTAAGGAAAGAGAACCCAGGGAGATGGCAGTGTTCAGAGAGAGATGAAGTGTGGTACAGCAAGTGACAGCCTTGTGCAGCAGGAGAAAGTGAACTGGACAAGAGAACTCAGCTGCAACTCAAATGAAAGCTTGGCCTCCTGCTTTCCTCCCTAGGTTCTTGTGAAAAGCTTATAAAGCAGAGATTGTGTAAAGAAAGCACTGTGGGGCTCTTGAACAGAAAACACATCAACGCACTCAGAAATGATGGGTTATTTATGGAGAGCCAGGGCACGCCCGGGCTTGTTTTGCAGTGGACATCTGTTATTGCTGGCTCTCAGCCTCGGTGTCTCGGCTGAGCCAGCCGACGTTTTACAAATTCTGCATGATTGCTTCGGGAGTAGGCATGCAGTCTCGGTGAAATCTTTCGCTTTTTGACTATTGGGAAGTAGTTTGTTTTCTGATTGAGTGGATGTCCCAGGACATTCCTTGTGGGCACAGAAAATTGAATTAACACTGAAGTCACTGAAGTAGCTGGAGAAGAGACAAATGTGCAAAATAATACCAGGTCTGGATGATACCACTTTGGACCTTTAAGTAACTTGTACCTGAAGCTCATCCTATCTCTGGACTTGCCAGTTAATGGGCCAATTTTTTAAAAATTTGTTTAAATCCACTAGTGTTGAATTTTCTGTCACACACATCTGAAAGAGCCCTAAAGTTATACAGGGCTCAAGTGATTTATTTACTCTTTCATGTTGGATAAATGACAAGCACCTGAACCTCTCTCTCTCCCTGGGAGGTTTAAATGAGATAGTAGACAAAAATGCCCTCAATTCTGGGGTATTCCACAAATGCTAATGCTCTGCACAGTACTGCCTCAAAGACCTTAGGTTTTAGAGCTGACCACCTGGGTTCTAATCTTAATCTTGCCACAGTCTAGCTGTGTGGTCTTGAGCAAGTTGCTTATCCTCTGTGAATCTTAGTTGTTTCATATATAAAACTGGGGTAGCCTTGGTAACTACTTCGTAGATTTGTTCTGAAATTAAAGAGTGAATTCTTGTGCTGTGCTTAAGGTGGTACCTGGTGCACCATCAGAACTCAGAAACATCTTTGCTGTTACTTAGGTGTGTTAGGATACAACCTTTGCTGCTGTGGATGCTTGATTCATTAATAACTGGGCTGACTCATGGGATGAGAAGGGTCGGTGGCTAGTGGGTTTGACACTGAATTTGAGGTCATAACTTAGCTTGTGCAGCCACTCCTTGTCTTTATAAAATCACTTAACAACCTACATTTCAGAAATCTGAGAAAGTTCTTCAATCTCAGAAACCAGAAAACTTCTTAAATTAAAATACAGTACTGCTGTCACTTAAAGCTGTGAAATAGAGTCTTCTTTGGAAAACCCAGCTTCTGGTCTCTTAACAGACCCCAAATTCCTGATAGAGCTTTGGTTGTGAAATGGAATGATTTTTAGAACCATCGTTTAAGCAGTGATGTCCACCCGCCAGGACAGCTGACCCTCACCACAGGTCCCTACCAGGTGGGCTGTGAGGGTGGCTTGGGAGGCTGGGATTTTGAGTCATTCCTCAATGATACTTGTAGTCCTAGGCTTAAGAATCATTGTGCAAGGGAGCTGGGGAGTTGGCTGGTGAGTTTGAACTTAGAAAGAGTTTCTTTAACTCAAGTACATTAATTTAGGGCTGAGGGTTTAGCTCAGCGGTGTAAGTACCTGCCTGGCAAGCATGAGGTTGAGTTCGATCCCCCAATCCCTCCCCCTCAAAAAGTATGACAAACACACTAATTTAAAGATGGTAAGCATGTTTAAGTTTTTCACGTACACTTAATAAAAGAATACTGACTCTGTTTTGACACTGGTCACCTATGGGGTGAGACAGAGATATAAGATGGTAGGGGACAACTAGAGACCCTCAGTCAACGCCCAAGGCTGAGTGTTAAAGCTTTCTGAGGATTCTCAGGATATTTATGCTGTTATTATTGTTAAATCTCACACCAAACTTTTAATGTGTTGTTCTTTGAATAAATTACCTAGCAAAACACAACTAAATTTTTAAAAAAAGAATATTAGCTCTGGATTGAGACAGATACCCTCTAGTTTGATCCATTTATCCATAAACCATTTGCTTTCCACCTTGTTCAGTATTTTGGGATCTTGGAGGTTTGCTTAGGGTCACATACTTTGCAAAACAACTGAAATTGGAAACCGGGTTTTTATTCTGTTTCCCATTCCCCGCTGTCTGAACGGAATGCCTTCACAAGGCTTTCAAGAGTTATACCTGGGATTTTTCTTAGTCAGGTAATGTGAAGTGACAGTCATGGAACAGCTGTCTCTGATGAGGAGTTTTATCATTCAATGATCCAGAAAGAAAGAGGCAAGTCGTGCCACTTCACAGCGGGCCACAGGGCAGTGCTGGAGTCAGTCCGGTCGGGAGAGAAAGGACACAGAGGGAAGAAAGCAAGGCAGGAAGCCCATATGTGGTTCACAGAAAGGGAAGCAGGGCCAGGGTGTGACTCAGGGGCCAGCCAGTGCCTAGCGTGCAGGGGACCCTGGGTTTGATCCCTATTGTTACACACAAAACACAAAACAAAACAAGACAAAACAAAAGAAAAGCCCTGTGACCACAACTACCAAAACACAGAAAGAGAAGGAGGACCTTTTAGGATTGCCGGGTTTCCATAATTTGAGTGGGTTCTGAGTTAGGCGGAATCCTCTCCTTGTCCACTACCTGGTCTTGGGTTGATTCAGGGTAGGGAGGTACCGGCTTGGTGTGCTAATTGAAGGAAATGAGGAGGGAACCTAGATCGGTGGGTTTGTATATGAAAGATGTGTTCCGAGCCAGCCCTTTGTTATCTCCCTAGGATGAGCAGCCTCCCTGGATTAGTAAGGGTCTCCAAGATGTCAAAGCAAGATGTCAAAAACTCAGCAACTACAAAACATGACTATTGCAATGAAACATGCCATCTGCTCCAAGGAAAGAGGGGTGTCACTCGCAGTTCTCTAGTTTCAGCAAAGGTGGCAGAAAGGGACTGGCTCAGTCCCTTCCTGAGTCCTTTTGTAAACTCAAGAGTGAGTTGCTGGTCTAGGAGAGGAAGGAGGCAAAGATTTACTGACTGTGGACTCTCATCCAGTTTGTAACTTCTGGGGGCTACACAAAGCAGGCAGAGGCTGGTGCTATCAGGGTGAGCTTGTCACAGGCAGCTGAGTTAGGCAGTGAGACAGGGCTGGGTCCTCGGTGGAGCCAGTGCAGACACCTGGCAGCTGAGGGGATACTCACGCCTCCTGCTGTGGGCCAGGCCTCAAGACAAAAGGCCAAACAAATGGACCCTTATCCTGAGGACTGATACCCTAAACAGTTCCCATCCCTCCAGGAAAGAGTCACTGCTCCTTAGGAATGCCTGCTTCCTATGTGACCGGCTTCCCCATTTGTCCCTAATGTAATCCATTTTACCTGAACTGTTGATCTTATTGGCTAACTATAGTTATGTCCCACCTTATGCCCATCTGCCTTGTGAGCTCCCAGTTTCCCCCACCTTAAACTCATGGTTTTATTCTATAAAAGACCCTGGAAAATACAGAGTCCTTGGCAACCAGCTTGGGACCCCTTCTGTCTCTCTTCAGACAGAAGCTTTCTTTCTCTCAATAAATATATTCTGTGCTTACCTGCGTTGTTCCTAAAATTCATTCTTGGATTTTAGAGAACACGGACTCGTGGACATAGTATGTCGAGAGTTTCATTCCCCTATATCAAGCCTATTGAAGAAAATTTTCTATGACATAGTAGGGGGTTCTGTGAATGATTATTTCTGCTACCAGACTTCAGAAATGTCCATCTGCTAAGTCATTTCCACAAATATTTCACCCTTTCTAGGACTAGAACATGAAATAAATAATCCTCTTTTTAATATTGTAAGTAAAACAAAACTAGTTTTATTAATTCAAACACCAAATTTTCTCTTTTAATTAAAATTTGTATTTAAAAATAGCTTTGTTAGATTCTTTTATATATATACAGTGGTCTAAACTTTGTGCTGTATTCTTACTTACTCATAATAAAACTCAACTAGCACATATTTAAGAATCATCAACAAAGGCAAAGATACTGTTACTAAAGTTACTGACCTGCCTGCCATACAACTTATTTGGAAAAAGATTTCATTTAAATATGACTTACTTTATCTCTGTGTTCACATCTGGTTTTGGTTGGAATTATCAGAGGTGCCATGTAACCAACCACATATTGTTTTGGTTGCTATAACGAAGTCCATTTAAATAGCAGAATGGAGAAAATGTTCTTCACAGTTGTTAGCAACCTCCACAGGAAGTATTAATCAGCATAACACATAAATGAATCAGAATCAAATTTTGTAATCATTTTCAAGGATAATTTGGCTTCATGAAAGGAATCTGAGGATAATGTATGCCCACAGGGCATTTCTGTCTTGTACAAATAATAAAGTATTAAGTATAATTCTTTTTCTGTAGTACATTTTTTGAGACAGTAGTGTTGTAAAAAAAGAAAACAACAGTCAAAAGACTTCCGTTAACATCTTGGAGCCAGCTGAGCTGTCTGGAGCAGATTAGACATTTTGGAACTCAGCTTCTTCATTTGAAAAAAAAACAGGGGAAATATTCTTGTGTATTTTAACGGCAATGTGAGGTTGAAGTGCATGATTTATGTGAGCATCCTCTGCACAGCTCTTTACAAATGTTAATGATGGTAATCGCTCTGGGAAGCCTCATCAGGCACTGTCCCTTTCAGGAAGAGAAAGGTTCATTCTGCTTTCAGGAGGATAAGGGCGTCTTCATTTTTCTGCAGTAATCATTGTTGCCCATCACTGCCTCGTTTGTGGAGCTTTCCGCAAGCCCAGAGTCAGACCACATGTCCTATTATTTTATCCTATTTGCCCTCTGTCTGTTAGGGTGGGGTTTTACTTCCCTTGTTTTACAAAAGAGACAAGAAGAACCTTAGTTAAATAACAGTTGTATCATAGCCAAGACTTGGAAGCAGGAACTTTGACTCTCGGGGCCACATTCTTCTCTCAAGATCACCAGTCTGTCTTTGTTAGCATGACTCCTAAGAGCAGGGTTAAGACAAAGTGGGAAATGTGACTGTCAGCTTTTTGGGTGTGAGAAATAGGTCTGTTCTGGGAAACCAGAGGCAAAGAGGCAGGTGCTTCTTGGCACAGGCTGCCGCGATGGGCCGAGGCCTCTCTGGGTGCCCACTGTGGCGTGATGGTGCAAGTGCAAAAGAACATGCAGCAGCAAACTTCTAAGTGACAAGACCCTCCATGTCACAGCATCAGCAGGAACGGTGCGTTTGAGGGGCTCAGGGAGCCTGGGGAGCTGCGGGATCTCGACCCTCCCTACTCAGACGTGGGACCCAGAAGGCTCACTGGACCTGACGCTGGCTTTAGAGTGTTGAGAGGCGATGCAGGAGGTTAAGGACAATGTCACCAGGATTGGTTGAATCTGAGCTCGGGGTTGTTACTGAGTCTAGAATGAGGGCTAGAGCCCAGTGTTTCTCAGAGTAGGGTTTTGTAAGTACAGATGTGAGCAGAAGTTCTCTAGGCCAGCTTGAAGAATCAGTAAAAGTAATAGCTGGAGATACTGTGTCTCGTACAGCCAGGATGTTTGTGGCTACTAGGTCAGAGACTTTGTGAATGTCGAGCTGAGGAAACTATCCCACCTGGGGCTGCGCTTTACCAGAACCTAAGTAGCCGTGACATTTCCTTGTAGTTCCCTAGAGAACACTGCCACTTGTGTCCTGGTGAATGGGTCGGAGCAGGGGAAACAAAGTCCCCTGGTTGTCACCTCTGGGGCCATTTTCTGCAGCAAGGTGGAGTGCCCTATTTCTCCCATTGGATGATGCCTAGGGGTGCACCACCTCCATGTCACAATCCCTGCCATGGACTCCTTTCTCTTTCTACTGAGATTTTCCCCCCAAACCTTCAAATGCACCAGTGCATTGTCTGATTTTGCTTTGCAAGGGGATGCTGGTTACACAAATTGCCTCATTAGTGTTTCTATAAAGGGAGCACTTTCCGGGGCTGCCTGATCACCAGGTGCTAAGACACTGTTATTGTCCCAGTACTGATGTGAGTCAGACACCAACAATGGCATCCTTTGTATTCACGGGATGAGATTGAGATGAAACGCTTCTCATGATGTCGCTAGGTTATGTAACATATCTGGAACGCTTCACTCTACAGGCGGATTCTCTCTTCCTCCTATTTGCATTTGTAGACTTCAGTTAGGAAAGGAGCACTGGCTTCAGCTTCTGAACGAATGAACACAGGGTGTTCAGTGTGTGCCATGCAACAAACATAGGTTTGATTTCTGCCTTTGTTGTATAAGTAAAATGAAGAATTTTTTAAAAATTAAGCAAACATTTATTTCTTGCCTACTATGTATCAGTCATGGTGCTAATTCCTGGAGGTACAAAGAGGAGAAAATGACAGTTCTTGCCCTCAAGGTAGTTAGTGTCTTACAGGAGAAGAGATGACTATTTCCACAGCTGCTATGCAGTATCGTAAGTGATCGGCTAGGATAAAGCTCAGAGCACCATGGGAATGTGAAATTAAGGCACCAAAGAAGCTGAGTTTGCCTTCTCTCTGTGAAGATACTGACTTTTAGACTGCTAGATTGGTTCTGTCAGCTGTGGAAGGTACAATGACTGTTTTCCTAGGGAAAGACTATCTCGAGAACCAACGTAGGTGTAAACATAGGAATATGCAGCTATGAATCCAGCTTGACGTGGCTTTCGAAAGCACTAGGTTTTAGGCTGCACCTCTGTTTCCCATCAAGCAGCGCGCTGCAGATGAGAAGCCCAGCTTCCCGCCCGGCCCTGCTTCTGTGCTCGTACTTCAGACATTGTCGGCTGTGCCTGTTCTTTCCAGAGTTGCAGCCGTGCCCTCTTTAGCTACAGCTGCCTCTGTACAAATGTCCCCTCAAATTGGAGTACTTCCATTTTTGCTAAGTAGCTGTCTCCTTTTGATCATGCTTGCTGCCTTTCCCATCCCAGAATAGCAACTCTTACAAAACAACAGTGGAAAACTTGGGGTAGTAGGGATCGAATTCAAGGCCTTTTCACTGAGCTACCTCTTCATCCCCTTTTTAAATCTATTTTCCATTTTGAGACAGAGTCTTATTAAGTTGTTAAGTTTTCCAGCCTAGGTTTGAAATTGCAATTTGCCTGCTTCAGGCTCCCAAAGTACTGGGATTATAGACACATGCCACGAGGACTAGCTTTGAAAATTCATGTTGGGACTGGGGACATAGCTCGGCAGAATAAGCACCCTGCTGGCAGGTGCAAGGTCTGGAGTTTAATTCCTGGGAAAGGAAGGAAAGAAGGAAGGAAGAAAGAAAGAAGAAAGAAAGAAAGAAAGAAAGAAAGAAAGAAAGAAAGAAAGGAAGAAAGAAAGAGAAAGATTATGTTGACCAATGAGAAAAATGAAATTATTTATGTTGACTAGTGAGAAAAATGAATCCTAACGAGTTTGCAAACAAACACTGGTCCTTTACTGTAATTTCCAGTGTAGTGTCTCACGCTTCTCAGCCCCTCACCCATCCTGACTGTGATTTTCTATCAAACTTTCCTGGGTTCCAAAGCTTGTGTGGAATTTTTGCTTGTACTAATCATTTGCTCTAGAAACAATAAGTCAAACTTTACATGAAGACAGAGATAAAGCGTGACCAACCCCACCAGATATTAAGTATAAAAACACACAACCCACAGTAATAGTTGCAGTATAAATAAGCAGGTGAGACTGGGTAAGTCAAGGAACAGAAGCACATAAAGTTGGCACTGCAGATCCGGAGGAGGTGAGCACCGCTTGATCAGAATGCAGACTTGGATTCCATGTTCATTAGTACACACAGATAAGTCTCAAGTGGATTCACACAAATGTGGAAATTTAAACATTTTAAAGTTATTGGTGTTGGAGAAAATCTCTATGACTTTACACAGAAAAAGTGTTTCTTTAAAAATACCCCAATATTAAAATATACAGCTTTTTCAAAACTAAAGACATTCTAGGCCCATTCCAAGGACAAACCATAAATATAATACTGAGTAGAAAAAGCAGTTTGCAAAATACATATTATAGTTTCCCTTGATTTACTGAAAAGAAAAGTTTGTACTAATAATAATATCATTTGGAGAACTTTTTATGCCCACATCTTGTACTCTGAGTACTTTGAAGATAACAATAGGCAATGTATTAACTATTGTAATTCTTCTATTATTTTATTATGAAATTTTGTTTTATGGAAAAAGTAAAAGATAACAATAGACAATGTGTCAACTGTTGTTATTCTATTATTTTATTATGAAATTTTGTTTTACTTTTTCCATAAAATAAAAAAAATACATATGACAGTAAGCATAGTTTAAAACAATCTATTGTTTTTGACAGGTGCATATATAATCACTGAAGAACCACAATGTTACAAAAAATACAGAAATGTTAAACATCCAAATTAAAGTTACTTTGGTGGAAATGGATGGAACCATAAAGGGTCACACAGGTGGTTGTAACAGTGTTGGCAGTACTTTATTTCTCAAAGAAATTATGGGTATGTCTGTAATATATCGTACTAAAACTTCTAATTAAAAGAAGGATGTACATGAATGACTTTTTACCGAGTATGCCATAAGTGCTAGATAATGTGCTACCTGTTTTTACATTTATTATTATTCAATTCTCACAGCAGGTCCTTTCACAACCTCATGGCTCCCGACAATCAAACCCTATTTCCATTCTGAAATATAATTCACATTGCCAGTATTAGGATGCTCATTCATGTACCAGGCAACCAGAATCCTGGCTTCCAGACCAGTCCTGATGTTAAGCATCTCCAAAGAGCCAGCTACTTGAACAGGGTATGGCACTTCTTTGGGTCTCTCTTTGCTCATTTATGACATGAGAGGACTGAACTAGATGTGTACAGAGACCCTTTTCCATGATTGTTTTGTGAAGTAGGTTATTGATATCAACAAATATATTCTTCCCCAGAAATGTTATATTTTTTAAATTAGTCCAAAGAGAAAATTATTTATAGGAATCTTTCAGATGGAAGTAACTTGGAATAAATCAAATGATTGGCATGAGCATTATATTGAGAGTATAACCTGATAAAATAAATTCTTTTCAAATATAGAGTAGAAAGACTACTCCTACATGAACTTACCAGGTTCTAATTAGGTAGATTCTGTCACAGCAGATTCTTTTTACTGCACTGTATTATTGCATAATGAAAATGAATTAATTGGTACTATGCTTGGAGAATTTGTCACAATTGTTATTTATTTTAAATAGAAATGGAATTGGAAAAGACTTCATTAGCATGACCACAAATCAAGATATTGCCATTTAATGCCTTTTAAAAACAGTCAACTAGCCTCTCTTTAAAATTATTTCTTGTGGCCAATTTCTGTTCTGTTCTTTTATTAGTATATAATTTTGTGACAGAGCTATGAGGTGTATGAATGTTTATTTCTGCAAAAATATTCTTGCAGCATACATCTGTCTGCTGGTAGAAGCTTACTAATTATCTGGCTATGAAATACTCCTGTCCTAGATGCCAAGGGAACAGCACTGACAATACTTGCTCAGTAACTTCATTTCTTTTAGATTTGATTCTCCACAGAAATGGCTATTAGAGTATTATGACCCCAATAGACCAGCTGCAATACAAATTGGCACATTTTATAGTTTCCTTCAAAACTTCAGTACAGTCTAGTTTTCCTGAAATTATTCTGTTATCCTTGATAGAACTCAGAAAAGAGAGAGAGAGAGAGAGAGAGAAGACTATCATTCATTAAACTCTGATTTCCTGTCCATAGTATGAAGCACTTTTTCCTTCTATTGTAGCTCATTAAAATATTTCCCCAAAAATCAGAGGGAGTAGTTTCAGAATAATTTAAAAATAAATGGTTAATATCTACTGTAACATAGCAAGGAATATTTTTAAATAAAATACATTCTTTTTCAACAGGATCAGACCCATGAAATCAAAACAGAACCAAAGAGAGGTGTCACTATTGCGATCAATTAAAGCATGATCTGTAACTGTACGCCTTAAATGAATCACAGGTGTGCTATATCATGAGAAAACATATGATGCACAAGGAAGCTACAGCACTGATGAAATTTCACACACCCAACAACAAAATTGTGCCACATAACATAAGAAGTCAGAAAATTAAGACTGGGAAAATATAGTAAAAATACCAGAATTTAGCAATATCCTGCATAAACTAACAAGTCATAGAGCAAAAAAATATGGTTATAAAAATTTTGAATAAATATATTAAAACAAAAATGCTCAGTATAAAGATATATATAAAATTTTGTTATAGATACAAACAAAAATACATTGTATTGCTCTACTCATCAAATAGCCATAAAATCAGTTACAAGCTTGAAAGAAAACCTTAGCATATCTTTTAAAATAAAGGTTTTTTTTGGTTTTTGAACCAGGGATTGAACTCACGACCTTGCACCTGCCAAACAGGCACTGACACCATTGAGCTAAACCTCCAGCCTCAAGACAGAGATTTTTAAAGAACACTCTGTGATAAAAGGTGGAAGATTTACACGATCTGAAGAGAAACCAGAGCTTAATACTCTGTGATAAAACACAAGAACACTATGAACATAGAAAAAAAAGCATCATAATCGACTTCTAGGAGAAAAAAAGTGAGTAAAATCACAATTAAAAATTAAAAAGATAAAGTTTTTTTAAAAGTCAGTGTCAACGAGTGGCAACTCACACGCCTTTCAGGCCTAGCAGAAAAGCAAAGGCACAAAATGTATGGTTAGAAGTCAGCAGGAAAGAATGCAGATGCAGAGAAAGCAGGCAATTAGAGGTCCCACTCAGCCAATTCAAAACTTAAAAGAAAAATAAAATGAAAGGGAGAAGGAGGAAGAAGAGTGAGAATGTGAATTAAACAACATCTTAACATATTTATGGTTAATGAATTTATTACACCTATTCTGTCCTGTTCAAATGGAGAATGAAAACAAGCCATAAAAAAGTAAGGTGATGTGCTCAGTAAATACTGTTAGAATAACTTGAAAGAAACCAAGCTAGAGTCCTACCTTACATCATGTAGAAAGAAATTTCCAGGTGAATTAAAAACTGAATGTTGAAATTATAAAAGCAATAATAAATATACAAAAGATCATATTATTACATATTAGCAATGACTTTCCTAAATAAGACAAGAAATCTACTGACCAGAAAGGAAACAAATTAATAATAGAAATAAATTAGAAATGGACAAACCATGTAGAAAATATCACAGAAATTTATAATTTATGCATTGCCAAAACTTTACTTAAAATTCAAATGAATTGAGAAGAAGCAATTATTTTTAATGTCTGAAATTTAAAGAGTTCCTAGAAATTAATCGAAACATAGCAAATTTAAAGCTGGATAATGAATACAAAACACAAATTCACACAGATGGAATTGCAAATGAAGGATAACTAGATGAAAAGATATTTGCCGCACCAGAAGTCAGGGAAGCATATTTTCAAAAGTGCAAGATCACTTTTAACTCATTAAATTTATCTCTTTGTTTGTTTATTTATTTATTTTGGCACTGGGAATCAAACTCAGAACCTTGCACTTGCCAGGTAGGCCGTTATGCTGCTCAGCTCAGTATATCCACAGCCCTTAACCGATTAAATTAACAGCAATTTAAAAGATTTAAAAGACTGATAAGATCTAGGACTGGCAAAGGTGCTGGGAAGGTGGGCGCTTCCATGAGCTCTTAGGGCGACTGTCAATTTATACATGGCAGTTTTGGAAAATAGTTCTTGTAAAATTTATTACAATTGAAATGTGGATAAGTTCTAACCCACTTCTAGAAATAGTTAAGATAAAAATAAAAGCATGAATCTGCAATAATACCTGTATTTGAGTATGTATTGGATCCTTGCTTGCAATTGCAAGAAGTAGAAACAAACTGCACCTATCAATAGACAGTGATAAGGTTAATTAAAACACTGTGCTGTGTTCTGTAATGTGCTGCCTCAATTAGAAAAGTAAATCTAAGTCTATTTTTAAAATCTATTGTGGAATGAGTCACTCGGGAAGGCGGGATTGGATTGAGAAGTGACTACAATTTTTACACCTTCATCTTGTGGAACTGTTATAACAAGATGCAACCATATTACTTTTGTGTTCTACACTGTTATCTTAAAATGTTAATTCATACTTATGATTATGCATATTACCCCTGCAGGTGTAGTCTCCACCTGTGTTAGCTTGCTGGGCTGCAGAAACATTTCATGGTTCCTGCATGCAGATGCCACAGGAAAGCTTTGCCAAGATGGCGCCCAGCCTACCACCATGTGTAGAAAGTGAGAGTTGGCATAACTCACTCGGATTTTCAGGTCCCGAGATCTTTCTTTGCCACCCAAATTGTCAGACAGCCTTTCCTCCGGCATGTTCTGCCTTGACATCCTCCACCTGACCCAGGTGGGTGGGTCCAGAGCTCCTCATGTGAAGCTTTGTGACCAGGCAAGCAGCCCATGCGGCCCCTAAGACTCCTTGACACATGTTATCATCCTAGGTAGAGGGGCTGCAAAGAGGTGCCAAGTAGTGCAGAGGAGAGGGAGAAAGAAGCACGTCCTGGGGGCCTATGGAGTGCTTCAAGAAGCACTCCTTCTTGAAGTGGAGAAAGACTTCGCCTCATAGCTATGAGTGCATGAGTGGCAGGTGTGGGTCCAGGGTGGGGGCAGCAGACCTGGCATCAGGGACCTTGCCGGGACCTGAAGATCTGGCATCTGGGTTACCCAAAGAGCACAAGTGTCACAGAAAGGCGGCCAACATTCTCCAAGGCTGCTTGTCCAGAATTTACACACACACACACACACACACACACACACACACACACACACACAGGATTGGGGGGAAGTGGAAATGAAAACTACAGAAATGCCTTACAAAGAATATGTACGAGCTGCTGTCCTGCCTGAAATACACGCCTCTGAGTCACACACGAAGTTGATTTATGCAAAATGAAGAAGCAATATTTTTTACATACCGAAGCCTGAGATTTATAACTCTGCTCTTATTATGATGCCTCTGCTGTAGGCGACAGAGGACCCTGATGAAAATTCCCTTCCTTCTTTGCCACTGAGAGAAAAGCACCTCCTTTCCTCCCGACAGAGAAAACTCCAGAACTTGATGTGAAGTTCTGCCAGTGAGTATCTTTTGTCTCTCTCGTCCCCCAAAGAGAATTAAGAGTCCTCAGTCAGCTTCAAAGAAAATCCTTTTTTTATTTTTTCAAAAAAGGAAAAATTCAAAGGAAGGGGCAAAAAGTCCATTGGGCTCTGAAGTTAGCAGCGATGTTGCAATGTGAAACTACAGATAATAAATGAGCTCTCGATTTCGGTTCTTATATAGTTTTAAAGAGATTTCAAAGGTAGAAGGAGCCGCAGAGAAAAAAATAATCATATTTTCCACTCCAAAGAAACTTCATCTTTTCAGCTTTCCTGTCAGGGGATCAAAGAATGCGTCCAAATGTAGGAACCAATTCCTCCCCAGAAACCCGAGGCTAGCTGAGGATGCGAACCGTGCTGAGCTGCGTCTCCTCCCCTGCCTTTCTTGGCTAGGATTTTTTTTTTAACCTGTGAACTCTGATATGTCACTGTTCTGAATGGCTTCCACTTATTTAAATAAATTCTTCTTTGCGCTTTTATTGAGCACCATTTTAAATGTTAGTAGTAAAACAGAATCAACTTTGTTTTATGAAAGGTTTTCTTTTCTTTCTCTTTTTTTTTGGTACCAGGGATCAAACTCACAAATTTGTGCTTGCCAGGAAGGTGCTGTGCCACTTTGCTATATCTCCAGCCCCTTATTTTATGAAAGTTTTATAGCAATGTGATTAGAAGTCTAAGACATAGGAGCTGTAACAGTAACTATTTAAACTAGTTGTTGGTAGGGTAAAATAAAATTCATCAAAGGCACCATAGTCCCCGATAATAAATGCTACATAAATATTAGTTGCTATTTTTCTTATTGTTTGCATTTTACTAGTTTTCTGAAATTCTGGTTAAAAAAGACATTCTCATTGAGGAAAAAAAAAGCAACTCTCTAAAGAAGAAAATAAAATTCTATAAACCAGAGATTTTCTTTGTCTTTCTTTTGTACACACAAATATAATTGCTTTAGTTTGAACTGCTACAACAAATATCATCAGCTGGGTGGCTTTAAAAACAGACATTTATGTCTCAGTTTTGGAAGCCAAAGTCCAAACTCAAGGGTCTGGCAGATTCTCTTCCCTGGGAAGAAATCTCCTGTTTATACACAGCCACCTGCTCCCTTTGCCTTTATGTAGAGGAGAGAGAGCTGTCTCTCTCTCTGGTCTCTTCCACTTCTTATAATCACACTAATACCATCATGGGACCCTGTTTCCTAACCCAGGCCAGCCCTAATGACATCCCAAAGACCTCACTCCTAAACTCCATCACACTTAGGGCTTCCACGCACAAATTTGGGGGCAGGTGACATAGAATCTCTAACACTAGTGTACAGAATTTTATCCTATTTTTCTAGCTTATGTAACACTCATGCACATATTTACTAAAAGTGTCTCCACGGCATAATGATATTCATGTATCATATTCTATTTAGTGATTCTATTGATAGACATTTTGGGTTCATTTCAATTTTTCATCATTTCTTTAAAGATGAAAACATCTTTGTGTATTGCTTGGATTCTGGTCATTTCCTTAGGAAAAGCTCCTGTAAGTGGGATTACTGGGCAAAAATGATGACCATGTTTAAGCATGATACACTGATTTTAAAAAGTTTGAATCACTATGAATTTTCATAGTCAAATTTCATGAAAAATTTGTATTCTTTTTGATACTTTGACTTTTTGCAGAATGAGAAATCAATCACGTTTTTATACTTTTTAAGTATCAAAAAAATCATGGCTGCTCATTTTAATTTGTAGCTTTAAATTTTAATTTTCAATGATTTTGAATCTTTTTCTCAGTCATTATGATAGGGGAGAAATTTTTAGTGAGTCTGAATCTTTGTCTTAGCTATTATGATACAGGAGAAATGTAACTCCCAACCTGCTAGATTTCAGATATGCTGAATTCATGTCTCCTGCAGTTGAAGAACGAATTCCGAGGAACAAAGGGCTGTAAGAGTAGGAAGAGTTTAACAAGAGACGGCTCCTGAAAGTGAGGGCCACAAGGCCCTCTGCAGGGCTGATTTATACAGCCAAGTCACAAGGGAGATATGACACGGGTCAAAGTACAAGTACAAGCAACCTAGAGGATTACAAGTACAGCCACTTAGCTAATATTGGCTCAGTAGGGAAGTGAGTCACATAGCAAGAGTACATGGAAAACAAAGGCAATTTGGGGAAGGGATGGGCCCAGATGTTCTGGTCATCCATCTGGGTCATTGGGCCCAGATGTTCTGGTCATCCATCTGGCTGACTAACGTGTAGCTGGACTTCACCAGTCCAGGTGATACCAATCACAGCACAATCTCGAGTTGTTGTTTATCCCTCAGGGAGGCATGTAGGCCTGGTCATTGTATTTTTATCTTGAGGCCTGGCCTTCGACAGATGTGCCTTCCATCCCAGGTTTAGTGTGTTCTCGTCTTCTGCACTGACTCTCCAGGGCCCAGCCCTGTCTGACTGCCTATTAACCTGTATCTAACCTAGTTGCCCATAATAATCGCTACTTACATAAACTCTCTGTTTATATCCTTAGCTAATCTCCTGCTTGGGATCCTAATGTTCGCCTCTGAGTTCTCTGTACAGTAAGGGTTTTAGCCAGGTTATACTATGTCATGCATTTCCCCTCATCAGTGCTTTTGTTATTGCGGGGGGTGTAATAAATTTTGACACCAACTCTTTAACTTCTAAGTAGATGAACCTGCTGACATTCTCTAGGCATGTTACTCTATTTGTCTACTTATTGTCCATTTTGTTTATTGCACTTCATGGATCTGACGTTTTTCATCTCTCGAGTCTGTCGCAGGGCCTCTAAGCCATGATAGCTTTGCAGAAGACACTACATGCTTAGCAACGCAGCAGTTATGAAGCCACTGGGCACAGTGGGCACACCTGCAATCTCAGTACTCCGGGAGTCTGAGGCAGGAGACCTTTGTCACCACCCAGGAGACACTGAACAGAACACAGCCACATGGCACCACAGGCTTCCATCTGATGTGCATCCATTTGTCAGCACCCTTTGGACAAAGTCCTTCAATCACCTAGAGCTTCCTTTGCGCTGAGTGCCCCTCTGACTCTCGGGGCTGTATCTAAGTATGGATCACTGTGCGCACATTGATGGAGCAGATTCTGTGCCAGAACGCAGACATTCTCTAAGTGCTGCCTTTGCCTTGCTATAGACTGAAAGTAGTTTGTTCCCCCAGGTTCATGTGCTGCAGGCGTGAATCCCAGCGTGGTCATGTTAAGCAGTGGTGGAGACTTTAACCTTAGTGGGAGGTCGGCACTGTCTCTCCTCGTATCCTGCTTCCAGTCCTGCCTGGTGACCTCTGCCCTACAGGATCTGCCTCGCTGGCATCTACAGGAGGCCTTGGTCAGAGAGAACAGAGTCAT
This sequence comes from Hydrochoerus hydrochaeris, assembly GCA_004027455.1. NCBI lineage: Eukaryota > Metazoa > Chordata > Mammalia > Rodentia > Hydrochaeridae > Hydrochoerus > Hydrochoerus hydrochaeris. The sequence continues at coordinate 312,823 of PVLA01001259.1, forward strand.
TGCCATGCGATTTGGACAGGATCCACAGTCTCTGAAGCTGTGAGCTAAGAAAACCTCTTTTCTTTGTAAGTTCCCAGCCTCAAGGATTCCATGATAGTAACAACAACAAAAAGGGCTAAGTTGCCTCTCAAACACCAACTTTACACTCCTTACCAAATTCTAGGTACTTGAATGATTTATAGCCAATACTATGGTTTCCCTTCAGGAGTAGATATTTTCTGATTGTAAAATGAATATTATTTTTTAATATAATAGTCTATAAACAGATGCAAAATACAGAGAAATGTGAAAAATGTAAGCCACAATCTCACTACATAAAGAATGAAAAAAATTACTCGTAATATTTTGGTATAGTTTAAGACTTTTATATACATTATATACACTTAAAAATAACATTTGTTTTTATCTGCTTTTGACAAGAAGGCATATTCTTGGTAGAAAATACTATAAGATATAAAGAAATATTCTTAGTTTTTCTTTTTTTTACTTTTTTTTATTTAAAGAGAAACAAAAGCATGTAAAGGGTAGAGATAATACAGAATTTAAAAAAAAGATAAACAATAAGAAATCACTAGTTGATAAATTACATATTGTCCTTTTAGACATGGTTGTTCAAGTTACAAAATTAAAGCGTACAAAGTAGAAATTCAAACAGTGAGAATGTAAACAGCTACGCATGCATGAGTTTCTACATGTATTTCTATACTTTTTGTATTAGAAGGAAAAACAAAACTTAGCAAGACAAAACAAATTTCTACAAATCATGAAACCAAAAAGTCATATAAAACCACAGTACAAGGTGATCTACAATGATTACTGCGTTGTTTCTTATTATCTTCAATAGAATTGTCTATATTATCAGGCATAATTGAATATAGCAGTATAATTGAATATAGCAGTACATAACAATATTAGTAAAAATAAAACATTGTAGACAGTATAAAACTTCAAAGACAGGTAACAATCAAACTACAGTGGATATTCTAGTGAATTTTGTCATCTTAAGTGCAATAGCCTATACTCTCAGACTTGATACTATCAATCATAATAGCTTTGAATAAAATCTATCAATACAAAACAGCGATCTAACAAATCAGATTCAATCATGATCAGTCATGGTAAAATAGTGTAAATTATACAGAGCTTTAGATTAAGTTAATAGGAAATTAAGGATGATTACTGTACTATATCCTGTTATTTTTGTGATAACTGTCTGTGCCCTCAAACCTAGTACAGGTAGAATGACTGGAACAGAATATAATACATCTAAGCAGAGTAGTGTGAGTAATGTGGGTTTTAAATCCTGGTGCACTATTAACAATATAGTGTATCAAGGCCATCTATGTTAGAGAGTCTAACCATCTTTCTCTGCCTCATTTCTGCTATGCTATTTTTCTGCCTTTGTCTAGTTTTCTCCTTCATTCTACTGCCTGCCCTACTCATTGAGGCCTTTCTGCCACTGTTCCTAAAATTCTGGTATTTTTTTTCTCTCTCTCTAGAATGTCCTTCAGTATTCTCTGTAGGGTTGGATTGGTGGTCACAAACTCGCTCAGTTCCTCTTTGTCATCTTGTTTCTCCATTAATTTCTAGTGACAGCTTTGCAGGGTACATCAATCTGAGCTGGAGGTTATTTTCTTTCAGGGCTTGGAATATTTCACTCCAAGCTCTCCTTGATCTGATGGTCTGTGTCAAGAAGTCAGCCATGATCCTGATGGGCTTACCTTTATAGGTAATCTGTTTCTTTTCTCTGATGGCTTTTAGTATTCTGTTTTTATATTGAATTTCTGGTATCTTGATTATTATATGTCTGGGTGTAGATCTGTTTTGGTTGTAGGTGGCTGGAGTTCTGTATGCCTCACATAACTGAATGTCATTTTCTTTTCCCATGCTTGGGAAGTTTCCCTTAATTATTTCCATGAATAACCTTTGTAATTCACCTGTATGTATTCCTGCTTCTTCATTCACATCTCTTATTCTTAAATTGTAGATTCTCTTGTCATCTTCTAGCCTCTGTATTGTTACTGCCTGTTTCCTTGTTATTTTTAAGAGATCTTTCAATTCGTGATCACACATTGCAATCTTGTCTTCCAGTTTTGATAGTCTATCTTTAGTTTTTTATAAGACATTTTGCCAGCTTTCAATGGAGTTTTTAATTTCCTGGTAGTCTCTTTGAATCTGCTTCATGTATTCTATATTTTCTTTATAGTCTTTATCGAATGTTTCTCTCTTTTTTTGTGTGTTCCTCCCTTCTTCCATCTATGTCTTCCTGAGAGATGCTTCCTGAGAGCATTTCTTTTATTACTCTACTCATATCTTGCTTTACTTGATTTAATATTTCAGTTTTGAGCTTGTCTACAAGGTCCTGAACATATCTCTTACTGTCCATTGAAGCCATGTCTGATGTTGCGTGTTTGCCCTCAGTCTCCCTTGTTTTTTCCTCTCCTGGATAAGTGCTCTCAGGGTTCTGGGCTGGGGGCCTCCTCCTACCTCTCTCTCCTGTTATGGTCCTGGCTTCCTCCACACAAGAAGGTTACAGTGCAAGTCCCAGCCCTTTTCCCTGTAGGCCACGGTTCCTCTGAAGCATGCTGGTGAGGGACCTCCACCCTCTCCTGCCTGCTCTTGTCACTAATAGCAAGCAGGGCCTGCTTATGCTGGCCCCTTCCCACTGGGCCCACCAAACTTCAGGTGCCTTCACCCAGTCAGTGCGTGCTAGGTGCAGGGAATCGATTTGGGACAGTTCATTGGGTCCTGGCCAGGGGTGCAGCCCAGTCCAAGAAAATCCCATGAATCTGCTCTGGGGAGGGATCAACCAACTGAAGTCACTGTCACTCCCAGTTCAGGTTCCTCCTGCCTGATTCCAACATATCGCCCATTTGGTTGCGCCCTTCCCCTGGGGGTGGTCCTCATTCCCAGCACTGACTGTGGATTAATGAAGGTTCTTTCACTGGCTCTGCTTTCCTTTGGGCTCACCAACCCCCAACTTCAGTGCTGCTGTGGTTCCTGTCAGTGGTGGCAGGAATGAGTTTGGGTGGCTCTGCTGGCTGGCGCAGATTCAAGCTGGCACAAATTCAGGCCAGTGCAAACTTGGCGGGTCATAGTGAAAACACTGTGTCCTATAATTTTTAGCTGTTTCAGTTGTAGTCCCCATGTGTTTGATGAGCTTTTTTACATTTTAATTTCTTCCTGTGTCAAGAGGATCCATTTTCCTCTGTCTGGGTCTCTCAAGGATGTTTTATTCTGGCATATGAGTTGTTTCTCTCAGGAGGCTTTGTATTTTGTTGCTCACTGATGGGCCTTCTTGACTTCCTCTTTGTTTTTCAACATATATCATTTTATTCCAGCTTTTATTTGTTAATTTGATATTCTAGTGTATGTGTTCAAGTATTTTTCTACATTAAGAAGAAAGTTTTTTTAAAATGTCACATTGTGGTGTGTTATATTTTACTTGACAAATTGTTGCACTGTTTTGGACACAGGGTCCCTGAGTCACTAATTTTCCTAGGTGGGGCTGCAATTTAGAATCCTCCTGCCTCAGGTGCCCACTTTACCCAGCTTCTTATTAGCTCCTGCATTGCTAAACACATAGCAACTTCTAAATTTTCATGATTTTGAGCTATTTCCATTCAATATCTTCAAACACAAAGGGCTTTTGTTAGTTTGGTTTTTAATTCATTTTTACAGTGTGATTCCTGGAAATGGATTGCTGATATTGTACTAAATGAAGCACATCTATTGCTAAATTGCTTTCCAGAAAGGTCACATCATTTTAATCCCCCAGAAGTTTTCCTTTCAGTAGGTTCAGAAAATATCACTCACCTGCAGTTTTTACCATGTATTATTTCTTGGTCAATAGGGATATTTACCCAATTCTGAGCTTCTCCACTGTGTTCCCCAAAGAGTCTACAACATTTAAGTGATTGTAGCTGTTAGTTGTTTTATTTCATCAGAGTCTGAAGACTTAAATAATTTAGCCCAGTGTTTCTAAAAACACGATCTGTTAAACTGCAGATTCAAATTCAGCAGGCCTAGGGCAGAGCCAAGAGTCTGTTTTTATAGATCTTCAGAGGATGCCCATGTGCTTGGTCTCATGATCACAGGAAGAATCTAGATGCCTTCTTGCTTTCTTATTGAATTTTGGATTCTACTCCCTTCCTTGTTCCATTTAGCTTATCTTTTTGCAGTTCGAAAAAAATTACCCTTACTGATGGAGAAGACCAAGCCAAAACAAAAAAAGAGTTGAGAAACGCTGCTTCCTGGCTGCCATACATTGAAATCCTAACAGGAGACCCCAAAAGGGATCTTTCTCTTTCCTTGTTTCTTAGTAGTCTTTCATCCTTAGCATATAGGAGGTCTCAGTTCATACTGAGATTAAATATTATTAAAATTCTCACTTATCCACTTCTCGTTCTTGCTCTTGACTTTGTCTCCATCTCCTGTTGTCATTTGTCAGTCTATTTAAAAAGTTCTGCATGTACCAGGCACAGTGAACAGTCAGGGTGATTTAAAAAAATGTTTTCAAAGACTCTTCCTCATCGTGATAACTGTATCATCAGATTTTGGCTTTGTAGAACCCCTCAAACTTCTCAGGCCATCTTAGGTCTTCCCGCCTTTAACTGTGTCCTTTCATGTGCTGTTCCTGCTTAGCCCCTGCAAACCCATTTTTATGAGGGCTAGCAAAACACGATTTTCTTCCCTACTTTTCCTTCCTTGTCTGTTAAGATCCCCAAATACCACTGCTGTGTATCCCAGGATTAACATCACCAGCAAATCCTAAACATCCCTTCACTACCACAACAGGTCAAATTGAGATGAAACACTGAACAAGAAGGAGGTTGCACCGTAAAATGAAAAGTACCTGAAGTATTACATTATATCCTGTCCAGGGGTGCGTCATCCCCTTGTTCCTTCTTTTTTCTTGAAATCCTCAGCAGAGCAAGTGGAAATGTACCAGTCTGCTTTTAGAGGAAAGAGTTTCTGCAATGTCAAGTGGTTGCCAGCTCTCCCGAAACGCCATCTTGCATCCACAGCGAATCTGTGATCTGTATTGGGAAAACATCTTTTGCTGTGAGAGCACTTCCATTTCTCCTATTTACCCACTAAGTATTTCTTCTTGTTCTTTGTCTTAATTGTCATTTTATATGTCCTACGCATTTCCTGTAGACTTTCCGAATATATTTTATGGCTACATTATATTCCACTAAGTGAGTGTTCTGTAGTTTACAGAAACATTGCATTATTATAATAAATCTGAGTTTCTTCATATTATTTTTTGATAAATGATAGATTTTATTTATATGATTTTCTTGTATCTTGTATTTATTTAATATAGTTTCTATATGTGGTTCTTGGTATTATAATTATCAAAACACATTAATTATAATTGTAATTTTTCCATATATGCATATATCGTGAGCTGCCCATGTCCATTTATCCCTCTCTCATCTTTTTCCCCTGCTTAACTCCATGAGTGGTGGGTCTTAATGAGTAAACTGCTGAAGTGTGTGTGTGTGTGTGTGTAAAACTCTGACTCAGAAATCCTAGTTTTAGGAATATATTTTATAAGATAAATTTTAGTACTATAAAAATGTCAGAGTAAACTGTGTGTATATTTGAAAAAGGAATGAACATACATTTATTTAGATAGAATTAATGATTCATTGACAATGCAAGTTAAGGAGAAATTATCACCAGGGTTTGATATTAGAAATGAATATATTCTTTAAAATTTAAGAGATGAAAAATTAAAATGTCACATTGCTTTGATCTCCATAGGTCTGATTGTCAGCCAGGTTGTATATCTTTCAAAATTTGTTTTACTTATTGTATTTCTTGATTGGTGACTTATCTGTTTGTCTCTTTCCCCTACTTGTCTTTCTACAAATCTCAAGAAAATAATTAGAAAGGCAGAATTCATAGATGAGAGTAATTCTTTGTATATTTGTTATAATTATTTCCTCTGTTTCTAATCTCATGCTTATATGGATTTATACATGTTTTTAAATTGAATATTGTTTTCACATATCCTGCTAAATATTCATCCTTTTATATATTTGCTTCTTTACAGAACCTTATAAAGCTTTCTTGTCATTTTTGTGGTATGGGCACTATCCCATAGGGTCATATTCCTCTGGACCTACATTTAACTCTTTTGTTTTAGAGTTTATGGTTTACTTGTAACCCTCACAGACTGCTTGCAGACTGTGCTTATGGACTACGCCTACATACCTCAGAAAATTGCTTCAAAGCATGGAGTCAAGAGCCAATCTAAGAACACTGATGGGCAAATTATGTTAAATTAAGCCATGTATCAGGAGTTTTGAAAAGAAGACTGAAAATAGTTACATAAGAGTAACACTGGGATTTATGTGAAAGCCACAGAAATCACCTTGTTTTTAGAAACTAAAGTCAATTCTTTAAAAGTGTCAAGAAAAACATTGCATGCTTGAATTATTCGTTTCAAAGCTCAAACATCTCTGTAATGTTGCATTTGTAAAGAATTAGCACAAAGTTCTATATGAACCACTTGGGCATTACGTTAATATTTTATATTCCACAAGAGACTCCTGAAATATCAATATCTTTAGGGAACTGGTTGTGAAATTCATGTTGCTTATTTTAAATGTAGTATAAATGAAGTTTTAGTTATTAAGGAGATTTAGTGCCAATATGGCTTTGGGGTTCCTATAATAGCTTTATGTCCAAGGAGCAGAGCTTTTGGTATCTGTAGTAGTTCTGAAAATTGCTCTCATTTCTGGACAAATGGTAGCTCTCACACCAGTCTCAGGATGACTGTGGTGAGGTCCACAAATGAGCTAGAGCAGCTGGTTAATACCTCTGATAATTAAATCATAACTTTAATCATCTAAAAACGGGAGATTAGGGTGTGGCCAGCCAGCTGGCAAGAGGGCATAACTTGTCAATCATGGAGATCCAGGACAGGTGGGCAGAAAAACATTTCCTGAGGCACCAACCAGAAAATGCTATCTTCACTTGCCTGAGATGAAGCCGGTTTTTGATTGGCTAACCTAGATCTGACGTCATCCTGAAGATACAAAAAAAAAAAAAAAAAAAACCTCTGGCCATTAACTTTATGGTCAGTGTAAGCTCTTTCGGTAGCAGCTCTCAGACTGCAGAGCTACTTGTTTTCCGACTTTAATTGGCCGGCCCTCATTCTGAAGAGCATACTTCTTTTCCTACCTTTAATAAAAGTAAAATCTCACTACTTTTTGTGGTTGCCCTGTCCAAGTCCTTGTTCAGGACAAGAACCTAGAAACAATTTCTAGAGCCCACAGCACCTCAAAGCCCCTGTAAAAATCTGTGTAAAAAACAGAAAAAAGTTGTTATAGGTGTTGGATCTGCATTAATTGCTAAATTATATCTATAACTGTGAATTGAAGGGATTGGAAGGTGAAAAACATAATCAAATCTGGAAAAAATATCATTTCAAATAATGGTTCTCAGTAGGCAAGGATTTTAACCCTCTCCCCTTAGGACATGTGGCAACATCTAGAACCACTCCTGAATGTCCTAATTTGGGAGAGGACAGGGGTACCACTGACATTTTACATTGTCCCTACTACAAACTGCATCTGGGCTCTGATGCTGAGAAGACCCAGATAAAGAAAATTTAAATTGAAGAAACATTATTAGAAGCTGCAAATACCGTATGTACAACTTGTCTCAATCCTCTTGTTCTTATCAATTTAGTCATAGAGATATATGGGAAAATATGATTTCTGCTTATCAAATTTGTTGGACTTCGATTACTAATCCCTAAGATGTAGAATTCATATTCTAGAAAAATATGTTCCATGCTTTTTCTGCTCTCCAAGTGAATGGTGTTTACCTTGTACTGTAGCAGACAGATTAATCAGGTAAAAATGAATTTATAGACTAATAATAAGCCATTGTAATTGCCTCAATACTGCACAGCACAAAATAGAATTTGGCCATGATGTCGTTAATGTGATTAATATGGATAATAAGCAAGATGCTTCAGGGCTCCAGCAGAACATTCATCCTGAATTATCTGGGTTGACTGTCCGTTCCTATTATAGGAGCTGAAACGGAGCCAATTCTCTCCACGCAGCATAGACGTGTGCCAGATGACAGGGTGTAGCAGGCTGCAAGCAGAGAGACAATTAACCGGCGCCGTTATTGTTTCCAGCTAAGAATGTAACTTCAACTAAAGAAAACACAAATGAGGAAGGAAACATGACAGAGTGCTCCATTTATCAGTTTTGTGTGTCTCTGGATGCTTTTCTGAAAAACTGACAGTTAATTTCCTCCTGCACAATTTCAGCACAATTCCTTTTGAAATATAGAACAAGGATGAAATGCAGGTGGAATTCAGGGGTGCAGAGCCTTTTGCTGCTGTGGACCGACAACCCAGGATGCCCCGTTTATGTGGCCAAGGGTGGGCTTCATTTCACGCTGCCTTCATCTTTCTCGACATTCATCAGTGTCAGTTGGTGCTATGGGTTCACGATGGGCAGGAGAAATGAAATATTCTGTAAGTCTGGCAGATAGTTGTGAATACTATTGGCAAGGTACACTAACCACATGGGTATTTGACACCTTATAACATATTTAGCATGTTAAAAAATGAGGGTCTCTTGAAAATATCTTTAAGTGTCGGAAAACATAGTAGCACAGGAAGTTTTAATAAATACACTAAGATTAGTTTAAAGTTACTTCATACTTATGGTAATATAATATAATCAATTAAGTAAAATTAAATATTAGACATAGTATCTTTAACAGATTCTGTTGTGATATAAATCATTTATTTGGTTACTATTTTTCTTCCATTTGATATGATCTGTTCACCAGTGTATAGTAATAGAAATGTAGGTGAATGTAAATTACTACAATTGTGCTTTAGGTCAAGACAACGTAATTGAGTTTGTACTTTAACTCATGTTCCTTACAGATAGAAATGATGGATTAGATAGAAAACTTGAAAACCAAAAATGTATATCCAATCTCAAAAAAATGGATAAACATCATGAACAGAAACTGCACAAAAATGAACATGTTAAACTGGGTTGAAGCCATTGGCTGCTTGGAATCTGGTTCCAGAAACTAGCAATGGTGCCCAGAAGTTCCATTCCTGCTGGGTAAGAATAAGCAGGGTTTCTTATAAATATGAAAAAATAAACGTACACTTACACAAATGCATAAGTTATATTTATTTACTGGGATACGTAAATGAGAGATTTGGAAGAGGCTTCCTGTGTGCGGTCTCTCCAACAGCAGACCAACACTATGAGAAACATTAAAGGCCATTTTTCAGATGGACACAGGATGATCCAGGTGAAAGGTTAAATCTACACAAAGGAACCAAGGGTACCATAAATGGTAAATGGGTAGATGTCATAGATATTACTTTTCAATTTTAAAAATTGTGTCACAAGATCATTTAGTGTTGTAAATCTAAGTGACAATTTATTGTGTGATCTGTAGCACATTTCATTATAAAATGTATAGTGATAATAGTGCAAAGGCATTAGCATGAAAGTATTGTACCATAGGATATGAAGTGGTAAAAGTAGACTGTACGAGATTGAGGATGTGTATGTTTAACTCTCCATCTTCTTCCTTTCATTTTATATAAAGCTATAAAGATGTAAGAAATGATGCTGAGCTCACAGGTGATGAAGACAGGTCCTGAGATGAATTTGACTTATTCAGAGTTATTTTGATGACCCCTGATCTAAACTCTACTGGAAAAGCTGGAGGAAAGAATGGAAAAAGAAATTTTACTGAGATGAGAAGTAAGAAAGTAATAAAGATAAAAGCAAATATCAATGAAATAGAAAACAGACTTCACAGAAAAGTCAATGAAAACAAAACTGATAAATCACTGGCTAAACAGAAGGCACGAATCACCAGTATGCCAGCATTAGGAATGAAAGCACAGGAATTGATCCTACACACATGAAAAGAATACTAGGGGAATACTACAAAGAAATTTATGCTAATACTTTGAAAACTAAAACAAACTGGGCAAATTCCTTGAAAGACATAAATCACCAAAATTGACTCAAGAAATATTCAAAATTGAACCCATAATTTAGAATATTCCCTTAAAAAAAACTCCAAGGTCAGATTGTTTTTGTGGTGAATTCTGCCAAGTATTTAAAGAAACACAAATGCTATGTAATCTTTTTTAGAAAATAATGAAGGCAAAGCATCCTGATTCCAAAAGAAAGTAAAAGCGTTACACTAAAAAGAAACTACCAACCAAAACACTTATTAAATAAAAAAACTGTTAACAAAATGTGATCAGTTTGAATTCAGAAATATCTGAACATGATAACACACCAGCACGATGTGGTTTTTTCCTCTGCTGGAAGATTAGATTGGGAATAAGACAAGTATGATCGTTCTTATCACCTTTCCAGTGTTGTCACGCTAGTCCTACATCACAACAGAGAGAGGAGGGGGAAGAGGGAGAAGGGGAGGCAAGAGGAGTGAAAGGCGTACTGTTTAGTAAGGGAGGGTAAGATGCAAAGCTCCTTTATTTATTGATGACATGGTTGTATGGTGGAAAATTTCATCAACTCTATGAAAAACAGAAACTGTGAGAAATAAAGAGCATGTGAAATAAGAACAAAGGGTATATTGTAACTATTCAGAAAACCTGCTACATTTCTTCTTACTAAAAACAATCAAATCAAATTTGAATTTTGAAAATCTTTAATAGTATCACAAACATGAAATGATTGGGGATAAATTTAATGAAGCATGCATAAGATGTAGAACAAACACTAAAATATTGCTGAGAAAAATTAGGCAAGTCTTATATTAATTGAGATGTACACCAAGTCATGGATAGGCTCAACATAGCTCTCAATTCTCTTCAAATAATCAAATAATCTATTATTCAACATAATCTCATTCAAAATTAGTAGCAAATTTTTTTTAGAAAGTGGCAAATTGTTAAAGTGGATACATTTTGTCAACTTGAGAGGTCTAGAAGCTTAACTAAGTAACTCAGTAGCTCTATATCACAGGGTGTAGAGAACAAGGCTTATCCCTCTAGGATGCTGTTCACTGTGTCAGTTTGAGAAGTTCAGAAGTTTAACTGAGTGAATCAGCAGGGGGCCAGGGGCCCTAGTTTGTAGCATCCTCAGCCTGTGCATGAGGAGGGCATGCAGATGGTGTCAGAGGACACCAGGGGAGCACCTTGCATACCATAAAAGAGAAGGGACTGATTGTTTCTTCTCCGAAGAGCTCCACTCTTTGTTTTCAGCTTGGACGTGGTCTCCTGGCTTCTGGCACAGACTGTTGGGCTTCTGCCTGGGACTCTTCAGCCTTGGTCATACAATCTTCAGCCTTCTGTCATAGTCTTCAGTGTTCCATCACAGACCCATTGGCCTCCTGATACGGACTAGCACCAGACACTGCAGTAAGCTCCAGCCCTCGGGCTGAACCCTTCAGACTCTCTCTGCACGCTCCCTCATCTGACCTTGTGGCTGACCACCATAAGCCAATCTTGCAATTTCTTATACATTTGCATATCTTGTGTTATATCTGTTTCTCTAGTAAACCGAGATATACAAGTGATTGTAAACTTTGTGAAAGAAAAAAGAGATATAAAATAACAAAATAATTTTGAAAACTAAGAATGCACCCTCAGGACTTACACTATCTAAGTTTAAGGTTTATCATCACTGACAGTAGACTGTGTAGTATTGTTTGAATGATAAATAAAATAAAATAAAAAACTGCAACAAGAAATAGATCTATGATTTTTTACAAAAGTGCCTAGGTAACTCTATAGGGAAAAATAACATTTTTCAACAAATGTTGCCATAGTTGGATATCTTTATGGCTGTAAATTATGTATCATTTATCATATGCAAAATTACTTCAAATGGATCATAGACTTAAGCATTCAAATAAAATTCATAGAACTTTTACAGAAAACCAGAAGAAAACCTTTACAACTTTGGGTTTAAAAAATGCACCAAAAATCACAAAACATAAAATAAAATAGTTGATGAATTTTACTTCACCAAAATCAAAAACTGCAGCTCTAGCAAAGAGGACATTAAGAAAATAAAGACAATCCATGGAGTCTGGGAAAATATTTGCAACACCTGTTTCAGACAAAAGAATGGGTAAAAATGTAGTGAGCAGCTATCTGAAAGAAGTCAGATAAGTGACCATAAACTCAAGAAAAGATGGGCAATATCATGGGCCATCAGATAAATACAAAGCAAAACCAGTGAGACACCTCTGTATCTTCAGTAGAATGACCAAAATTAGATTTTCTCAAGGACGTAGTGCAAATAAAGTCTCATGCATGTAGCATAGAGTATAAAAGGACATAAACACTTTGGAGAACTAACATTTCTTGGAAAGGCAAATTTACACCCACCATATGACCTAGCAATTGTGCTCCAAGGTTTTTAGCTAAAGGAAATAAAATGTATGTATGAAAAAGGCACAGATAATAGTTTTATATGCAACCCCAAACTATTATATAGTTATATACAGTAATGCCTCAGTTCATGAATGCTTCTGTTCACTGACAATTTGGTTTGCAAACAAGTGTTCCGCAAAATATTTTGCTTCCATTCACAAACTCCACAAACAGGACAGAAGGCATCTGCTCCACACAGTCATGAACTTGGCCATCTTCTCAAGAATCATGGAATGGATTAATTTTGTGAACAAAAATACCACTGTATGTAATCATTTAAGATCAGCACAAAATATAGGGACCTAATATTAGTTTAAGATGAAACTTGTTTGGACTAGAATTATTACTAATGATGTATACTTTTTTTCTTTTCTATTTTAATTTTAAAGGGAGTAAAACTGAACAGTAAAACGAAACAAAACAGTAACAGGACAGTAGGAAATTGACAATCGTTACTATATTACATATTGTTATCCTCTACGTAGTTACCCAGGCCTGCAAAGTCAATCAAACAACATAAATGTCAGGTTGCTTCCCTACTTCAGCTGCCTCAGTTATGATCATCTCAGCCTGTGCCTCTTCCGGTTGCTTACGGGGCGGGGGCTGGGGGGACAGAGGTGGCCTCCTTGCTGCTTCTCCCCGGCTGGTTTGCTGTCAGAATACAGTAGGAAAACTATAAAAATTAGAGGATCTTACCTATATCCCATTTGACTTTAGAGACTCAAAAGTCCTAAATTCATTAGATTCTGTAATTTGAGAAATATACAGAAATTTGAGTTTTTAAAGTGGGTCTCCTCTGTATTTGTATCTCTGTGCATATACAGACCATCTGTTTTCTCTCCTACTGAAATAAATCTGAAAATGCAAAGTCATATGAAAATAAGGCAAGATTTTGATCACTAGATATATCAAGAAGTTAAATAAAATATATGTGTAAAATATATGTGGTACTAACTCTAAGGTGGTCTTTGAGCTCAGGTTTGAGGAACAGCAATAAATGAAAAAGAGCTGGGGTTACAGATGGGAATAAGTATCAGGTGTTCACCTTTCCTACAAGGGTAAACTTGGATGCTATCACTTGATAGGGAAGCAGTCCTCTAAGGTGCACAGTGAGCTTAGGCAAAGAGAGGACCTCCAGATCAACCTGTAGGTAGGGACAGAACGGGCTGACAGAAGCTAGACAGAGGTGACCGAAGGTTGGTGGGTTTTCTTCAAAATCTGAATGAGATCAACTGGGACTGACACCTGAAGTCACACAAACGCTTCAGTGACATCTAGGTCATCTCAATTTGGAAGACACAGACTATAGCATCATCTAGGACAGTCACAGGCTTTTCTGGCAGCACACTGGCAGGCAGTAGCACTTTTTGGATGAACAAGGACTGATTTGCCGTGACTTTTTCCTTTGCTGAGAAAGAAGAAAGGAAGGACACACTTACTGTGTCTACTGTGAGCTCCTCAGAGGACTTTGCCTGTAACATCCCAGCTCGTTCCCACTATTGCTCACATTTACCTAACAGTTACCTGTATGAAACTGGTGCTCAGAAAAACTCTCACCTCCAGAGGCTCACATATGAAGTCATTAGAGTAAAAAATTAAACTCAGACCCTTCTCCCTCCATTCACTATCTTCTTTCTACACCTTTGCAAGGTCAGAAGGTCATTTATGTCACTATGGCATAAATTGATAGGACCTTTATGGATGGATTCGTATTAGTCAGACTCATAGGAGATCAACTCATTAAAGGTTGTCTAATGTGTAAATATACAATGAGAAGAAAATAAAACTAACATGAAAGGTTAGTGTTGGATGTGGTGGCAGGTGCCTGTAATCCCAGATATCCGGAAGCTGGGGCAGGAGGCTCTCAGGCTGGACCCCTGAGACAATATTTCAAAGTAAAAAGTGAAACAAGAGCTAGATTCTGCAGCACTTGCCTAGCAGGGTGAGACACTGTGTTTACTCCCAGTACTACAAAAAATAAAACCAAACAAACAAAAGCCAGAGTAAGAAATCACTAGAGGTCTTTAACAACTTAGTACAGTTTTTTCATTGAATCCAAGAGTAACCTGGAAAGCTAGATTACATTTAAGATTGCTTGATAGGTGTAAATCAAAAACAGGATGCTCACTAATCTTTAGTACAATGTGCCTCTGTAACAGAGATTGAGGCAAGGAAAGAAGCATACGCTTATAATCTCAGATGCTGGTGCGGCTAAAGCAGGAGGATTACACATTCAAGACCAGCCTGGGAGACTCAGTGAGCTCTTGTCTCAAAGACTATGTATGTGTAAAATATAAATTGTATCCCTATTTGCTGGACTGGCCTAGGCACTGGGAATACAATAGTCAATAAAAATAAAGTCTCTGCTTTTGACAGAGTATTTTAAGAAGGTAGAGTGCAGGATTTAGTGACAGCTTTAGAAATGAAAATGGAGTTGTTTAAACAAGTTGATTTATAGAATACACAATGTGATTGAAAACTCTGATGAACGTTTAAATGTTAAAAAGTTTATAACAGTAAAAAACACATTGCCATTAGTCTCTTTCAAGATATTTTCCCTTTGGACACACTTAGGCCTTCACTTGGGCACTTTCTGAAGCAGCTCTGGAAGTCCTCTATTCTATTTCTCGTGGTGCTGTTGTGGCTGCCTTGATGCTTTGATTCGAAACGTTTACCTTCATTCACAGTCACTTTGACTTGGGAAGAGCCAACCCACAGGGAGCCAGATCTGGTGAGGGAGGGAAAGAGCACATGCTGTGGGGTTTTCAGGAGCCCGCCTTCCACTGGATGGCACTGGCGGTGGCAGTCACTGTATTTTTGATCAGGCCTCATAAAGACACTCACAAAAGAAGATTTGCAGAACTGCTTCGGCAAGTGGCAAGAGCGGTGGAGTAAGTGTGTTCAGGGTGAACAGGGGCATCTTGAGCGGAAGTAATGGCAACATGCCATTTAGCATAATCAATTCTTTTATTTACATTTCCACTGTATATTGTGATTGCAATTGGCACCATACCTCAAATCAGTATACAGTACTTTGAAAGTCTGCAGCCAGCTTGCTGTTATCCCTGAGCATCACCTACACAAGGTAAATCAATGTTGAAAAACTAAGAATGCTTCCCGAATGCCAACAGCGTCCAAAGAATGCTTTACCCTGTGCCATTCCAGAATGAGCCTGCAGCTCCTCTTACCACAGAGGGCACTGAATTCCGTGAAGATTCACTAAATCTCTGAACAAGCCACATAAGGAAGAAATCGTGGTTGCATTTATTGAACTCATATAACAAATGTCACTCAAGTGCATCTCTTCCCAGGAGACCCTAAATTGGCTTCTCTACCAATTTTATGATTTACGTGAAACACTGACTTCCCTGAGGCTGATGTCAGTAAAAACGTGCCTGTTCCCCGAAATCATTGGGGAGTCACTCCCATAAACTCACACCAGGTGTTGGGAGTTTTGCAGGGCTCTGTTACTTGTCTCTTCACTAACAGGGCCCCACAAGCTCGACTATCTCATTCAGTGTTTATCCGAGGACAGTTTTTGCCTGAAATACCAGAAGAAATAAGTGGATTGATGGCTGCAAATTAAAAGCCTTACGGTTGTCTAAGAACGTTGACTCAAAACCTGCTTATATGAGATTTTACCCTGCCCTTGCCCTCTGCTCCCCAGTCCTTGCCAATACAAAATTTAAAAAGAAAAACAAAATCTTTGTTACAATAGGAATTCCCAGCTTTTGCTGTAATTGGGTAGATTATTAGAGTAGATTGAAATCAGTTTCTCCCTTGAAGCAGTTTTGGTTTTAGAGGCTGGGTGGCATACACTTTATACACACTAATCAGCACTTCAGACTTCTCTTCCTAGGGGTAAGGAGCAAAGCCAGCCCCTTCAGTAACCATCTAGGGGAGAGCCGATTGCTAGAGAGCCAGGGGGCAGAGGGGAAATTGAACAGCTTCTGGAACAAGATTTCAGCTTTAACACAGTGCTTCCTAGCCAATGCTTAAGCTCCATGTACCTCAGTTTCCCTGTTTGAATAAAAGACGGACAATAATAGCACATGTACAGCAATGTTGCAAGATTAAAGGGCGTTATTATCTGTAAGACCCTAGAACAGTGCCTGGAAAGAATATATTCTCAGTGCTCACTCCAAAGTGCTGGCTCTTTGGGTCTCCTCTCCTAACACTGCTCTTCCTCCCAACACTGGATCTCCTGGGATTGTGCTCCCTTACAAGGTCATACAAGACACACCATTACCTTGGGTTTTCTTTCTGCAGTTTGGGCAGGATAGTCTCTGAGATTATAGTGAACCTGCAGTCAGAAGACTTAGTTCTGTGCCCCAGTTTTAACTATGACACCTGTATGACCTTGAGTTTGCCATTTGACCTCCTCACTGTCTTTCATTTTAGTAAATGATAAAATGTACTTGCTCTGAGAAATGGCTTTCTCCACAAAAACGATGGTAAAGCTGACTATTTGTATAAACATGGCTTGCAACTGTAGAACTGTGTAAATCTGTATCTGTCGGACACAGCCCTTATTTCTTCAGACTCCTGTTGCATAGAGACTCCTCTGCTACTGGTAAGCTTTAGCATGGGAGGGACCTCTGCTGGCCTCCTCCCAGGAGGCAGCACACTCAGGTTTCCAGTGGGCAGGACCTGGGTTCATGCAGGATGGACTCTCTTTTCCTCACGGGCGCCATGAGCTCAGGCCAGGTGCAACCCATGCTCATCATTTCTTTCCTTCTCTAAGCTTCTTGCTTCTCAGTTGCCATAAGGTCACCCATTTCCCTGTCTTAGTTGCATTTCCTCGTCACTGGGACACAACACCCAACGCCTGCAATTTAAAGGAGTTGAGGTTTCTTTAGGCTCATGTTTTCAATCCATAGTGCATTGGCTCCGAGACCAGACGGCATGGCGGGGGGCACAGTGGAGGAAAAGCTGCTTATGTCATGGGGCTAGGAAGCAGAGAACGAAGGGAAGTGCTCGACGGGAGATACAGATGCCCTTCCGGGCCACATCCTCAGAGACCTGCCTCTCCCAACTGGGACCCTACATCCTAACAGCAAGTCAGACAGAGTGTTTCCATGGTCCAGAGCTCTTCCAAAAGCCCCACCCAGGAGTGCATGAGGTCTTTGGGGGCATTTGTGAGTCATAACATCTCCCTTCCTCATGCACAGGTCAGTTTTCATGCTCTCTCTCTCTCTCTCTCTCTCTCTCTCTCTTCCCTATCACTGGGTACATAGACCAGCCTGCTAATCCTGCAGCAAGTTATAGGAGACTAGTGTGTTTGCTCTCTACCCTTAAGTTCTGCTGTCTTTACAACTCATCCCAAAAACTCGAGAGGAAGAAGTTTCCACTACTGTTGGCTGCATGACCGCCGTAGTATACAGACATCTTCACCTCTGTGGATGACTGGGAGCTGATGAAGAACAGTTTTTAAGTCTACTGTCTTTGTCAGAATCTGGAAAGAGACAGGGATGTCTTCTCATGCCCTACAAAGCTCCTCAACTTGTAGCAATATCTGATGGTTATCAATGTTATTTTCAAAGACCGTCCCTTTCACCCCCTTGCCGATATTAAATCTTCAGAAAGCAAAAGTGAATTTGGCAAGGTATAACTACATTCTGTGTGAAAATAAAAAGAGGGGAAAAGTCTGTTTAGAGAGCCACGTATAAAAACTTTTAACAAGTAACAGATCCTATTTATATAGAGCTATTTTACATGGAGAGTCACCTGGCCACAGTCCCACTGTACCTCCACGCTCTGTTGAGACCATAGCCTGCTCTCTCTGTCTCTCTGTCCACAAAACATACCATAAGCAGTGGAGGCTGGGTTAACACAGGTTTTGTCTGCTAGTAACAACAAATCGAAAAATAATCGGAATAAGTGATACGCTTCACTGAATATCTGTAAGACAGACTAAGCATTGAAAGCACTTAGCAACAGAAAAGATTGAAACCTGCATTCCACTGCCATCTCAGATCAGTCAGAAAGACTGCATTCTCTTAAGCGGGACATGTTTCAGTTCAGAATGTTACCTGTGAAGCTTACAGTTTCTGTTTCTATGGTTCAACCTTGACTGGCACAGATTTTAGCACTGCAAGTGGATCCTTGGGGGAATCTTATGGGTATCTTCTCTGAGTTGGTTTTATGTTACCTGAAATAGATTCTCTGAGGTGATTATCTATAGAGTCACTGATGATTCTGTTCCTGGTAATAAACTGGTGAAGAGCAGTGATGATCGCAAGCTCATGCAATTCATGATTATATTCTTCACCATCCTGAAGCAGCTGTCCTGAAACAAGGGTGGAAAGCTTTTCGGAAGATTCTCTTATAGATGACAACACAAGGGGCTGAGATAATATTACTGGGTAAAATTGTCCTGAATGTGGTAGAGGAGGTGTGATCAACACATATGGTAAATGTTTAAGTTAAAACATTTTTATTACAGTAAAAGACACATTGCCATTAATCCTTCTCAAAATATTCCTCCCTCGTTTCCCAAGTGCTGGGATTACAGGCATCCACCACGCTCTGCGTATGCTCCTTTCATTTCTTGATCCCCTTCCTGGTTGAGAAAGATTAATCTCCCTAGTTTCCATTATCTATCTTTTATTTTGTTCTTTATTTAAAGTTTGGACTTCTGAGCTTGCTACTCTGGTAACTGGCTGTGGCCTGGCAAGCCACGGCCACTCCAGAGTGAGAACCATCAGTGTTTCCTGAGATCCATGCCAGGTTGGACCTTGGAGCGCTGGGAAAACAAGCAGCCAGCTCACTGCTCTGGTGGGCGGCTGTGAGCCTTCCAGCACGCGGGCTAAGAATCACACATCCATCCCCTCCTCTCCCCCTCCCCGTTAGTAAGTGGGAGCTGGAAATCTGAGCATCTCTTGAGAGTTTGACTATATGCAATATGGCAAATAAGGGGGATTTCCTTCTACCATCTCTTTGAAGGCAAATATTTTTATCACTGTTTTGCTCTCTTCTGATTAATGGTATTGCTCTACTCAATATTCTGTTTTTATAAGTTTGGTATTTCCTTCGATTTTGCTGTACCTGATTGAAAGAACTATTGCGAAGAAAAGGAGATATACTATTGTACCTATTACTGTTATCCTGGTAACCTGCTGTGCAGTTCAGTTCCAATTTCACTATACTGTCTCAAATGGCTTTGTTCTGTCTTGTTCTGCTGTATTTTACTACTTTCAAAATAAATAAATAAATAAATAATAAAAAATATAAAAGGAAATAACAGCAACAAAAAAGACCAGTAAGGTACTGAGCAAGCTGAAACATGATATAACTAAACAGATAATGCAATTAAAAAGCACAAGGAGGAAAAGAAAGTGCTCTAAAGGATATAACTGCACGTATGTTTAAGTGTGTAGGATTGATACCATGTTGCTAAGTTTTTGCTGGATCGCTGAACAGAACTGTTTGTAGCCTCACTGTTTGAATGTCTATTTTGTATGCTGTAATTTTGTAAGTTGAACAACTATATCTAAGAAGACAATACATAATTTATCAACTAGTGACTTCTTACTGTTTTTTTTTTTAAATTCTGTATTGTTTCTACCCTTTTTTTCTGTTTTGCTTTATTTCTCTTTAAAAATAAAGTTTGGGCTTCTCATCTAAAAAAATACTCCTCCCTCCCTTGGAGCACATTTAGGCCACTGTAACTGCCGTTGTATGAAGTAGGTCTGTGAGTCCTCTTTTGTGAATGTCTTTACAAGGTATAATCAAATCTAGTGAATCTACTATGGTGCACCTTCCTCCACCTTATGCAGGGCATCTAGCTCTTCCCCAAAGTCAAAATTGCCATGAAAGGTGAACTTAGAGCATCAAGCAAGACAGCCAGAATAGTACACTTGTGAAAGAGAACTTCCAGAACTGCTTCAGAAAGTGGCAGGAATGATGGGATAAGTTCATTTTGAGGAATATTAATAGCACTGTGTTTTTTACTATAATAGTTTTTTAAAATTTTAACATTCACTATATGTTTTGTTCACAGCTTACATATTTTATGTTAGTAACCACTAAGCAGGGCTTTCCGATAGCCACAATTCACAGATCTAAGAACCAAGGGGCTGGAAATGTGGTCACTCTTCTCTACAAAGAGGAACCAGTGAAATTTCCCGCCCTGTACTCATGACTCATGATTCTGGTGCTCTTAGACGTACTAATCTCCAAGTGTGGCGAGCTTCCATCAGAAGAAACAGCAGTGGGTCTGCATAACTAAAAGTTGAGCTACTGCTTAGCTCTTCAGACAACTATGCCAGGAAATCATCTGGTGAAGGGTGGCTGTGCCAAATGACTCTGGTTCTAAGGGGAAAATGGGCCATGGGGAGTCAGGAGGAGGGTGCCTGCAATGCAGGAGACCCCAGGGGTACCTCCTAGCTCTCCATAGTCTGTCAACAGAACTACATCAAAACCATTCAGGCAGGACTGCTATTAATGGCCCAAAGTTTTCAGAAATACAGTAGGTGATATTATCAAGCTTCCATGTTACAGCCACAAAAGGCCTGAGCTAATAAATTTTAAAAGAAGAGAAGTTTTGGAGGTTTCAGTCAATGGTCAGTGGCCCAAAAGCAATGGCTGCACAGTACATAAGCACAGAAGTGTGAGACACAGAAAGCTGCTCATTTCGTGGTGGCTGGGAAGCAAAGAAAGAGGAAAAGGAGGGGTGAGGGTCCCATGTTCCAACCTAACTGAAATATTTCAACTAACCCTAACCTAACCCTAACCCTCCTACCTTTTAAAGTTCTACCAGCTCCCAATAAACACCACTGGCCTAGAGACCCAGTTTCTACCTCTTGGGTATTTGGGGGACACTTAGGCCAACTGCAGCACCATCCAAAGGACCTGCCGAGGGCAAAGGGGTTAGGGAGTATCAGTGGAAGACAGATTTCTTCACCAACTATGAAAATGTATTGAGTTATTAGGAACAGACAGAAACAGTTTGAGTTTTCTTCCTTTTTTAAATTCATCTTTTCCCTGTTCCTTTCTTTCATCATACAACATGGCTAGGACCTCAACTACAGCTACTACAGATAGCAAGACGAATATGTGCCACTTGGCTAGAAGATGAACACCTCCAGGTGGGTAAATGGGTTCTGTCTCTTCTTTGGGGTAAAGCGCTACGCTCTTTTCAGCTTTATGAGGAGTTTGTGGCATGGTGGTAGACAGGAGCCTCTACTGTCTTTATTTGTAAGTTTCACCTGGTTGCAGGGAGTGGATGTAGGTAGCAAGTTGAGTATGAGTGGGATAGAGAAGACTTGTACTGGGTCAGCTCAGCTAAGCTGAAACTACATTTCCCAGAATAACTTTCTGCGGATGCCCCTGCTGCTCCCCTGTGAGCTTCCAGCAGCAACAGGTGGCTGCTGCTCCAGCTCTCACCACATCCTCCTTTAGCTTCTCTGACTCCCAGGTAGGTGTCGTCCAGTTTTGCCACAGAAGAATATGTCACCAGTGAGAGGCTGAGGGCGACAAGTAAGCAACCTGAGTCCCACTGATCAGGATTCCAGACCACCTTCTCTTCCCTCAAGTCACACTTTTCCTTTTTGCTTCTGAACCTGACCCCACTGACTTAAGATTCAGCACAAAGCAGAGAACAACAGTGTGACTGGGACTGTTTGCCCAGCTCCAATAATTGTGTGTTATGCCATATCACATAGCACATGTCCACACACAGCACACGTGCATACCACACACACACACACACACATACACACACACACTAGCCTCTAGAATGATATTTGGCAAGTTGTGGGGACTCAAAACATGTACATTGAACTCAGAAAATAGGATTAATTGAAGAGGTGGTCGGCACAAACATACTTAGCAGCTTAAAAGCAAGACGAGTTTGTTATCCCACAGCTCTAGAGGTCAGAAGTGGAATAGGTGTGGAATTTGTTTCCAGCACTCAGAGGCTGAAGTCAAGGTAAGAAGCAGGGTGGGTTCCTATCTGGAGGATCTGGAGGACATCTTGCACCCAAGTCTGCTTTGTGTTGTTCGCAAAACAGAGCTCTGTCTGTGGGTGCTGGTTGGTTCCTGGCTATTGGTAGGGGTCGTTCTCAGCCAGCACCCCTAACCCATGGTCCTCTTTATCTTCAAAGCTCGAAAGGACTCATGGGATTCAGCTGGACCCGCCTGAGCAATTCATGCTTTCCCTTTATCTTTAGCCTAGCTGATTCATCACCTTAATTACAAGTGTAGAGTCCCTTACAGTAGTACTTAGGTTAGTATTTGATTTAGTAATCAGATGGTAGAAATCTGGTGGGAACATAGAAGTCACCTAGCTCAGACCCAGTCATGTTTAGTCTTAATTTGAGAGCTTAAAGAGTAAGAGGGAGACCCTAGAGAGGAAGGCAAGGCCAGGTCATAGGCAGACTGACATCATGTCATGGAACAGAGTCTTCAATTTATAGGTAATCAAGCAGATTTCACTAGTTGGATTGTTGCATGAATGAAAAAAAAAAGGCTGGACAGTTATCATAGGTTAAGGATAAGATGAGAGTGATGATAGAAATTCATAAAGTTCTGCATTCCAGAAACGTACACACAGTAAAATAAAGAACTAAAGAGTTCTTGGAGACAATTTCTAAGTTTGTGACAGCAAGAGGGTACTGGCATACCTTGGTATTTGTTCTGGAGCTCAATGTATTTGGCACTTCACACATTTTGACTCAAAAGTCTTGTCCAGTACTCATCCTTGTTTGGTCCTGGATGAGAAGGCCAGAACTTTTGGTGTCTTTGCCTCATGATTCATTTCCAGCCCAAACAACTCTTTCGGTATCTGTCATCTGTAGTACTGGAAGCTTCCTGGAAGCCATTAGTGATGAGTACCGAGGTAGCACTGCACCTGAGAGTGCGATGGTGCTGCTGAGACGTGACACACAGATCTTGGTGAGGACGGCAGGGCATGAAAGCCTCTGCTTTGGACAGAGCCTGCTAATGTACTTGAGATATGTGCAGGAAATGCAAATCTGTGTGTCTGCGTGTGGACGAGAGAGAGGGGTTGTTTTGTTTTGGGAGTTTGAACTTAGGGCATTGAGTTACATCCCCAGTATTTTTTTTTTAATTTTTTGTTTTAAATTGTGAGACAGAGTCTCACTAAATTGCCCAGGTTGGGCTATAAATTTGATCCTCCTACCCCAACCTCCTGGAAGGATGCAATTACAAGGAAATGCCACCAAGCCCAGTCACCTTTTTTTTTTTTTAACATGATAGTGGGGTAACAGTTTAGAAAGAGCAAAAGAGTAGATTTATTGCAATATTTAAACAGTGGAACTACTTGGAAATAAACAGATGAAAATTAATACTCCCTAAAATTAGTTTATATTGTTATGAGAATGCCAAATGGAAGACTCTTTGTACTGAGGAATCTAGAAGGCAACTACTTTATTATGCTAATGGGCTGGGGAACAATTCAAAGTGTCCAAATCACCATCCATGACTGAGACTGAAACAGAAACTTACATGCATTTTGTAAGCAGGAAGTACAAAAGCTGATAGAAGGTTATTACATGATTGGTTCCATATATTGCCAGTCAGGTCATTCTAAATAGATTTACTTAAAAGGAATTGTTTATCATTATGTGGGAACTTTCTGGGAAAGAGAGGAGGGGGCTTCTTGCAGGAAAAGCAGAGTTAAAAATGTTTTTGACTGGGCCAATCTGTTCTGGACCTGAAGTCCTTGAAGTAAGCAACACAGCTAAACTGAATCAGTGCATTATCTGGACACAGACAGGCAAGGCTGACCAGGTTAGCAGGCTAGCCAGATAACAAGCAGCAGGGTACATGGTCACAGGCCTCTAACTGACCTCTAGCATTTCCTATGAAATATTTATGCATGGTATTCTATAAATGTGCCCTTACACTATAATTGTACCCCAACATTACAAACCTCAGAGATTACTGAGGGGTCCTTAGTAACTGAGTATGTATAATTAGGTGGTTAATTTCAGAGACTATTTTGGATGCAAATTGCGTCTGGTTATAATATCAAATGCCCTTTAACTGTGCTCAGCATTCTGTTGCTCTCAAACTTAAGAATATAGATAACAGAGTTAAAAGAAAAGAAAAAGAAATGGAAGTTATTTAGTAAATAAAGAATTGAGGCCATCTCTTTCTCTCTGCACTCCACATCTATCATAGCTTCATTTTTTCTTTTTTTGGCATCTGCAATGTTGCATATGAAGAAAAACAGATACTACATAACAAGCTTGAGAAATGAGCCCCACAGCATAAACCACTCACAGGAGAATTAGAAAATTCAGAAGCAACTGTAGAATCCTGCTGCCATTACCTGCCGGAGGTTGTCTAGAGTAAAGCATTAACGACAGTGGTCAAATTCAACCTTTTCTAAAGTAGAAGGTTATCAATGTTGATAATTGATCTTACAAATCATGAAGTGTTTAATGTATCTTAAGGAATTAGAATAGAAAATCAGTGTATCTTAATTAAAAACTTAATTACAACACGAATTAGTTGCCATGCAGATACCAGATTTTCCTGCTGTTACAGGCATGGCTAGAAACTTCAGTTTTCTTCCTTTGTGCATTTTGATAATTCATTGTCACTTGTAATATTTCAACAAAGGGGCGATCTTGTTAGACTTGTCTCCTCTTGAAGACGTTTTCCTCAGAAAGTTAGATATAGCACAACTCTCTCTCTCACACATGCCACACACATGCACCTCACAAAAGGCTTTTGTGCCCACTGCATTCATTCAGATTTGGACTTTAAGCACCCCTCTCAATCCTCAGCAAAATAAACTGAAAATTCTTCATGTTTTGTCTTCAAAGACAAATTCCTACTTTTCTTTATGCTCTTGGAAAAATATTTCTATTTCTTTCATTAAAAGCGAGCCACGAGGAAACGCTTCCCTCTGCGCAGAGAATGGGGAGTGATCTGCTGGGTTAAAGAGAGCCACCAGCCGCCGGTGCACAGCTTGTCGGCGGGAGTTGCAGGCTGTTTCCCGGTCCACTGAAGGGCTGATGGCGTGCAGCTGAGATCAGGGTCTCAGCCATGTCCTGACTTCTCATTTCGCTGCCACCACCCTTGCTGTGGAACTGCATTATCTCCCACCTGGACCGTCCTCACGGCCCAGTAACTGGTTTCCTCCAAATCGCTCTCCTTCTGAACCTACAGCTTCACAGTGCCCCTAGGAGGTCATTTCCCTTAAGAGCCGTGTGGACCCTGCCCCATCTCCACTGCAGAGCTTGAACGCACGCCAGTGCCCACCAGCTTAGGCCCCACTGCTGCTCTGCCGCCGTGAAAGTGCTGCCCGCCACCCCTTGTAGAAGCCTCGTCCTTGTCCTCCCCTTCCCTCTGCACAGTCACAGACTCTCTCCTTCCTGTCCACCCAATCAGCTCTGCAGTCCTCTTGTCCCCACCTCGGCCCCATTTCCTCCTCTACCCACTGCACTTCCATCTTGACTTGGGCCAGTGCTGTGGATCAAACAAAGAAAGTGCCACTGGCCACGCAGTCTTTCCCAACCACGACCTCTGCATTAGCATCCTTCCCTGACCTCCACCCTGCCCTTCTTGAGGGAGCCGAGACCTTTCACTCTGGCATCCTTTTGTGGCATGTATCTTATTCTGCTTCTTATCATGGTAGCTATTTTGTGTGTTGATTTTTTTCCCTTAGAATAATGTTTTTTAATTCCTTTAATTCTTGTTCGTTTTGTGAAGGGAACAGAATTCAACATCCAATTACAAAAGAAATGAATTATCATAACTAATTATAGTATTAAGTATGCTTTGAAAAATTATAATGGCCCTATTGGGAATTTCCCCATCAACTGGAAAGTGTTAGCACAGTAGATTGCACTATGTATATATATATATACTGCTTGGCTAAACGTAACACCTGTCACATGGTTTGTGCTCAGTAGATGTTAGCTATTTTTATGATTATGATAGCTTGTTGAGAATAAGACTGTCAACTACTGGATGCAATACTCACAAATGACTAGTCCATTAAATGATGTGGTTTTTACCTTATGGTGGATTTAAAATCATGAATTTTCAGTAATGATAATCAATAGTAACAATATACTTCTTATTTTTTATGAAGTCGCTTATGGGTTTGAAGAATGAATGATGTAGTAGCCGAGAGGGAACAATATAAATCAAGGCTGTGTGGTGTAGGAGCGTCCGGGAGAGGGAGGTGATTCCCTTCACTCCCTGGAGGTTCGCTGAGCTGAACTGGTGCACTGATTTATTCCACGCACTGGGGTGTCACAGCAAGGTGCATACGTGGTTAGCAGTAAAGTTTGAGTGCTTTGATGCCTTTCTTCACTGAGGACAGGAAGGGTGGGGGATGCTGGCAGTCTGGAGCCATAGCAGATGATTCTTAGAGGAGTTGAATAAGCCCAATGCAAAAACAATAGTTTGTAAATTAGTCTGTTTGGAACATAATGGGACAGAGCAGAGAATGGCATTTTCAACCTTAAATCTGTGTGACAGATATAACTGTATAGCAGTTTTTAAGATCTCCTGGTCACTTTTAATACACAGGCACTCAGCATGCCAAAAAACATACTGTATTATTTTCTGAACCCTAACAGGGGGTAGCAATGACTGTGTAAGCTGACTCTGGCCATAGCTGGGCATTACTGTGGCTTCAGAATTAGATTGTTTTCACACTGAAAGAAATATACAAGATCCTTTCATCCTAGTTCAACGAATCGGACAAACAGCTATCTTAGAACTTCAAGTTGTTTAACCAAAATCACCCTGTGTCGTCTCAGGCCTTGAGTAGAAAAGTTAGGATCTCAGGTGTAGGCTCCGTAACAAAAGGACACATGGATGATGTGAAACACCCACTGTAACTTGGTAAAAACGTCTGTGTGATAAAGTGTTCAGGGATTCTAAAACCACCCGGTGTAGGCTTTTTCTGATGTCTTCGGTTATTCGTTAAGAAGGCTCAGAAATTGATCTAATGTTAAATAAATAAAACAGGAGACCACACTGGGTCACCTCTGTTTAGAAAAAGTTATAAATGTTTTCTTGGCAGATGTTTCTAGAAAGATGTAATCCAAGGGGTCACGACCATAGGAATATACCATCAAATCTAGATGAAAATACTATCAAATAGTCTGGAAAATATTACAATGCGTCTTAACGTTAATTTGACTTTTTTTTTCTAAAAGAAAAAACTCAAACTCTGCCTTCTCTGTGACATGTGGGAAGTCCCCAGGAATCCTATCGCGTGCAGACTTGAAATGGGTAAGAGACAGGCCAGGAACTAGGAGTTCCAGTTACCCATTCGCTGTGTTAAGTTTTTCAAAACATCTGGCCCTCTATGTCATTTTTTAGTGCCTTATCTTTATATTGCAAAACAGTGTCACAAATAATTTTTAGGACACGATTAAGATTTTTAAACAAATACCCAAGCAGGTTTCCAGTTGGCTGCTGCTGCTGGGTTCTCTGCGGGGGTTGAGGATGTCTTGTGGAAACAGGTCAAGTGTGTGACAAGAGCTCTCCTTTTTGCTCACAGGGACAAATCTCAGTGACCTTGTTTAGGAAGAGTTGATCTGGAGGTTGTGGGGCCCACAAAGGCTTCTGAGGGGAGGCCAGCAGGCTGTGAGCTGAGTTAGAGGAGGTGGCCTGGGAGGAGGCTGGGGCGGTTTCTCTTTGAGGAGGGGAATGGCAAGCAGGAGGACTTGGGAGGAGCAAGGTTGGGGAGGGACAAAGATTGCTGCTGCACAGAACGTTAGCCAGACTATTCTGAGCTGTCTTCTTAACTCAACCTTAAACTTGGCCTCTTTCTCTCTTTGGCCTACTCAGCCCAGAATCCCCTGCCCTTGGGGTCTGACCAGTTGGGGTGCCAACAGCAAGAATCGCGCTGCCCTTGAAGCCTCCTTTTAATTCCCACCACTGATACCAACTCTGTTTGTTGGGTATGAATCCCCACTTGTCCTTGCTGTATTCGGGTTGGGCTCAATCTCTCTTTCTCTTATTGTGACAGCTTTGACATCTACTGCAAGAGCAATGTGGAGAGTAGGAGGAGCTCGAAGGAATCAGAGATAAAAGGGGCAGGGACTCCAGGGCCATATTAAAGATTTCAGCCTCTGTTCAAAGAGAATGGAAAGGCATTGAAGACTTCTAAGGCACCTAGTGACATGATCAGATTTTCATTTTCCAAAGGTCATTCTTGCTTTTAACAAAGAGCAACAAATCCATCTTAAAAGTCCTTTGCAATATATAAAAGGACACGAAAGAAATTGAGCACACTGATACATATGCAAATCTGTACTGTAAGAGGCTGAGGCAGATCTGAGGGATTTGAAATCTTCTTCAGCCTACAGCTATAAGCACTTCGCCAGTCCGCAGTCCCCAACTTTAGTGCACCCACAGCCGAGAGATAGATATGAACAAGGACTGGCTGTGATTGTCTCAGCTAAGGAATTCTGCTGCTCCTTGGGGGTGCGGGGTGTAGGTCTGTGGCCCTTTGCTCAGTCCTTGGTATGAGCTCTGGAGGGAAAGTGCTTGCTCAGGGGAGAATCCATACCCAAGATTCTCTTTGAAGATATGGTGATGTTAGACATTATTTGGAGAAAGGTCCTTGCTAACTAGGTAACCTAGTGGGAGGGGGATGAAGGCAGTGAGAATTCATTAGGGACTGCAGGGCTTTAGGCAGAATGGATCCCTGAGTTAGTAGCAGAAGAGCATTTGTTGAGAGAAATAAAACCAAAATAAGTCCTGGATAAAGAAAGGTCCAAGTGTTCCATATTGTGAAGCCATAACAGGTAGGGGACAGGGAGAGAGAAGCAGGTACCTGAAGTCAGAGCCCATTTGCCTTGACAATGGACTCAGGATGGGAAAGAAAACCTGAGACCCCAAGACCCAGGTGGAAGGTATAACAGCCAGTCTCTCCACTGGCCGTGAGTCTACATGCTGGTGTCCCCCACTGGGACTGAGTGTATCGGTGACCTTAGTGTCTTAGGAAAGCCTCTGAGTACTACCCTCTGTCTCCAAATACTGCTTCACTCTGATTCACAGAGACACACTTACTCACATGCACAGCTTTTCTTTGGCTTTTCAGAAGAATGCCTTAAAAATACGTTTTTCCTGGGCTGGGGATTTAGCTCAGTGGCATAAGTGCCTGCTTTACAAGTGTATGGTCATGAATTCGATCCCCAGTACCAAAAAAAAACTTTTTCCTGATTAGAACTTGCAAATACAAATATGTCATCTCATTACTAAACCTGTCCCACCAACGACCTTGTGTTTCTTTTTTTGTTGAAAAAAATTGCTTATATTACCTTCCACAAGGTTTTCCTCCCTTGGGTTAGACATTGTTTTTCTGTTCATGGTCAGCTAATGAGCAGAACAGATAAAATGTCTAGCATGGGAATTAGGTCAGTGTTGGTAGGAAATGTTCAACTTTATTACATGACTTCTTTCTTGGCGATTTTAGATATTTTTTCTGATTTGGTTCATGGTATGTTATCTTGTTCCATGGTGTTTCAAAATAAGAGCGAGTATTTGACAGGTGGGAACCTGAATTGTGCTTAATAATGCTTTTCCGATGAGTTATAGGGGTATTTTAAGAAAATGAGCTGGGTGTGCTTTTGTACTCTCTCTGTATGACTAACTGTGACACTAATGACAACAAACAGAGGGCTTGTTGTCCTGCCAGTACAAGCCAATATTATAAATGTCATTTCTAATTCATTACATAAAAGCAGGCTGCAGTCAAGGCCTGCTAGCATGGTCATCACTAGGTACCAGCATTTTAAAAAGCTGGAAAATAGTAGCAAGAATAACTAACATCACGTGGATTTTCCCCCTCCCACCACTTGCTCTGTGGGTGGCAATCAGCAGGGGACAATATGCAGCAACTGACCTTTATAGAAATGAATGAGCCTTAGAGCTGAGCATCGATTGGTAAGAATTTTGCTTTCATTTAGCAGAAGGAATTGTGATTTGCTATTTGGATCAGAAAAGATTGACACAATTAGAGTTTTAATTAGAAATGTGAGTCTTAATTACCTGTTTGTCACTCCTGCTTGATGTCAGTGGAAATGGTCCTGCTTGTGATTCTTAATCCATACTTCCACCCCCAACCTACCTCCTATGGCCAATTAAATTGGTTGGACCAAAACCTAGGACAGTTAGTACTGGAAAATCACCTAATGGTAGAGGGAGTGTCACAGACTAAGAACATAGATAATTATATTATCTATAATTCAGAAAATGGCTTGCTTTTGTGGGAGGTGGCTATTTAGAGGCATCTGAAGAGTCCTTTTATGGTTTCACTGTAGGTAGATGATGAAGTTGACTTGCACAGAACATCCATTTCCATCCCTACCATGTTGTTCCCAAATCCTGGAGTTTTTTAAACAGCCATATTGCAGCCCAGAGCGTCACCACCCTGACTGGGGCACTAGGGTTAAGGTAACGCCCCCTTACACACAGACACACGCGCACACACACACACACACACACACACACACAGCCCCATAGTTTACAACCTCACTGATCAGTACGATGCCTACTACATAGTTATAGACTGACAGGTTGATATGATGGTCAAGAAAGGACTTGGCCCCAAGATCCAAGACCTGGGATCACCCAAACTCACCTATGTTTAGGCGGCATTTGAGAAAGACTTTCTAAAAAGCCAAATGATTTAAATGCAGTAGCACAAAGCCATCAGCGCTCACTATTAACGTTCACAGAGTGTGACTACGTACATGCCTGGGCTAAATGCTTTTCCAAGATTCAAATCTCAAGCCCACCTCTATAAGGTACTTGTCATTATCCCTGTTTCCTCAGTGCGAAAATGAACTACCTCACCTAAGTTATTTTGGGTAAGCCCACAAAGTCATCAAGTAGCTGAATCTTAGCTCTGCACAACTCCACAGCCCAGACTTGTAAACATTTCTTTAGACCACAGGTTCATTTACAAACTAGCGTGCACCAGAAATTGCCCATATTCCAGAGAAAACAGGACAGAGAATATGCATCAATAGTGGAAAATGCAAGGCCTGGAACGTGCGTGAAAGAGAGGGGCAAGGCTGGCAGAGGGCCAGCAGTACAGCAAGCATCTCTCAGTCCTTCCCAATCTACCATCACATCACCTTTTTCTCACTGTGAACATCTGGCTTCCCTCTGAGAAGGACCCCTGTGATTGCACTGGGCTCACACAGGGTGATGGTCTCTCTTCATCTCAGAATCTCTGATTTAATCATAGCTGCAAAGTCCCTTTGACCATTTAAAGGACCATATTCACAAGTTCTGAGCATCAGGATGAGGACATTTGGAGGGGCCATTATTTAGCTACCAAAACAATAAAAATCTAAGAGGCTGTAAATCCAACCTTCTGCCCTAATGAGAATGGTCACAATCCCAAAGATTGATGATCATCTGCATTGTGCAGTATGAGACATGAAAATTGTTACCGTACTTAGTACGTGATCCTAACAATAGAGAAGACAGAGCGCAGTTGCCATGACAAAGTTTTAACAACTTGTGTTTTCTTTTAACCGGTGATGTGAAAAGCGCATGTTTCTCTGATGGTTCTGCTGGTTTTAAGGTCCAGTTCACAGTGGAGGGGAGGGCAGGAGGGGGGAGGCTTCCCCCTCCCTCGGGGTGACTCTAGTCTCTTCTCCCCTCTCTCTACTCCATGGTGCTGTGCTTTGCTTCTTGACCATTCTGCATTCCTCTGCGGTTCTGTCTGCAGCGGCTCCTGCTGCCACTCCTGCTCCTGCTTGCTCCTGCTGAGTGTCTACACCATCTGTGGTTCTCTGTAATGGTGTAGAGTCATCATGGTTGAATTTCTTTGTACCTGTTCCTACTATAGGTTATTCACGTGAGCGCCCTAGTTAGCACTGCTCCTGGACTGTGTGTGTGCTGAGACTGAAGCTGGCTCCCTGCCGCAGAATTCCTAAAGCTTAAGCCAACCAGGCCTCTGTCCCTCCCAGTGAAGAATCTGGGGTCTGTTTAGCTGGGCAGCAACTCAGAATCACCATCAGGGCCTAATTCCCGCCATCTGTTCATGCTGCCTTAACATCAGACTTGGCCTTGGAGCGTCTGGAGTGCTATAGTACCTCCCTGGGTCTAGCCCACGTCTTAAGTGGAAGGCAGACGAGCCTCCAGGCAGAGGGCCCAGCTTACTGTCTCTTCCATAGCCCGGCCCCAGATCCCTCTTTGGGACTTTACCTGAACTTCATCTGCTAGAACTAGGCCTGTTGTTGCTCCAGAAATAAGAAAGCTTGGGGAATTGAGCAGTGCAGCCTTCTGGAGGTCTACTGGGAGAGGAAAACAAGGGAAGAGGAGGTTGTAAATGTTTGTAGGTGGCTGGGCCATGGCCCTCAGTCAGTCTGCTCTAGGACGTCATGACCTGGATCCTTGGGTGCTTGAGCCAACGAAACCCTTTATTATCTAAAGGAGCCAGATAAGCATCTCTGAAGGTGGATCAGTATGCTGAAAAGGCCCCCCCTCCAAAAAAAGTCAGGCTTGCTAATATTTGCCACAGTACTTGGAGATGTGTCAGAACTGCAGTTCAATGAATGCAAAAAACTATAGAGTGTATTTATACCAAGATGACATCCCTAAGGAAAGTTCACTGGTACCATTATATTCTAATATGATGCTTTGGCCTGGTTTCACTTTTCACTGACTGATGAAGCTAGCCAAGGTGGTGGTGACAGGACTTATTTACCTTTACAGATGGTGAGTGACACAGCACAACAGGTGTGCTCCCAGGAGCTGCCAAGGGGCCGGGGCCCAGAACCAGCATCCAGCCTGTCTGCTGGGCTCCTATTTAAGAGGGGCCCTGCCCGGGGCCACCCAGCCAACAGCTGACAGTCTCTGTCTTTCCTTTCACACACGGAAGATAATTTCACACAACTAGGACTGTCTCCAGAAACATACGTTCTATTTATATTTTTAATAAATGCAAATTGGATGTTAAGAAGGAAAATTTCTAAGCTGGAAGTGAGGAAAATCCAATGTTTGTATGTCTGTCTTAGTGACGGCTAAAATATACTCCATAGCTGACAGAGCTACTTGTTAAAAATGTAGATCTGAACACCTTGAGACTGTTTATTTTTAAATACTAAAGATGCTAATATCTTCGGTGAACCACAAAATTAATAACACAAGTTGGATAGTTACGTTGCCATAGTAACTTCAAACTCAGGCTTGATTTTGATGTTCTTTATGTTCCTGCTTTTTAAAAAAAATCCTAATAGTTTTTCACTGCTGAATTTTTAAATTTTACTTTCAAGAAAAAGAAAAAAAAAAGAATGAAAACAACAGTACAAAATTTCAAAACAAGACTGTGGGACAGCAATGCTGTTACTACACCATGCACTGTTTCCTTCAAAGAAGTTGCTCATATTACAAGATTTAGGCATGAAAAATTGATCAGACATTATAGGTACAAACCTTTCTTTTCAGTGAACCAATAGCAATTAGTAGTATAACTATCTTAATTATTTTGTGTGTATATATGTATGTTTTGTTTTGTTTTTGCTTTTCTCTTTCTTCTTTTCTCCTTCCCCCATCTTAGTTTCTCTCCCTTTCACTACACCTACTGTACATTTTGGATCCTATTTACCTTTTCAGCTTCTTACACTAGGGGACAATACGATGTTCACACATGGGAGTCTGATTTATTTCCCTCATGAGTATGGTCTCAAGTTGCATCCATTTCCCTATAAATGTCTGGAGTTTATTCTTCCTTATAGCTGAGTAGTACTCCAATGTATAAAAAGACTACATCTTTTTTATCCATTCCTTGGTTAATGGGCATTTGGATTGTTTCCAAGATTTAGCTATTACAAATTGTGCTGCTATAAACTTCGGAAACATATATCACTGTGGTGTCATGTTTTCAATTCTGGGAAAATACCCAGAAGGGGAATAGCTGGGTCAAATGGGACCACTAATCCTACTTTCCTGAGGAATCTCCTCACTGATTTTCATAGTAGTTGAACCAGTGTACACTCCCACCAACAGTGAAGTATTCCTTTTTCCCCACATCCCCTCAAGCATTTGTTATTGGTTGATTTCTTGACGATCGCCATTCTTATCGGGATGAGATGGAATCTCAGTGTTTTTTTTTTTTGCATTTCTCAAATGACCAATGAGGTTGAACATTTTTCATATATTTATTTGCTATTTGTATTTCTTCATCTGAGAAGTATGTGTTCATCTTAGCTGCTCATTTTGGAATTGTGTCTTTGAACTTGGGGGGGTCTGATTTTTTTTTTTCAATTCTTCATATGGTGTACATATAAGTCCTTTGTCTAAGGGATAGTTGCCTAAAATTTTTTCCCACTCTCTGGGTTGTCTTTTTTCTCTGTTGGTGATTTCTTTTGATGTACAAAAGCTTTTCAATAAGATAAGATTCCAGTTGTTGAGTTTTTGAAGTACTTCCTGTGTAGTCTGGGTTTTGTTCATGAAATCTCTGCCTACCACTATGTCTTAAAGATTTCTACCTAATTTCTCTTCTAGTAGATTTAATGTTTCTGTCTTAATATTTAGATTTTTGACCCATTTTGACTTTAGTGTATTTCATGGTAGTAGATATGGGTCTAGTTTTAGTCTTTGGTGTGTGTTTGTAGTTGTGTCTGCATCTTCTAATATGTTCCACTGGTCCTCAGGTCTGTTTTTCTTACCA
This sequence comes from Hydrochoerus hydrochaeris, assembly GCA_004027455.1. NCBI lineage: Eukaryota > Metazoa > Chordata > Mammalia > Rodentia > Hydrochaeridae > Hydrochoerus > Hydrochoerus hydrochaeris. The sequence continues at coordinate 347,889 of PVLA01001259.1, forward strand.
GTATCATGCTGATTTTATCACAGTAGCTTTGTAGTATAATTTTAAGTCAGGGATTATGATGCCTCCTGTGTTACCTTTGCTGCCCAGGACTGACTCTGATATTCTAGGTCTCTTCTGACTCCAGATAAATTTTGGGAATGTTTTCTCTAGTTCTGTGAGGTATGCTAATGGCATTGTCATCATAACTATATTACATCTGTTCAATGATTTTGGGAGCATGGCTATTTTCACTATGTTTGTTCTTCCTATCCATGAGCAAGGTAACCCTTTCCACTTTCTGATATCCTCTTCAATCTCCTTTTTCAGAGTACTGTAATTTACTGTAATTTTCACTTTATAGATCTTTACTTCCTTTGTTAGATTGATTTCTAAGTATTTCTTTCTTTTTTTTTTTTGATGCTATTTTGAAGGCTGTGGTTTCCTTAATTTCTTTCTCAGTGAGTTTCTTGTTCGTGTACAGAAAGGCTATTGACTTTTGAATGTTGACTTTGTATCCAGCTATGCTACTGAATTTGCCTATTAACTCTAGGAGACTTTTGGAGGAATTTTGGGGGTTAACATTAAACAAAATAATCATAACAGTTTTCTGTGTTTTAAAATAAACGCTGTGCAATGGCAATGTATTAATTACTGCTTTGACATATTGCTTTAATAAGTGAACTAATTTAGGAGCAGGACTTTAACATATGTGTATAGTGACTGTTAAATAAAAGACTAGTTGTGTGACCTTGGTAACGATCTGGACTTCATGTCGCTGTTCTTCAGCTTTGTCATGGAGAGATCACCTCCTCAGAGCTTATGGGACGTCACAAAGAACATCTGCTTGGCGTTGCCTTGTTGGTCCTTAGCATTGTTATCAATGCCTCAGTCCAGAAAGCTGAGCCTGTAAGAACCATGAGTCAATGAACTTATTACAAGAGTTAGACCTTTCACAGTTGTGTGGTAGACAAAGGCACTGGGAACTTTAGGTCTGATGGAGGATCTGGAGGATCCAAGGAACTTGAAACCTGTTAATTAGAGAAACAACCATCCAGACTTGGAGGGGGCTCCCAAGGTGAGCTGAGGGAGAGGTCTACGCATGAAGTCTATGGATCCATGGATTCGGAGACAGCCTTGGAGCTTGAAGTCAGGGACAACAGTTAGATGAACCAGAGAAATTTAAGTCAACCTTCTGAAAAGGAGGCTGCTGCTTCATTTTGCCCCTCAAATCCTGCACAAGTTTCTCTTTTGCTCACTTCTTACTTGGGACCACTCAAGGACACAGATTCCAGGAAAATCCTGTTTAGTTAGATTAGTAATAAGACAATTTCAACAGTAGAAAAACACTACCCAACATGATGATGAGACCTTTGTTCTCCTCTCTCGGATGTCACACAGTTCTTCTATCTTCCATGCCCATTGTAAACAGCCTGAAATCCTTGGTGCAGTTGGTTAGGTAACAGTCACTTATAAAGAAGCATGGTTATGAAAACAGCTGAAGATTCTGGGACCATGTGGACAATCTCAAAGTGAAACTGTGGTCTAGAATTAACCTGACTGTCGGCTCACACCAGCCCCTCCCCGCTCACAGATGCCCAGGCCGTGGGAGAGAAGAGGAGGAGGTTTTGCAGAAATGGGACAGCAAGCCAGAAGGGAAGGGGAGGCCGTGGGAGGAAGTAGCAGGTGGGAATGCAGGATGGGGAGTCAGAGGAGAGAGAGAGAGAGAGGGAGAAAGAGAGAGAGAGAGAGAGAGAGAGAGAGAGAGAGAGAGAGAGAGGCTTCAGGAGAGATAGGATAATAGAAAAACAGGGATTTGAAATTAACACTGAAACAATAGTGAATATACAATCTGGTTGACTGTAAATATTACCTAGGGAGCTTTTTTCATTATGGTGCAATTTGTTTATATAGCCAAAAAAAACATGGTCACATATACAGTATTAAAGTTTAATACCTTAGGATATATCAGATAACCATAAAACTCACACCCCTCTCCAGCTTAGCAAACAAACACTGCCCAATGTTGATACTCCCTTGTCCTTGAGCCATCCCGCCTCCCTCTAGGATCTCTATTATGTTAAACTTAGAGCCTAGAGATGTGAGGTTTCTTTTGAAAAGGAATGCAAAGTAGAAAACATGGTGTGGATGAAGGCAGAATGGATGGGGTTTCACTGAGCAACTTTTCTTCCCTGGGGAGAAATTTCACAGCTTTCGGCATAGTCAGCATGGTCTCCACCACCCTTTCTGACTCCACTGTGTTACACTTTGGTGTCTCTTACACCAAAAAACCCCATCCTATGGTCATTACAACTGAACCAGCAAAGTAACCTCTTCTGCTACTGGGTGCATTCTACAAATTAGAGACACTAATTGAGGTCATTCTTGTATGTAGAAATCCAGTATTCAATAGCCCTATTGAAGCCTGTTAGGTTTGTAAATGATAAGTTAGCAGGACCTTGCTGTAAAGAGGGATATTGCTCTGCGGTCTTTTCTGGGACTTCTAGATTGGTCTCTTAGGGTCTTTTTACCTTTGTAAGTGCTAAGCAGCCAATAAATAGAAGTGAGTTATAAATACAAGGAAAAGGATGTGGAGAGCAGACAGACAAATGTGAGAGCAGCTGAGCCTGTGATTCTTTGAGGAAGGGCCTCCTTACCCAACTCTGAATCCTTCCCTGTACCTTCCGTCTTGCCTGGCACTGACCTGTTTGTTGAATTGTTGAGTTAAAACCAGACAGACATAATTGGTCAGCAAAGCCTCCACAGCTTTCTAGTTTAACCATGCTTTTCTATCATCTTCTTGATTCCAATTCCAGCGTTTGAGAACTGCAAGCAGAATGGAAATCCACAGAGAAATCTCTCCAGCACCCGTGTGTCTGCCAAAGGCAGTGGTGATTCAGAGGTGGCCTCCCGGCAGCCAATCATCCTCCAAGCCTGGGGTTTTGTTGTTTCCAAAGCCTCTGAGATGAGCTGGCATTTTCCTCACTGAAGTCTTTGAATTAGTGTTGTCACAAGGCTCTGTAGTAATTCCTAGGACAGAGCTAATGGGAGTTGGGATACCTGCTCCTCAGGCTCTGCTCACAGCCCCAACAGATGGGAAAATGGTAGACTAAACACAGGCAATTCCCATAGTCTGACTAGGTCATCATGGCCTTCGGAAAAGGTTTCATCAGTTTCCCTCACGTTGACATTTTTGGTCAGATTTATTGTGGCGCATGGTCCTGGGCCTCACAGCCTGTGCAGCAGTCACTAGATGCCAGTAGCAATTTTGTCCCCACAAATTGTGACAACCGAAACTATCTCCAGCTGTTCGGAAATGTTACTTGGTGGCACATCTGTTCCTGGTCATGAACAATTCCTATAAAGAATGTGCTTACAGTAGTTCTCTCTGAAACATTATTTATAAATCTGCTCATTAAGATACAGGTCCTAGAGACCATCCACAGAGCACTTGGAGGCCAGCATTTGTGCGTTAGGAGCATTCAAAAAAGTCTTCTCCTTTAACCAGCAGGAGCTTCTGGCCTTTGCTGTCATGAGGTTCACAAACTATCTTCCTCCCTGAATTCTGGAACAGGGATTTTTGTTTTTGCTATGTGGCTATCTGCTGGCCTCCTTGTCCCACTGACTCCACCCACGTTTGACCCAGTCCCTATTTTCCTGGGGACCCCTACTTCTCCATACCACAGCCCACCAAGACAGGGGTGGGGAGACAAACCCTGAGATTGAAGAAGCTTCCACAGTGAACTTAATCAAAGCCCTTCTCTCAGAATTGATTATGCTACATCTGTAGATGCCTGTATGAACCTCTACTCCTACTGTGTGTTTTGCCAGTGAATCTCTTTGACATCCAGGCATTCCTACTACCAGACCAGGCATTTTATACTTATGTTGGTAAGTATGAACTATTTTAAAGCATTTCTTTGAAGTACAGAAGCCCCCTCCTCCTGACTCCATGTCTTGAAAGATAGGGCAACCAACCCTTGCTCAGATGCTTAGTATAATATTTTCCAAAATAAAATATGGGCATTATAGGACACTGAAATTCCTCCTTGCACTGATCAATGTCCCTTTAACCCCAATTGGCTTGGCCAGTCCTAGTATTTGTCATTCACATAAGTGTGGGCAAAGAAAATTATTATTATTATTTTTAGGAAGCTATTATTATTATGCCAGTCCCTTGCCTGGTAGAGGAGGCCCTTTATAAGTACATACCTCTTCGTTTTAAGGTTAGGCTTAGTACAGCGTGTGGAGGAATGGTAAGTAGACATTTAAATTTAGATGGAGGATGAGATATTGTCTGGGCTTTAAATATAAAGTAAGTTTTTTTTTTCTTTATAGCTAGACAGCTCCTAAGATATTTCCGTGGGAACATCTTTGGTCTTAACATTCTCTGCTTCATGGAGTGCATGATTCATGGGTGCTATGTGCACAGCAAATTTGGGGAAGGGACTTAAATGTTGTCAGAGTGTGGGTGGAGGTGGCTGCAGGATGTGTGGTGCATTGATAATGGGTCCCTAGGGGCTGGAGGACTGAAGCCTCCAATAAGAAATGAGGAACTGAATGAACAAAAGGCCTCTAAAAGTTAACAGAGCCTGCCCTCAAATTCTGCAAAGGCTGATTCTGTCAATAGCAAGAGCTAGTACTCGCCAGGCGCTTACTGCATGCTGGATGGGCGTACTCTCATCTGGTCCTCTCAGCAGCCCTGGGAGGGAGGACTCTGCATCCCCTCCACTGCTGAGGGGAAGACTGGGGTGTCCGTGCAGAGCCACAATCAGAATGAAGGCCTCTCCACTCTGACCTTAAGAGCTGCTTGGACTTTGAAGGATTCACTTGTAAAGCACACTGTTGGAGTGAAGATTCACACAGGCTTCCACAGAGGTAACGCCAATCCATTCTGCAAGAAGGGGACTGATTTAGTTTGCAGTTTAAGCTTCTTCTGGCTCAGGATTGTCTCTGCCCACTGTGGTCTTGGTGGCTGCACTGTGGAGTACGGGACTGGGGAGAAGGTGGGTTGCACATCATGGGTACCAGGTGTCCAGCAAGACAACAGGGGCAAGCACCCCAAAGACAGGGGAGGCAGTTCTTTTGGTGGCACAGTAGAGACTGAACTCTTTCAGCAGTTCAGAGCCATCTGATGGAGTTCTTTATGCCGCCTTGGGTTTTCTCCTCTAAAATATTCCCTTTCATCTGAATTCATTCACTTAAAAGGGACAAGAAGAGGTCCATTCATAGCAACTTCTTCCTGCCTGGCTTCCCACAGGGAAAGCCTGGGCTCCAGGGCCATGTAGCCCCTGGGGGAGTCCTTCAGTCACCTCAGGGGAACAGAAGGTCAGGGCTGAAAGGGAGGCTGTCTGAAGAGGCAGCATGATTGCTTTGCTTACAGTAAGGGAGGGAGGAAGGGAAGGAGGAAGAGAAGGAAAGAGAGAGAGAAGGGGTAAGACAAGGGGGGAGAGGGAGGCAGGGAGCAGGACAGCATGCTGTTCTGATTGGACTGCACAATGTAGTGTCCAGTCAAGTAATTAACGTTAGGATTTGCTTACCCTGTCTACTCCGGGATTCTGTGATTCAAACTTTGAAATATTTTCCTCCTTTTGCTTTGACTCTTCCTCCTCACCCGGTCTGGAGCATATGGTTCCTCCAGAGGCAGGGTACAAAGGAAGGCCAGGTGACTTGTAGCTGCCAGCACCTTATACAGTACATGGTATATAACCCTGAAATTCAGGTTCTCCGAGTCACACAGAAAATGCTAGTGAGAAGAACATAAAATCAAGCTCTGCTTGGTTTTTCAGAGGCATCATGGGCCTACACGGGGCACTACCCCCAGGTGAACAGAGCAGGACTGCAAGGCTGGCATTGCATATCCCTATAGGTACTGCTCCTCCCTCCTTCTGTCCTCACAAGGTCATCCTGCAAAGCACCTGCAATTCCTACAGTCCGCCTGCCATGCAAGACTCGTGCGGTTGCTCTGGGGTCTCTTACTGCTGCAGGGTGGCATACCTGCACTTCTCCTCAGGGCAGAAATTTGGGCTAGTTGATCCACTTACACCCATGCTGGGGGCACAGAGCAGGGAAGAGCTCATGCAGCCTGCGCCACCCCGCGCTTTGTCAGCTCCCAGCTCCAGCACACGTGGAGTGCATCTGCGGTGACCCCCGAGTTTGGGAAAGAGAACTATAAAAATATCTACTACAGGGAGAAAGATGCTCAAAGGTAAAGGATAAGAAAGGAAGCGTAAGTTCCCTCGCTGCTACCTTCAAGGGGACTCAGGCTGCAGAAAAAGAAAAGACAGACTGAAAGGACAGAAACTCAAAATTTCCATTCACCCAACAGAGAGCAGCCACCTCCAGAAACCCCAATCCTGTGATGCTGTCGCTTGCTTTCATAAAATGACTGGGTTTTAAAGAGCCCACCGATCTTTTCCATTTCAAAACCTCCTCCACGGGAGCACCCACCCTGAAAGGCCCCCTCAGAGGTGAGGTCCTCCCTTTAAGAGGACTGAGCTAATGCCACTCAGGTCTTATTCAAGCGATTCCTTTTATCCTGTGAGCAATGATCTCTGAAATGAGTTTAAGTGATTTCTGTGGAATTGTTTTAGACAGGGAACAATGACAGTGGAGCAAACCTAATTTCTGTGTCTAAATGCTGCCTGTCCTTGCCTTTATATTAGAAGTGTTTTTTTAAAAACCCACCAGAGTAACTTCATTGTAATGTTTCAAATATTGGAGGCATTAGCAAGGATTTGGCATAGGGTTCAGTCTGTGGGGTCATATTTAATATCTAAGAAACCCACTGCTTCCAAACTAAGGAATGAAGTAGAAAAAGCCCAGAGGTGGATTTGCATAACCTAAGAGCTCTTTGCTTTCCATTGTGCCCTTGAGCAGGAAATAGGGGACAATCTTGCTTACGTTTCTCCTACTGTCTTCTTGCAGGATATACTTCGAACATCTCATCTTTGCTAAGCTTCCCCGAACTGTCACAGTTACCAGCTGTCAACACTTCAGAGCTTGTAGAGGTCCCTCCCTGCTCACCACTGCATGACCCAACACAGGGTCTAGTTTAGCACTGGGGACTTTGTTCACTGTCCCCATCTTTCCAGTCTGCCCTGCTGGCATCTTTCCCTGCCTCTTGCCCTAGACACCCTGAGCACAGGTTTCTAAGACCATCAATGCCACTGTGTGGGAAGGACCCTTCCGGTCCTTGGCAAGAGAAGGAGACGAGGTCAGTTTGTGCACAGGCAGGTTGGCAAACACCTACAGGGGATGACTTTTTAAAAAGCAGTGCACGTTCATTATATATCATAGTTACACTTTGGGGGGAACGACTCTCCTTCCTAGTTTCTCTTCCCTGATCACCTTCCCTTCCCTCTCTCCTTTTACTCATTCATTTATGAATAGTTCGAGTTTTCATATACAGGAACCACATGGTATTGAACTTTCTGTGTCTGAATTCTTTCACGAGGCTTCGTTCCTCCGGATGTCTGAATATCGTCCTGCTGTGTCTGTTCTCTGCATTCTCCTTAGCCATTCTTCTGTTGGTGGGAATCCACACAAGCGGTTTCCAGAGCTTAGCTATCGTGAGTTGCATTGCTACAAGACGGGCATGCACGTAGGACTATGTCATCGTATCTCCATCTCTGTCCTCTGGGGGGGCTCTGAGAATGACCCCACATTTCATAAAATTAGGCTCTAGATTCAGAGTCAGGGGTCTATAAAAGCAGTGAATTATACTTGCGGTTTTGATTTAAACTTCAAAGCCAGCTACTTAGGCGGAATCACCCCTCTGGAGAAGAGATGACTCTCTCGCAGTCCTGCCTGTTTCCTGTCACATAGGGTCACAGTGGAACTCCACAATCTTCCAGGCTCCACTTTTGTCACTATTTTCTCCAGCTCCCATCCCATCTCTTTAGATTGCCTGGGCTTTAGTGAGTGAAACCAAGCCATCATCATAGGCCAAATCACCATGTATTTATTTACTTGAGAGTCAGGGCCAGAGGGCTGTAGAAGGGATGTTTGCAAAGCACTTTGCAGCTTAGCAGCCCCTGAGAATCGCCAGCTTCAGGAGAAGACACTTTGGAGAGGTAGGGCTGGGTCAAACAGAATTTCCATGCTGAATTTTGTAATGCTTGTATGAGTTTACATCCCCATCAACAAGGTAGAAAACATTTCTTTTTCCACATCTCCTTGCCAGGATTCACTGGTTTTTTGCTTTCTTGGTAGCCATTTGGACAGGAGTATGGTAGGTCTCGGGGTTGTATTGATTGGTTATTTTGATTTGCATTTCCTTAACAGCTAAGGATGAGATGCACATTTTTCATGTGCAAATTGGCCATTAGTACTTCTTCTGAGAAGGGTCTATTCAGTTAATTGGGCCATTTTCAATTGGGTCATTTGTTATGGTAGAAGTTAATTTTTTAAAAAATCTACATATTCTAGACAGCACTGCTCTATCAGATGAGTAACTGGCAAAAGTCAAAGTAGAGCTGTATCTTTCACCTTATACTAAAATCAAATGAAAATGGGACAAAGATTTATGAAAACCAGAAACTCTGAAATTGCTGGAAGACAACAGCACAGGCAAGAAGAACCCCAACAGCAGAAGAAATATACCAAGAATCGATAAATGGACCCATCAAACCAAATGCTTCTGCACAGTGAAAGAAACACCAGAGTGAAGAGCCACCCTGCACAGGGCACGATGTTTAAAAACCCTGAAGAGCCAGCTCCCTAATTCTTATCACCCCAATACAGTCAATCCACTATTTTAGAAGGCTTACAGAATAAAAATAACTTGGAGAAACATGCCAGGGATGGAGACAGTGTTCATTCAGGGCGCAAAGAACCCCAAAGTTTCCCCAGGGCATTTTTCAGAAAAGACTTTCTCCTCCAACCACTGGCCTCCATTGTTCTGGACACTCTTTCTAGGAAAGTCCTAGTATCTGCTCTAATATTTATTACTTCTGATGAAGACAGGAAAGATCGGAGACTTCTCCTCATCTACAATTCACTCTTGAATTTCGTTAATCTTAATGAAATTTGCAAAATTAGATTTAATGTCAGTTAAGCTTGATTGGTATCTTTGATTTAAAGAATATATAGAGTTGTACTTGATATTTCTGTGTCTTGAAGGAGCTATACCGAGGCCTCCTTAGTAGTATATTTCCATATGATATGATATATTATGTATGTTTCAAGTTACTATGAAAATTTGGATGAAAACACAAAGAGCATTTTTAGTCAGTGAAAGCTTTTGGAATTTAAAGCCTAATAAGCTGGAACCCAAAGACAAGATTGGCTCAGCGTATCTTTAGAATCTGCTTGTCAGAATACAGATCAGTACTAATACTTGGAACTAGTGAGAATGTGATTCTAAATACCGGTGATACAAGCATATCTGACTGCAGGTTAACATTTCAGGATTACTTTGCCATGTGAACCATTAGAGACCAGCCAGTGCTAGAGCACAAAAATAAATATTACAGTCGCCATGGAAACAGAAATCGCCTTGGAGATGATTAATACTAGTGAGAACAACAGAGGAGTTGCAGTCACATTGTTTTTGGCTGAATTGGGACAAATCAAAGAAAGCAAACATATGTAACAAGGGCTAAGAGCCAAAGTCTTCTAGTTAGAATTATTACCGAAGTTTGTTATCTGTGTGTAGGGGATTCTCCTAGGAAACAGTTACATTTTTCATTTCTTGAACTGTCTTGACCTTTTAAGAATCTGTGACTCCAGATTATTTGATGTTTTAAATGTTTGTAGCTTTTAGAAAGACTGCCTTGCTTATGAGTGCTGCAAATCATCAAAGGCATTATACTAACAGGGAGACAGTCTGTTATTGGATAGAAAGAAATCGTTAGTGAATTAGCAAAAGAGAACTCAGTTACCTATACAGACAATAAAAATATTTTTGTTACATGGCATGGGTAGGTAGTGACTAGGGTGTCCTGGTTTTAAAAGACAATAAAATCATCAACAAACAAACTGTCCCAGTAACACCTTTCCTCGGAGAACTTAGTATTACAGGGAGAAATAATAAAAGAAATAGTTATGCTTTTCTGAGAGGATTACATGTAAAGATATTAAAATTGAATAATGCCAAAGCTGATTGTTTTAAGGCTTGTGATTTACTTTGCAACACCTCTTCCTGGCCAAAGTGATGCTATCATAGGCGTATCAGTAATGCTTAGTAACTTGGCCACTGTCACAGACAATTCCTGGAGAGCTTAGAGGTGTAACTTAATAAAGAGTATGTCCCAATTCCAATGAATCCAATTTGGCATTTCATTTACCAATATCAGCATCACAGCAAGAGGTCATGTGCCTCTAAAGGAGATTCAATAACAACTACACAATACCATCTATAAAATGTTTTTGTCAAAGAACCTAACTGATCAATGATCCACATGCAGAGCATACGTGGCTTATCTGCCTAAGTAACACTGATATATTGGGAGCTGATCCATATGATCCTATGATCAGATCCATGAGACAGAAGAGTTGTCAGGTAACTCCAGAGGGATGGAGTCAAGTGACTCCAGAGGGATGGAGTTAAGTGACTCCAGAGGGATGGAGTCAAGTGACTCCAGAGTGTGAAACATGATGCAGGACGAAGGGTCTGGATTTTTTAAACAAAGAAACTGTAATAAAAAAGAGAAAGAGAGAGAGAAGGAATCCAAGAGATGCTTAAGAGACAAATTAACCAACTGTAACATGTGGACCTTGTTTATACCCTGATATGAAGAAATCACTACCACAGCAAATGAAAACTTATTAAACAACTGGAGGACACCAAGGGGGTGTTTGACAATACTGAAGAATTAATGTTATTTTTGGTAGGATAAGAGTATTGCAGAAAAGTTAAAATAAGACACCTGGGAACACATAAATTTACAGATAAAATGGTATGCCTCAGATTACCTCAGGGTACAGTAGCCATGGAGGTGAGGACCACTACTTTTTAGAAACATCTCTCATCGACAATGGAGACTTTACTAGTAGAGTATTAGAAATGAGTTTCCATTGCTAAAACTAGTGCTGGCTAAAGGTGAACTAGATTCAAGTGACCATCTTCCACTGGTGACATCACAATAGTCAACGAGGGGACTAAACACTGTTGTTAGGCATGACCCTTTTATCTGTACCTACAGGTTTTACAGTCCTAGGGCCCTTTGATTTTATTCATCTTTTACCCTGAGGGATGGAGCCTAAAGCTTTTTTCTTAAAATATTCCATGTCCTGATATTGGCTCGGAGGTTGCCTCTGCTCATTTTCAAATAACTAAGTTGTAACTCTAGTAATTCTCTTCAGTAGGGTTCAGGGATCTCTGGGTTTTCCCAAGACCTAAAAGGAGTCTATGAGGTTAATGATACTGATACTGAGGTATCATACATATGGGACAAACTTTCTAAAACTTGTTAATCAAATGTCTATATTACTAATAAGATGTCTATATTGTCACAGTACTTGGTAGGATCTTGCCTTCATTATTAATGTCAAAAGACCAAATTATAATAATTTAGTTAAATGTTTTAATTAGCTTTTATTTGAGATTCACAAATTGGGGTAACATTTCTATACCAACTCCCCACAAGGAATGTAGTCATTATATACTACAAAGATATGAATAACAATTAAAAGAATAAAAATGAATTATGAAATTTTTTCCCATAAGCTAAGAAGGGAGGGAGGGTGATTTTATTTGTTTATGTTTGTCTAGCCCCATCTCACTGCCTCTAATATTTCTAACTCAGCTGCCTGTAATATAATCAATTAATTAATTAACACACATGAATGGTCCTTAGATCTCTTTCTCCTGGGAAATGAGGGATGCAGGTGCTGCTGTCAGAGGATGAAGACAGGCATGTGAGGAGTTGAGTCGGGAAGTGTGGCATAAATCAATACATATTAAAACTTATTCTGGGGCTCCCACGGGCGAGGAAGAGGCCAAATCCTCTTCTTTTCCTGGGCATGTTTTTCATGTGGAGCTAAGAATGTATACTCATTTGGGGCAACTATTTCTCCCTTCATTTCCTCCTTCCCCTCACTCCCCTTGTTTCTTTCTTTCCTTTCTTTTTCTTTCCTTTTTACTTTCCTTCTTTTCTTTTCTGCTTTGAAATAATGATTTTAGTTTGCAGATCTACTGAGAAAGCAAAATATTGGAATATACTCAAATCTATTTGTTTACAGGAGACCTGACTTAATAATTTTTGAGTTTCTGTATTATCTCAGAAATGACCTTTTTCAAAATTGTTTGCTTTTGGTCTTCCTGGCCTGATCTAGTCTCTCTATTCTGCATCCACTGTTTGCACCTTGTTGTCCCTCATGCAGGGGATTCTCTGCACTCTTAAGTCTGGGGCCGGTCACAGGAGCAGGAGGATGGCCTAAGCCCCAGTGGATGGTTACTGTCCAGAACAGTGACTGAGCTAAGGTCGTACTGGTAGTTCAGTCGCCATGTCATGTAGCAGAGGGGGATATATTAAGTTTTGCAAGATCCTTGAAAGATAGGGCAACATCTTACTTGGTTTTGTTATTCAATCTATTAAATAAACCTATTATCAACCTATTAAATAAACCTATTATCATCCTATTAAATAAGTAACCTATTATCAACCTATTAAATAAGTAACAAGCTCTCAAAAAGTGATTGTGACAGTGGCTGTCTGACTGTAGAATCATGAGGGCCATTTTGCTTTCTAAGGCGTATAATTCCGTTCTGTTTTAATGAGTTTTTTAAATGTAGTGACTACATATTAGTATTTTCATAAACAGTAAAATCATACCAATTTCAATGTATTTAAAATAATTAAAGAAGGTATTGGAAGCAAAGGTGAAGAAAGAGCTTTACATGTCAAATCAAAAGGAAAACCTAGACATGGCTGAGAGGGTCAACAGACAAGGAATGGTCCATGGGAAGATTAGATGCCAGGTGAGAAATAAGGTCTGGAGCTGATGCTGTGAAGGACACAGGACCGAGGGCTGCAATGCTGAGGATACCGTCGCTGAGAAGCCGATGAAATGGACCAGGTTTAGAGGGAAATGTCTGAAGTTCAGGTTTGGATATGCTAAGCTTCATTTGTCAGTGAGCCATCTGGCTGGAAAAGGCAGAGTTTGGGATAAAGGAAAGAGCCTGAGAATTGCAGGCATGAAATACATTATTTTTAAAGTCAGCAGAGAGAAGAGAGACAAATTCAGAAGAGAGAACAAAAGATGGACCCCAGGAGTATTCCAGTGTCAAGCGATGGTGGGAAACAGGGAGCCCAGCCACACGGATTAAGAAGAAACTAGTGAAATTTAAAAAAAAAAAAGAAACAATCCCAAAAGGGTTTGGTGTCCTGGAAACCAAAACCAGGGAAAAGAAAGACAAGGGAGCAGGTAAATTAAAATGACAACAGAAAGTAAGACATATTTCACATTTTTCTTGCTACTACCTTGATCCAGGTCTCAACTAAACTTTATTTTTCACTTTGCTTCCAGTATTTCCCAAATCACTTTGCAGATAACCGCAGAGTTTATATTCCTAGTAAACCTTCTTGATATATTTGTCTTACATTGAGGAAGTCTTACCACCAGGATGGGGCTGTGCTCTTCCACCCGGCTTCTACTGTTATCACTGATCTGGTCTCCAAGTTCCCAGAGTCACAGTGTCAACCTCTTTGCTCTCCAGGCAGATCATACGTCCATTCTGAGAGAAATGGTTTGCTTCTCCCCAATTCTAGGTCTTTACCTTGGCTGCCACTTCCCTGTATAGGATTGTCCTTGAAACATGTCCTGGATTCATGCATAATTCAAATTGTCTTATCCTGAGAGCATTATCTCTTTCTTAGGATTCCTTCAAGGTGTCAAGGATAATGCAGGTCTCATAGTCAGTTCCCAATTCCATAAACAGAAATTGCATGACTGTACACAAACTACCTAGGGGTCTTTTAAAAACAAGTATTTATTTAATTAAGATTCATATTGCCAGGATTTTTTCCTACTCTACTTAGAAGAGGCAATATTTGCATGTGAAATTTTTATTTTCTCACTCTCCTGATATCTGCTTTTAGCTCTAATGTGTAAAATTTCATTCTATTTCAGGTTTACATCTGGGGGATGAAGGTAATTTGCATACTCAGGTGATATTTGAATTCCTGGGCAACCAGAGTATGAGGAGTATACGCTGCACCAATTATAGCACCTTGGTAAATGGAACGTAATCAGCAACTCCCAAGGAACTTACTGAAGATGATCACCGTGCATTGTAAAGTCATGAAATTGAAAAACCGAGTGTACTTGGGTATTGTTTCATTGATGAAATGGAGGGCTCTCCTTTATTGCAAATAAGGCTTGGGACCTTCAGGATGAAAGGCATATATGAAACTATATGTTACATATATATATATATATATATATATATATATATATATATATTCTGTTTCTAAAGGCCATTGGCCATTGATTTTTTTTTTCTACTTTTGTTTTCAAAAAATATTCATGGCCTCTGGAATTGTTCTCTTCTTTCATTCTAGGCTCAGATAGACAAGAGCAACACCATATCCATCTTCCTCAAGCTCCCTGCTGTGATTTACTGCCCAGTCAATAGCTCACAGCCCAGTGAAACTTAAAATTTTATAAGCAGCCACATAGGTTCACCCCCTTTTACCAGAGTCTTTGGCAGACTGATCTATAAGTAAATGATCATGATGTTTATTTAGCCTATAGTTTCTACTATGAAATAGGAAGTAACAAATTCCACCACCTTTCACTGGGAATCTAATGTGTACGAGTACTGTGTAAAACCCCAGTATGTTAAAATTTATTCCAGAATTTCTTGTGCTTCCCAGTATATAAATAATTCAGTGACTACTTGGATTGGCAGAAAAGTCCGTTCTGGCCAATGAAACAAATCTTGGCTGAGTATGACAGTAAGGAGTCAGGGAACAAAAGCAAACCACATAAAGGACATACTTAGATAAACTCCTCCTGGCACCTTCGCTGTGTCTTTGCACTGTAAACACACATTTGATGCCACCATTTCCTTGCAGAATGTTCAATACTTAATTTTACCTTCCTTTAACCTATCAGAAAACATAGTCATAAAATAGAGTTAGCAAAGTAGAATAAATAAATAAAGTAAGTTGAAAAAGGAGAACATGAATGAATCACAGATTAAATACTAAGTATTTAAATTTCTGAGACCAGGCTCTACTTTTAGAATTAGACCTTTCTGGTGGTGTTTGTAAAAATACGTTCATTTTGTAACAGAATTTCTTAGTGTACATCACTTCCAGAAGAATACTAGAGTAAGAAAAGAATAGTTTATATTAAATTTACTTTGTGAGTTGCTAAACATTTTGCTAGCTAATATAAAACAATGCAGTACTCACATGCCAATAAGAAAATATTTTATTTGCATTGCTTCATAAGAGACTTTTGTCATATTTTTAAAAAGTGAGAATGAGCATGCTACACAGTAAGGGATAACTATGTCCTGTATTGAAATGTGGTTCGGGTTCTAAATGCCCTCCAGGATTTTTGCTCACTTATTTTTATTGAACCCTGAAACAGGAATATTATATAATAAGAAATTCATAAAATTCAAGAGTCTGAAAAGTATTTTCTTAACTCTCCAACTAACTGATTAAAAGTTAAGTTGGTATCTGTGGCTACCAAGATTGTTAAGTGATAACACATTTGAAATTTAGAAATGTTTTAGGAAAAAATATACCTAATGAACACAGAAAATATCTGAGTGGAGAAAAAAGTGACTTTTTTTATTGTTTTAAAATAATGTCTGCACAGCTTTGAGCTATTGATGATTTATTAGTTGGCAACTCTAAATTAGTGATTAATTTACTTAAACCCAGGGTGACTCCCAACGAGTTGGATAATCAACATTACTAATGCCAACTAAAATGTATTTTATTTCATTATTTTTTTATTTTTATTTTTTTATCGGTACGGGGGATGGAATGACCGCGTGCTTACAAGGCAGGCACTTATGTTGCTGAGCTAAATCTCCAGCCCCTAAAATGTATTTTAAAATCAATGAAGAATATTTTCTCACCTCAATCATTAAAATTAGGAGTTTGCTTTTATTGCAAAATAGATCCCAGTGCAATGTCTTTTGCCGTGCACAGGTTACAACAAGCAGGGAAACACGGCACTCTCTGCCTTGTCTTCTTCTGTGCATGTGGTTTACTGAATATGGATAGAAATGCAGCATTTTCAGAATTCTTTATTGAAAGATACCTTAGTAACATGGGAGGGTTTCATGGAATACTTTTCACAGCATCATCAGATAGCTAATATGTGAACACATAGGAATCAAGATATGAAATAAATATGACAAATTCCCATTCCAAAGTACACGTCTTCTCTAATGCTGGTCTGTAGTACACACTATTATACTTTCAGTATTTGTTTTTTGAGGTGCTTGAGATCCCATGCATTCTAGGCAAGTGCTCTACCACTGAGCTATGGCTCTGATCCTCAAACCCCAGTATTTCTAAGATGTGTTCAGAATCCCCACACTGTATTTTCTGCCGAAATTATGCATACTTCTGTCTCTACCAGCTCTAAGAAAGTCAAAATATAATAAGCAGATTCTCAACATAATGTTTTTGTAAACCTGGTTTGACTCTTGCAAATAGAGTGCCTAGAGATGTAAATGAAGGTTCTGATTCTGCCAATCATTTGTATGGTCAAAAACACCCTACTGCTGCTGAATGCCAGACGTTTATGTTCCTACTATCTACTTTTGTGCTACAAACACTGTGATCCCATTTACATTACCAATAACTGCATTTTAAACAAAAAAAAAAATCTCTATAAATCTCTGAACTGTACCTCTTCCCAGGGACATAATGTATACTACTTTGTGATGAGAAAGAACCAGAAATTCATTATAAATTTTTCTTATTAAGTTACAAATTAACAAAGGAAGAGACAAAACTGAAGGTAATTTTCTTAGTCATTTCTGTAATAGAATTAATACCATTAGTAAAGGGGAGCAGTAAAAAGAAGACACCAGGTTGAAGATTGTACATTCTGCCCAGCGTGCTGAAAATTATCTTCAGGTATGAAATGACAAGATCCTAAGTGTAGATGCTGCCTACATCGTCTTCATTACTTATTTCTCTTCATAGATACTCTTCATATGTACTTATATACATGTATACTTCATATATACTGGTAGTAGGATCATATCTAAAATGTTTTTCAGGAAGAGGAACCAGCCAAATGCCAAGTTTGACCTAATTCTGTCCCTTTCACAAGCCCCATGCTTGGACAGACATAGCGTTTTTAAATTACAGTGGTATCAGGGTGAATTGTGTACCCCGCTCCTAATTCCTGCCCTGAAACCAGAACACCCAGTCACCAGAATGTGACTGAATGTGGAGACAAGGACATCAGTGAAGTGACTAAATTTAAAAGAAGGTCATTATGGTCGGCCCTAAGGAGGAGAGGTAGAGGGTCGGGCAAGACCACAGGGGACACAGTAAGGTGGCCACCTAGCAGGTGAGAAGAGGGGCTTTGGGAAAAACCAAAGCAACCCACACACTGACCTTGGACTTCCAACCTCCAGCGCTGTGAACAGTAGACTGTGTTATTCTGCCACCCGGTGCGATATTTTGTTACAGCAGCCCTACCAAACTAATACAGCCTAGGTACAGCAGGAAACAGGCCTTAGGAATGACTTAGCCTGGAGGCAGAAAACCCATGTTCCAGATTCCTAGAGCGTCCTTGGCAAAGAAATGATGCTTCCAATCCTTTTCAATATTAATACAACCTAAAGCAATACCTGTTAAGTAAAATGCACTTCTGTGGACTTTTTTTCTTTTGTATCATTTATACAGGGAGAAGTGGCATACAGAGAG
Organism: Hydrochoerus hydrochaeris; assembly: GCA_004027455.1. Lineage (NCBI taxonomy): Eukaryota > Metazoa > Chordata > Mammalia > Rodentia > Hydrochaeridae > Hydrochoerus > Hydrochoerus hydrochaeris. Next base: position 365,723 of record PVLA01001259.1, read on the forward strand.
AAATCAATGAGTTATTTCAGATCACAAGTAACTTTAATCATCCATCAGGGGATTACAGTTTTCTAATAATCAAGTATTAATACATTGGAAAAGCTTAATATAAGGTCTAAAATAGCACTGCCTAGAGGGAATGAGGGATAACACTGAAATTCATTAAAAGTAAGCAACAGAATCCATGCCCTACTCTCCCAAGCAGTACTGGAGAAAAACTGACTGAGATCTTTTACATAATGGGTGGGTGTATCACTAGCCAAGCTTAGCCTTCAATATTTATTTTTTAATACTAAGGATTAAACCCAGGACCATGGCCCTCAGCTACGTGTCCAACCCCCTTTTTTTACTTTGAGACAAGATCTTTTTAGGTTGCTAAGTTGTCCAAGTTGGCCTCCGTGTGATCCTTGCTCCTCACTAATATTTAAATGTTTTAAGAGATGTATTTGTAGATTGACAGATCTTTTCTTTTACTTTTTAAAAATGTTACTTTCTCTTTGAGTCATACATGATATATATATTTCTGTGGTGGGTTTAAAAGGTTATTTTTGAGTTGCTAAAACAAGTTAACTCAAGATTTATCTTTACCTAGTCAATGTTAAGTGCTAGTATATCCATCAGGATACAAAATTGTGCTTAAAAGTGTTTTTCTTTTTACTTAAATTATCCTCATTTCTTCTAAATTATGTAGCTGGAAGCACATATCTGAGCCTAAGAGCTCTTACAACTGATGGCTGTTCTTAAACCAAAAATAAGGTTTTACATATTTTACTGTCTCAAAAATTAACATTTCTTGCTTCAGAGAAATTATACTTTTAAAAAATTATGATACTTACATTTAGATGGTCAGTGCTATGAAGAAATCAGTGTAAAAATAAATTGACAGTTGATCGGACATGATAGTTGAGGTCGTGTCCCCTTTCCCGTTGAGGATGTCTTCAATCCCACCCGAAGGCTGGTTGAGTGTTCTGAAGAAGCCCCTCTAGACAGAGGAGATGTCCAGGGAATGACAGAAACATATGGCAAAAGTTTACATTCTAAAAACTGCTCATCAAAGATGCATTGCCATTAACCCCCCCTCAGCGTTCTCCCCTCACTTCAGACCACATTCTGTCACACTGGCCACTTTCGGATGCAGTCCTGGAAGTCCTCTTTAGTGGGTGTCCTTAGTTGTGATATCCTGGCTGCCTCCATCTCCTGAAATGATTCAAAATACCTTTCACAGCCATTTTGACTTTGGGAAAGATCCAGAAGTTGCATGGTGCAAAGTCTGGTGAACGAGGTGGTTGAAGACACAAGAAGGTTTTTAAGAGCCTGCCTTTTTACTGGAGGGCACTCAACAACAGCATTCACCACAAGAAAAAGAGGACTTCAGAGACGCTTCTGAAAGTGGCAAGAACAATGTGATAAAAGTGTCCCAAATGAGGGGGGAGTATTTTGATGGGGATTAATAACAGTGTCCTTCACTGTAATAAACCTTGAAAATTGACCCATTCATCACATATTTTGATCATGTCTTGTTAGAGTTTTACAATTGCTGTAATAAATTACCAAATAGTTAATGAATTAAAACAACACTTACTGTCTTACAGTTTTAGGAGTTGGAAGTGCAGATCTGTTTCACTAGGTTAAAGTCACAGTATCGGCAGGGCTGGAACTGATTCCTGAGAGGCAGTTAAGTCTCTAGTTGGTAGAGTTTCTGTCTCTTGACTCATGGCCACTTTCTCCATCTTCGAAATCAGGGGTTATTATCTCCCATTTCTCTCTGGTCACACAGCTGCCCTGGTGGTCAATTTCCACTCTTATCTCCCTCTCATCAGCATCCTTGTGATTAACTGGGCTCACCTGAGTAATCTGAGATCCTCTCCCTATTGCAAGGTCCTTAATGTCACCACAGCTGCAAGCCTATTTTGCCATACAAGGCAGCATTCAAATGCTCCAAGGATTGAGAGATGGACATGTTTGAGGGGTCATTATTCATTTTACTACAGGTGACATAGTCAGGGAAGTTAGCCTGGGGTCAAAGTTGGGAAAGCTTGCAGGTGACACTCTCAGACAATAACAGCACTTCTGTGGTGATGTTTGCTATGTGCCTACCACTGCACCATTTTGGACCCTCTACAGGTGTCCACTCATTTAATTGCTAGTCCTAGGAACAGGGCAGGAAGGCCTTGGAACTTATGGAAAGGACTGCTGCAGAGTCTCTCAGCACATTCGGCAGGTCACCACCATGCCCTGGGCCATTCAACCAAAATAGCAGATCTGGGATTTATACCCCCAGAATCTGGCTTCATCGCCTATGAGGTTGGCTACTCTCCTGTCAGGCAGTTTCTGCTGTAAAGAGACATTGACAGGCAGTGGATCTTCATCTGAGAGCACAAAGAGACTTTGGACTTCTAGGGTTAGGAAGTACTTGGTAGTTTATGCTTTTGTTTCCCACCTCGTGTCACAGTTGAGGAATTCAAGATCTTCCTTGACATAAGAAATAAATAGAAATTGTGAAATTAAATGACATGCTCAAGGCTACATAACAGAGATGGCAGAGCCATTGGAGGCAGATGGTGCTTCCCACCTTCAGTAGTCTAAGGTGTCACTCAATCCTGTGACATCATAGGCTGCACTGTGCCCCCCCCCAAATTCCTATGGTAAAGTCCCAACCTCCTATCCCTTAGAGGGTTACCTCATTTGGAGACAGGCTCTTTAAAGAGGTCATTAAAGCTAAGTGAGTCCTATGGGAGACCCTTATCCATGATAGCTGGTGTCCTATAAAGAGTGCCCAGTGACGGACATGCACGGATGAAAGGCCATGTGAGGACACAGGGACAGGCAGCTTCTGCCAGCCAAGAAGAGCCCCCAGAGGAGACCAAGCCTGACGACACCTTGATCTAAGTCCCGTAGCCTCCAGAGTGGTGAAAAAGTAAACCACACAGTCTGTGGTATTTCATTACTGCAGACCTAGCAAACTAACCCACCCCAAAGGAATATGGGCCTTTAGACACTGCTGGCGTGGAAGGCAGCTGGCCATGATCTAGATTCCTGGAGTCTTCCAGAGGAAGCTATAAAGTTTCTGAAATAATTTTTGATATTCATAAAAACCCAAAGGAAAGTCCACAAAAAGGTGGTCTAACCAAAACTTCTTTTTTTTTTTTTTTTCACTTTCAGGTGGAATTATACTAAATCAATATAGTAGTACATGCTGTCTCACATTAATCTGACACTTTTCATTAGCCATTTATGATTCTGATCACTTAAAAATAGGAAAATTGTTTATCACTAAATAAGAAAGTTGATTGTTTGCCAAATAAAAACTCAGGCTTTTTGATGAAGACAGATTGAGCAGAAACCACTGCTCCAAGCCCCCAGCTTCTTTCCTTGAAGCTTCCAAGATCCAGGCTGCTTAATCCTCTTCAAATTTTTAGAGCTCTTTGTGGGGGAATACTGAGCAAATGACACAGCTTGAGTTACCTGTCACATGATGGGTGGTGAGAACCACTGTTTTCAAACCTGGGAGTGTAGCTGACATTTGGTGAATGCTGTGTTGAGTTATTTTCCAGAAAGTCAGCAAAATATGCAAATATCCCAATAAAACGAGTGACTAGATCTAGTTCCTGAACCTCACATATAAGCAAAATTTAAAATCCAAGGCTTCAAATACAAACAGTGGAATGCTAAGAGCCTCGGTGAAAGGAATCCAAAAGCCTGAAACGCAGTACTGTAAGCAGAACTGTACATTTCACTTAAAAAATAATAGCACAAGTATGAACAACAGAACATTCTATTAACAAGAGATTTTTATTAAATGCTTCATAGTAAAATATTGAGCCCACTCTATCACGGTATACAGGCTTGATGTTCTAATAGGCAGCACAAGCAGCTGAGGGAAGCTCATGTTGGTATCACAGGATGGAACTGTGGGGAGCTTCATGTATCTTCCTTCCGCTCTCCCATCACTGCACTGCTGATGTTCAGAGACGTTTAGGCTTTGGGAAAGGCTGGTAGTATTTCCTGAGTAACACACTCAACAATTTTCAAAAATATGTTACCTTAATGGAACACATGACAGTTTCTAATGGATGTATCCATTTTAGTATTCAGTATCTCCAATAACTGAAAACTACAATTCTAACTGTATTATACCACAAGTCTTTGGGGTGGGCATAAGGCTTTCTAGCACAAGGTTAATTTCCAGGCAGTTTAGCAGGGACTACACTTTCTGGGGGTATGAGAAGATACGAAGAAATGTCAAGGGCAGCCCACTATTTTCCAAACAACAGGATCTAAGCCTATTGAAGGGGAATAAAGAGTGGGGATAAGTGGATTTTTGGGTGGTAACAGATGACTGGAAAAAGTATTGAGACAAACTACTATTGACCAGCATAAAATGTGTCTTCACCCATTAGTCAACGTTTTCTTCCAGCATAGAATGACTTTAAAATAGCATTTCTACAAACTACATTGGCTCATTCACTTTTAAGTCAGTTTGCAAGAAATTATAATTCTAAATATCTAAAGTTATAGTAAATCGATTTTTAAAAATATTTATCCATTAAATATGTCTGGCATTCTCAGCTATGGCTCTTGACTTCATGGTTTCCCGGTTAAAAAAAAAAACACTAAAACAAAGCTCATGTTGAAAACATACTATCTAACTAGAGCTCATAGTAACACTCACAATCACCGTGCCAACCCTTATTACTGAGTTCACATAGAACTAACCCAATCTGGCCAATTCACATTGCTTAGATCTTTCTCCTTTACAGTAGTAATGTAACCAATTAAACAGTAAAGCAGTTACTTAGAAAACTGCATTTTAAAGATTGCTTTTACACTCATTTATAAATACATTAAGTACCTGGGTTGAATTTGGTACATACAGTCCACCCTTTGGTACCCTATGTTTCCCCTAATGAATCTTTCATTCTCTAACTATGACAACCAATGGGGAAAACCTAAAAGTAAAGCAAAGTTTTAATTGCAATGCAAACATGTTTGTATTCACATCAGAAAAAAAGAGATCATTCTTTCCAAAGATGGAAAAACAAAATCACAGCCTAAACTACAACCATCCCCATTTCAAAATGAGGCAGCCAGTCCTAGTACCCAAGAGAGCATTTGTTTTAGAAAGGTTACAACCAATGCCTGAAGATGGAAGCGCTGGTGAAAGTAGTTTTAAAATCTATACCTTGGAAAATGACATCTTTTAAACATTAAAACCTTGTTTCAGAAGTCCCTCGCTTTAGATTGTTACTCAAAAACTCGTCATGTTCAAAACTCAAGTTGTTATGAGATCTTGAAATCATAAGAAGCTTCTCTTTATTGGTAAAGTCCTTTTTGATGGCTGTTTGGGGCACGAGCAGCCTGTCCATCGGGTCCTCTTTGTTTTCCAGTTTCATGTAGCCTTTGCTGTTGCTCCGATCCAGCCGAGGCCAGCTGGGATGCTTCCGCTGTTCGGCTTGGACGGTTAGAGTGGAGGATCGTTCTAAGTCTAGGGATTTGGAGTGAGAGGAGAGCAAATGCAAGGATGTGTTGGATCCAAACTGTCTTCTAGCAGCCCCAGGTGACAAGAGCTGTCCAGTCCCAGGTCCAAGGGCCACAGAGGACTTGTATTGACTGGACAGTGACTCCCCAATGGAATGATTCCTTGGGAGCCCCAGGCTGACGGGCTGGCAGGATTCAGCCTTGTTGGGCAGAGGGACCACAAGGGAATCCATGGACAAATTCCTGGACCTGTCCTTGAGGTTATCAGCATCCTCAGTGATGTTGTCTATACTGGGCTCATCAATCACACAGTTATTCAGTTTGATCACGGGCAGCGTAAAAGCACTGATCGAGGAAGACACAATCGACTTGGTCTCACATTTCTTAGAGCCACTGTGCTTCTCATGAGTTGTCTTGGTAGGAGGCGGATAAAGACCGAAGACAGACGCAGAACTGTCAGAGAGCAAAGGGGGCATGAGGTGGCCCAGACTCTTACCTTCGCCGAGCATGAGTTCGTCCTCTTCCACAGAGCTGTCCATCCGAAAGCTGCCCCGCAAACCTGAGAAAGAGGCGACCGTGTTTGCAGCCAGCCTCGAAGCACAGGAGCTCCCGTTCTGCTTCACTTCCGTTTCCCCCATCAAGCCCGAGTAGACGCCATTCAGAGGCTTCTGCTCCTTGATTCTCAGCGTATGGATGTCAATGACCGTGGAGTAGATGTCCCTCATGTGTATGATTTTGGTCTCCTTGTCGCGGTTTTCATGCAGAATGGCATTGGCACAGATAAAAATGAAAATGCCAATCCCCATGGTGAAAGGGCCGAGCATTTTCATCTTATCAGAATGTAAGTGCTGCTCAAAGAAGCGAACCACCACGCCGCCCTGGTTCCGCATGACCTGGGTTTCGTTCGTGGACAGGGTTGTTTCAGCATCAATGAAATGTTCTTTTTGGGGCCAGTACCCAAGGACGGCCATGGCGAGCCCTATGATGGAGATCAGCACTCCTAGAATGAGGAAGAAGCCAGGTGGAGAGTAGAGCCGGATTTTGCCACGAACAACCACGACATCGGCCCGGGGCCGCCTCCTGGCAGGTTTCTTCTCCTCGGCGGCGGCAGGAGAGGGACTGAGGTTGACGTGGTGCTGGGATCGGGCAGAGTCTTGTCGTTTCAGGGCCGCCAGGCCAGTGATCACCCCGCCAGTGGCTATCATAGCTCGGCCTTTGTTCTGAAAACAAAGAAAACGGGTGATGATCAACACGTGTTCCTGTGGCAGGCTCATTGGTTCAGTTCAAGAACTGCTCACGTGGGATCTCTGTTGCTACCGTTGTTTCATGTGATGAAACAGGACAGAAAAATATCTCTTTAAAGGACACAGTTCTGATCGACATTTTGCTGATGGACTAATATACAATTCTGGAGATTTTAGTTTTTGGCTGAATGAAGTGTTGTTAGTATTGGCGAAAGGTGCGCTCAAGGTATGTTTTGTTTAAATAAGTTTATCACATTACATAAAGGAGTGGCCTAGTGAGGAGTCTAGGTCTCTGTCTATCTCTCTGTCTCTCTTGGTCTCTCTGTCACTCTTGTCCATATACACACACGCACCCCATAATCATTTGGGTTTTTTTTTTAAATGGAAGAATAGAGGATTTAACAGTCCAAATATAAAGCCCAGACTCACAAAGCGCATGCACTCCAGCAATCCGGGCTTCCAGGCCCACTCTCGAGAAAGCCACCAGTGACCTCTTTGTGCCCTTTTTCCCACCCCCATTTTCATCTTTCTCATTGCTCTGCTCCAATGCATATGACCACCCCTCCTCTCCTCAAAGTCTATCTTCCCCAGACTTGGATGACACTGAGTCTGGGTTCTACCCTGACCTCCAAGACGATTTTATTCCATTGTTGGTTCTTTCCCCCGCACCTCAACATAAACCACCTCTCCCCCATAGGCCCACCCTTGGCCACCTTCTCAGCCCACTCTCCTCTGCATTCATATCCGCTCCTACACTTCCCACTACTTCCTTTATGCTGATGAGTCCCAAGTCTAATTGTAGGCCATATCCTGAGCTTCAGCTTCACATTTTCAACTGCTCCTTGGAGGACACACGAATATCCATGCGCCGCCAGCAAGGTTGAACTCAGCTTCCACCAGCTGACCCTCCTGCCTTGTCTGACTCAGAATGGGGTCAGTTCCCAGGTGTGGCTCTTCACGGTTATCCTCCCCTTCCGCTTCTCTCCACTTCCGGGCAGCTCCCACCTCTTATCTACCCCTCAGTTCCAGTCCTGCTCTTCTCGGCCTAGGGCAACTTTTATGAACTCTGCACTGTCAGAATAACTTCCTGACCTCACAAAGTAACTCTTCCAAACTGCACCTTTCCTTATTTTACAATCAAGTTGATAAGCACATAGTAGAATAATTGTCCTATGACACACATCTGAGATACTTATAGCGTGGAATCATGGGGAAAATACTCCAGACTACCTGAGTTTAATCTGGGGCTCCAGACCCACTGTATTTAACCTTATCTGTTTGCTTTAATTGCACACAACTGAAACCCAACTACTGCTTCTCTATTTGTACCCTGCTCCGTACTGCCTCTGTGACTCTAAGAATTTTCCAGCTGTCCTGTCCAGCCAGCTCCCCAGCCAGCTGCCATCTTTGCATCTTGACATCTGGTTGGTCATCGATCCTCATACTCCACTTCCTTTGCAAGACTTCCTCTGGATGACTCATCCATATCCACCCATTCATTCCTCAGAGCATTCAAGCACATATTTTTATGGCATTTGACATATTATAGAGGTTTAATTCTTCCATGTTTGTGGCCAAACATTAAATGTAATTCATGTCTGATCATTGGAAATATTCACTATTGCACCTTGCAGAAGAACTATTTGCTAGAAGTCTGAATAAAGGAGTCATTTCCGCCCCCCAAAATTTGCTGGATGACCATCATATTACTGTACTCACTTCTCTAGTTAAAAACAATAGGAACATAATTAATTCCCCAACAGAAAGCTACATTTTATGAGTTGATAAATGTCTTGTTTTATCCTGAATAATTCTCAAACTGCTAAGTTTGGTTGGTAGTGAAACAAAGGCTATTTTAAGACCCACAAATTTCTGACAGGGTGTCAAATCTCATCTTGCAGAATCAAGCTCTCCTTTTAAATTCCTACTTATGATTTCTGAATTGTGTTTAAATAACAGGGTTGTGGATGGTACACACAGTTATAGCAAGCTGGTGAATGAAGCCAGTCTTCAGTGGAATTATAATGAGGATTAAAGTAGGTTAATGTTGGAAAGACAAGCTAAATTGTAACCCACAGCTTGTCTATGAAATTTATCAGAGTATGTACACTACAGCTTAGACCCTCTTTCAAAACTTGGTTAAAATGAAGTAGTGTCAGTCTATGCTTTCTTGAACCCAAACCAGTTCCAAATGTTGGAAGAAAACACTTAAATTAGATAGCAGCCATCTAACCCAATTATTTCCATATGGCAGGATAAGGGTTTGCTCTGAAATCTTTCTCAATAGATGGATTTCAGAAAGAAAGGAAAACAAAGGCAAAAGCCTTTCATTTGGTTGAGAAGCAACCACAATGAATTGCATTCCACACAATTCCAGTCCTCCAACATTTATTAAAACATTTTCTACTGGCAATGCCATTTTCCATTCCTGAGGTAGACAGAGGAAAGGGGGTTGGAACAGAAGAAAATATTTTAAGAATGATATGAGTATAGAAAGCTGGGATACAGCAGGCTACGGCTGGGCTTCTATGTAAGCCTGCACTGTAAGGAAATTGGGCTAGATAGGAAGAGGAAGTGGGGTAGTTTAACTGCAAAATTGTATAGAAAACGAGATCCAGAGCAGTTGAAAAATAAAACAGAGAATAGGAAGAGTGAGGGAATCACAGTTTCTTCAGGCAGTCTTAGTTGGCCAAGACTCCCAAGAATCACTAAACTGAGGTTTGTTTCCAGGGCCCTCCTTTAATAGGGTTCATGATATTCAATGCTCCACAAGACCCTCTGTTATCTCTCAGGGACCTGAACTAGCACTCAAAAGAAAAGCAAAGGTGAATGAATCCAGTCACTGCTTCAAAAAACTTGAAACCTAATGAAAGAGCCAGTGCCCCTACAGAAGACAGAATGAGCTGACTTCCAGGATGGAAGTTTCAGGCAGGAAGGATCTTCCCAGCAGGCTTCTTGTAGGAGGTAGCATTTTCATGCTTATCACAGTGAATAATCAACTTGGCATCCTTCCCAGTAATGGTCTAGGGAACAAATGCAGGCTGGGCAGGGGGATGTAGCTTTCATATTCCTCTGCAGAGGAGCTGGAGTATGACATACATACTGTTATCATTAGTTTGGGAAAATCAATCTCAACCAGTGGGTGAATGCAATAGCGAGGGATAGATATTGGGGAACTGCACAAGGATACAGAGGCAGCTTCACTGAAGCCCAGAGAAACCATGAAACTGGAGTGAGCAAGTCCACGGGCTTCATTTTTGCTGTTCAGAGCCAGCTGGCCCAAAGTGTTCAGCATGTGTGAAACCAGCCTGGATCTCTTCTAATATTTATACTGTGGAGCCACATGACCTCCATCCTGCATATGCTTTTATCTCTGCTTTGTTTTGAATGAGTTTTGGCTGTGGGGTCTGTAGTTGTTAACTAGCATCCTTATTGCAACAAGTCATAGCAAACTTCTAAATTTTAAGAATAAAAATAGTTGTAGGTGCTGTAGCATATGCCTGTAATCCCAGCACTGGGAGGCTGAGGCATGAAGATTTCTATGAGTTCAAGGCCATTCTGGGTCCTTCTTCCCAGCAGAAATCTCCTGAGCCTAGTCTTTACAGGCAGGCTTTCTATCAGTCTTCTGGTCTCCCGAGCTCTGATTAGGCTCTCCTCTACAGAACAGCCTAAGCTGTTCCAGCACCACTCTTTCAGGGGACATCTCTAAACCTTCCTAAACTCTTCCCACAAGCCACTTACAAAGGCTCTTGAACCACACGGTCAGGTATAGTCACAGCAACAACCCCACTCCTGGTACCAAATTCTGTCTTAGTTACTTTCTTCTCTTGTTGTTGAGACAAAATACCTGATGCCCAAAGTTAGGAAAGGGAAGGTTTATTTCTTACAGGTTGGAGGTTTCAGTCCATATTCAGTTGGCTCCAAGGCAAAATGACATGGTTAGGGGGCATTGGTTCATGGCCGCCCCTGCAGCAAAGTGCAAACCAGGCAAGAGAGAGAGAGAAGCCATGCCTTCTTCCTGCCATTACACTGCATACTGGCTCCACCCCTGGGTGGGTGCAGCCCTTACACCACCAATCTGAGCACTAGACAATGAACCAATCACAAACTCTAGATCTGGCTGTCCATGATTGCATAAGCCTTGGTGGTTGGGGAGAATACCATCTGAGCATAAACCATAACAACTACAAAGTGAGTTCAAGGATAGCCTAAACTGCATAGTTAAACTCTGTCTCAAAAAGTAAAAAAGAAAAAAAAACTTAAAAAAAGGAAAAAGAATAAAATTGCATTATCTATCCCATACTCCATATGGTCAGGTACTGATCCAAGTGCTTTAGGTGCAAAAACAGTCTTATAATAACCCTGGAGGTGGGTCTAATAATGTGAATCCCTGTTTTGTAGATGAGAAAGTTGAGGCTCTGAGTCTAGGTAACTCACTGAGGGTCACATAGCTGGGGTGAGGGGGTGGTTCCTGACCCCTGTGTTCTTACAGAATGTGCCTCTGGGATGGCCTTCCACATTTTCTTCCACTTGAGGTTTTCTTCTTTGTGTTTTCCCTTATTCTGATTCCTATTTCAATCATAGCACTCTACCCTAAAGAATGCTCTCCTGCCTTTAAACCTTTCATTTCTCCAATCAGAGTGACCATCTGAGGAAAGCCACAGAGCATGCATAAGACTGATAGTCTAACTTTGAGTCAGCAATTGGTCTCTTACATCTGTCTAAATCCCTCTTCCCTTCTGCAGATGCAACCCTGAGAGGTCACTCACCCTTCCACTCTCCTCTTCTTTGGTATCACCCTCGGCAGGAAAGACAGAGGACTCATTTCCTTAACAATCCAGCTGAAGAGTTTTATAAACACTGCATTTCATCTTGTGAACTTGGGCAGAGTCTGCACTTACCAACCTCTTTGGAGCCTGTTTTCCAAAAATTGTGTTGTACTTTCCAGTTGTTGTTCCTCTGCATATACTGTAAACCTGGCCTCCAATGCTTTGCCCAAACTCTGGAAGTTGAAAAACACACTGAGAAAAACCTTGTGCTGTTCTACTCAAGACAGCCTCCTTGGTGGGCACCATTTACCAGTTCACATATTCATTCACACAATTCCTAAACACAGATACCTCATATTGCAGTAAAAAGGCTCAACATGGGTTTCCTGGCCTAAAGATCAGAGTGAGCAGTACGCATCTTTACGATGGGGTTGTCTAACTAGCTATAAATAAACCTAACAGAGAGGCAGCCACACTGCATGCGTGCTTCCATAGTCCCCAAAAAGATGTTATGATTTTTGTCAAGAGCCAAGTTAGAAAAAGAAATATTGCATGTATTCTAATGTTTGGGTACTTATTAATCATCTGTTTTTCCACTGCTAGTGCTCATAAAACAGCCACAAATTAACCAGCAAGATGCATCAAGATCACCAACTTAAAAATCTGCAAAATACACCTTTCTCCCTGCTGTGCAAACCAGATGCTGATGAGCTCTCTCCAGGGCTTGGCCATCCTGTAAGAATCTGAGACTAACTGTGGATCTCATTTGCGATTCTTCTTGCCACAGAGACGTGCAGACTCTTGCATTCCTCCAAATCCTCTCGTACTGCCTTACCCTCACCCTCATTTATTCTATGCTTTTCAGCCAAAACCTCTGTCTCCTGGACTGAGAAGATTCTCGATTTGTGCAGCATGTGTAACACTACACCATACACAGTCTGCTTTAATATTAGGGTTATCCTCTTCTCTTGTTGCTCTGCTAGCAATTTTAAAAGACTTGCTGTTGTCTTTCACCCTTTTTATAGGCCTAAGTACATTCTGGAATGTGCTTTTCTTCCTAAACACAGATACCTCATATTGCAGTAAAAAGGCTCAACATGGGTTTCCTGGCCTAAAGATCAGAGTGAGCAGTACGCATCTTTACGATGGGGTTGTCTAACTAGCTATAAATAAACCTAACAGAGAGGCAGCCACACTGCATGCGTGTGTCACTGTCATTGAAAGTGAAATGGTTCTTATGCATTCACACAGTTACTTACACCTGAGACAATAATAATTAAGTAGATTTTTAAAGTTAAGAGGCTTCAGTAACCTGTGAATTTAGACAATCCTTTTAGCCAATGAAGGAGCAGAAATGTTGTCTCAGATCAATCATTGAATTAACGGAAACAACAGAATTAGGATCCAGCTTCCTATTCCAGCCCACGGTCCATTCTTGGCTCTATGCTCCTTTTTCTACTGTTTTACATGCAAGTCCAGTGCGTGGCCAAGTGAATGGGATGTAATTAATGCTCAGTAGAGTCTGTTGAGCAGAAACAGACACGATGAGGATTTGAGCATGACTGAAATGTCTGAAGCACGAGGGGACACACAGCTAATAAAATGGGTTCCTGATTTCAAGAAGTAGGGAGTTTGGCGGGAAAGCAGGCAAAGTAAACATTTAAAATGAAACTCACTAAGCTAGGATGGATTTCTGGGAATACCCCTCACGAAGCTCTTCCACAGTATCTGGAAAAAGCAGGGGCAGTTTGCAAGAACAGTGACAGTCATGGAGACTTGGGCCACCAGCTGGAGTCTGCAGTGCAGACAGATCCTTATTGATTCTTGCTCCTGACTGTCCTTATCCTCTGATTCTCACCATCTTCCCACTTGAAATGTGCCTATTATTTTTTATATAACCGACACTCATGTATTAATCTATTTGAATTTTTATCTTCATTCAGAGACTTGAAACCTCACCATGACACATGACTCTGCCCAAAGGAAGTAAAAATTAATCTATGCCTTCAGGACCAAACAAAAACATTATATAAGACTCCATGTGGTATCCACAAATGTGACAGATGGAAATATTTTCCATTCAAGCCACAACAGTTTTAGGACTTCCTTCCCAGTGGAAACATTTTAAACTTTTAGAATAGAATTTTGAACCTATATCCTCCCCAGCATTGAAAGAGCACATTCCTATGAGTAACAAATAATTTAATCATATAAACTTCAAAAGTGATGAGAACAGAAACAATCTTTTGAAGGGTAGCACCACAGTTTGGGCACTTCAATAAAAAGACAGGTGCCCACATCCTTCTTAACCTCTGGACAGCCACGAAACCTTGGACATATTGTTAAACATTTATCTCAGTTCCTTCCCCTGTAAATGGCAAAAAAGCTTTTAAAAATATACCGTATGGTATGGTATGGTGGCACACATCTGTAATCCCAGCATTCAGGAGGCTGAGGCAAGAGGATTACTGTGAGTTCGAGGCTAGCCAGTGCTACAAAGTGAGCTCAAAACTAGCCAGAACTACATAGCAAGATCCTATTTCAAAAAAACACAACACACACAACACACATACACAAATCAGAAAGCAAAAAAAAAAAAAACAAAAAAAAAACATTACTCAGTGTACAGTACATTGGATTTAGAAGACCTGAGAATCTTAAACATATACACCACTTAATTACCACACTTGAACAACCAAATTCTTGTAACCTCACTTTCCTTATCTGTAAAATGGAAATAGGAACAATATCTGTAGCACTGTTATAAAGCAACAGAGATAATGTAGACAAAGCAAAGCTCAGTGTCTGGTAATTAATGTTGTTAACTAATGCTTAGTGACATCAGCTGTGACTGACTTTTAAGTATAAAATGAAGTAACATACATGTTTCTTGAATACAAAAAGTTCTTAACAACCAATTGCTGCTGTTAACTCTTCATTGTTCACATCATTCATTCTTTCACTGCTCAAGTAAGGCAAATCAAAAATATATTTTAGCTGAGGATGTAGCTCAGTGGTAGAGCACCTGCCCGGCATGTGCAAGGCCATGGGTTTGATCCCTTGCACCAAATCTATCTATAAATACACATATATTAATATATAAAATTAAATGATTCATGATGTCTCACTGTTCTTGAAGAGGAAGTCATGACTAAAAATTTGTCCATGGATTTAGAGTTAAAAACTGAATGAAGAACCAGGTGTGGGTGTGCATGCCTATAATCCCAGAACTTTCAAGTGCAGCCTGAGCAATTTAGTGAATTAGCAAGACTCTGTCTCTAAATAAACAAATAAATGCTGGGGATATACAGCTCAGTGCAAAGGCATTGGGTTCAATGCACAGCACAAAATGAATCTCGATGAAGAAAGTATTTTAGTGACGAAAGTATTAATACAATTTGATAGTTATAGGTTGAGTTTATATAAGAGACATTATAGCAAGAATACAGCACAGTTTACTTTTTAATTTGACCTATTTTATTTCTTCAAAACTGGAAGTGTCTTAAAACATAATAACTATCATAAAAACAAGATAGGAAAACCCAAGCCAGTTCATCTAGTGTTTTATTTGTCTTAATAATACAACTGGATCAAAGGCGTGATTGATCCGATTAATTCTGCGGGCATCGTTCTGTTGCCATCGGGATGCTGAGGCATAAAACTGTAAACACAGAGGAATGGGCAGTCTGAGATAGGAGGCCCGGGGAAATGTCATAAGGGTGATACAATGTAAAAATTTTAAATTTGCAAAATGTTAATTCTGTGGCAAGAGATTTATGTACACTACAAAAATCTTTGCCTTCCTTGGAGAGAATGGTTTCTTAATATTCAGTATAGCTCTATATTCCTATGAATGTGGAGCTAAGAAGAAGTACTGAAAGTCTAGGTAATTAGCAGAATGAGTCTCAAGTCATTAAATGTAACTTTATGGTCAAGTACAACCTGAGCATACAGACAATGCTAGGAATAGAGAAAAACCCTTGAACATCTATACATGTTCACTGTGAGCAATTCCTTTAAACCTGTCAGTCTGAAACACTGTAAAATATGGGCTCAAACCAATTATGAGCTATGCAGCAATGACACGGAACAACTGCTCTCCAAGGACTACAAGCCATGAGGCCCTGAACACAAAAATCTCTAGAAGAGCAAATAACAGATCTGTAATGAGCTCAGAAAATACCCTGCTGCGACCCTGTGGGAGACATTTTCTTCAGGAACAGAAGAAATTAGAAGCCTATTTTCCCCAAAGTAGAAATATGCTTCCCGCCCTGAATTGCAACTTTTTAAACCTGGACATGCTCTTAACAATAACTGTCATAGTCCCCACAGGAAGGTGACCTAACCTAGTGCAAAGGAGCTACTGCTAAAGAAGTCCACAATTAACCAAAATGCAGGATATTAGCTGAGAGGTCCAATAAAGAGTTGAGGCATAAAAAAATTCACAATTTGGACTTTTTTCTAAGACCTCTCTACTGTCTGACACATATGGCAACCTCACTTAGAGGTATGGTGACTGTGCTTTTGCAGACAACACTCTAAGAAGCAACACTCTAAGAAGCATTAATATTCTCTGCATTGATTTTATTACTGAAAAATTCTGAATATACTGTTGACTTCCTGCAGGACCAGGCAAAAAGCTGGAGGCCAAGAGTAATTTCAAGTCTAGTTGCTCTACTTAGTATCAAATGTCTGTGTCAGTATCCCAGCTCTGCAAGCAACACATCTGTGCCAACACTGTTAAAACTGCCAAAGGTCTTACACTCTCCCCTGCTGCAAAGACGAAGCCATCCATCACCAGAACAAATCCGCCACCGAATTACCACTGAGTTATGCCATCTTTTATTCCAAGAGCTTTTAGTTTCAAGCTCTTCATTAAATTTCTTAGAACATTTTCTAGCCTTTGGAAGCTCAATTAGTAATAAAGCCTTTTAAAAATCCTTATAAAAACCACTGAACCACTAGAAAATGGCTCGAATTACATAATTTTTACTGGAGCATTTTACCCCTTCCCCAATAAGTAAAATCATTGCCCATAAAGCATGGTGCAGAGAGGTACAGAGTAGGGCCTTGGGAGAGAAGGTGAGACTAAAGTTCCCATCATTCACAAAAAGGATGAATGTATTAGGCGTGGAAATAGAAAAGTCCTTTAGTATTTAAGGGAAATATTTTATGGGTGTAGTTACCAGAGAAATCCCACTAGGTAAAACCAAATGGCAAACATATTGAAAGAAAGAAAGAAAGAAAGAAAGAAAGAAAGAAAGAAAGAAAGAAAGAAA